>JAHWFO010092776.1:7783222-7877908 GCA_023313115.1 Rhysida immarginata | reverse complement strand
CAGGGGGTTTGGCTAATATGTTATAAGTTATTTCAAATAACCACCCCCTTCCCCAGGGAAGTGATGGTCGTGAGGTCTTTCCTATACTGAAGTTTTTAAATGTAAATTTGTAAAATTATTGCAGTATAAAAAATATTTACAATTTATCTAATTGATATAAGTTTAGGACCAATGGGGGGGGGGGGGGCTATAGCCCCTGTAGCTACCCCCTTAAATCTGCCACTGAGCGCTGTAACATATCACGGATGAAGGATGTTTAAGACTCGCGTTGAATTTCTAGACTATTTAATGCATTTTCAGAATAGAATGTTAGGCCTAATCGCCGACTATGTGTACATTCTGCTAATCACAGACGAATTTACTGCACTTTAAAAACGTTGATTTAACACAGATTCTAATTGAAATTTCCTGCAATTTCTAACACTCTTTTGCTGAAGTAAAAATAATACACAGTTATTAACTAATTTATGTGATAATACTTAGAAACATCGGAAGGCAAATTAATTTTGACAGTGGCTAACCATTTGGACTTGAAGTTATGAAATATTTTTGCAAAAAAAAGACGGTTGGGACAAAATCCTAATAAAATTACATTAATAAATAAGATTATATTACAATAATGACTTTAATTGTATAATTGTGAAAAACTTTTATTTTAAAAGAAAATTTAAATAACAGTTGTCAGAATTGATTTAAATACATATACACACACGTGTTGTGTTACTTCTCCCTGAAGACCACGAATCCAGGAAAATCTTGAATCTGGGAGACTTCTGGTCTTGAGCATTACGGATTTGCGGTCCTTTACTGTATTTTTCTAGATATTAACGTCTAAAATTGAATGTGTCCACTTTCAATTGAGCAGTTGTTGTATATCAAAGAATGATATTCTGTAAAATAAAAAATTACAATCTTTTCTTTTTTTTCTTTTTTTTTATTTTTTTGCGTGCAGTTGTCCTTTAATATTTTCATCTATTCATTAAAAACTAAGGGGGAGAGGGGAAAATTTAATTTTTAAAAAATATTTTTTCACTAATTTAACAGATGATTTTTAATGCAAATACAATTTTGCTTTTCTGGCACATACATAATGGAAGCCAGTGTATGATTTTGATGTTATAATTAGGTAATGCAGTCATTAATGATTATCAGAGTTACATTTCTTATATGTTGTCTTTATATTAAATTTTTTATCAAACTTTCTTAATAAAAATATTTTTGAATTTTATATTTTTAAATTCTTTTGGTATAATTTTATTTAATATGTTTATTAAATATCTGCTTTAAACCTGATTATTATCATTTAAGATATTAATTTTTTTCCTTCTATCCAAAGCATTTTTAAAATTTACTTTAATATTTTCTAATGAATTGGCATTTAGAGAGTGACTCATTGCCACTTTTGCAGTGATAGATGCTGTTGCCATTTTTCTAACAAGAAGTATTTGCATCTGAGCATAAAAAAAGCAGTTAAATTTATTTTTTCTTTTCTTTTTTTTTTGGTAGAGATAATGAAAAGAGAATGGCAACTCCCTGTTTTCATTTAAAGCATGAAAGATTTTTAAAAGTGCCAACAATTGTGGGTTGAAGATTGTTCAAATCTATTAAAATTTCATTTTCATCTGAAATTTTCATTACCTAAATTTGCATTTTATTGAAGATATTTTACTAAATAATGAAATTAAATTAAATGAAGAGTATATAAATTCTACATAAATATATATATCAGTGTCTCATTGAAACATTTTTTTTTTTATATTAAAGGAATTTTAATGCATTCTGTAAATTGAAAACAAATCGAGTCCTTCCAATGATTTTTTTTTTTTATTCAGTAATTATTTTGTATTTAATATTGATATTACAATTTCATTTAATGTTGAGCTATATATATTTCTAGATATAATCCAATATATATGTTTCAATTAATTGATTAGATAATGATGCTGTATTTATTATTGTGCCATACCTTTGAAGATTTTAAATGTGTTAGAAGAACTTTAATAAACATCCATTGTATAATATTAATGATTTTAAATTAAAAGTTTATTAAAATTTATTTTGTATGGTTAATTAAATTATGATGCTTTGTATTTTATTACGTTTACAAAAATTTTATTTCTTGGATTAAAATAATATTGATCCATCTTTATTAATTTCCAGTGCTTATTGATTTCTATCGATTCAATTTTAACAGAATATTGGATCCAATATTTTGTTAAAATTGACTACAACTGTCATTGGTATCAACATTTTAAGATGTTTGAACATCACAAATATCATTTTTTTTTTTTTTAATTTAAAGAAATCTTGCTTTTTTTATGTTTTAAAGAAACATCTTGTGTTTTCTTTTACAGTTCATTAAAATCATTTTTAGAGAAATTTTTGTTTAAGATCATTACTTAGTTGTATATAAGAGATGTATGCAGCTGCAATCCATCTACCATATTAAGCCAGCCAGTTGGCCAAGATAATTTTTTTCCTATGGTTCATCCAGCCTAAGTTTGTGCGAGATGTAAGCAAAAAATAATCACGTATTCCTCCGCAGGCTCCTGTGATTGGAGAAATTGATTTAGATTCTCCCTGATAAAGTGGCTTGCTAAGGCCAGATGAATTCCTAATCCTTTTAATCCTTTAATCTACTAATCCCTTATGCTCTCAAGAGATTCAAGAAAAGAAAAAGTAAATTTATTTAAAATTTATTAAAAATTGATTTATGCGTAATTTATTTTGTTTTTATCACAATTAATATCATTAAATGTTTTTAGTTGTTTTCAGATCTGATTATTATAGTTTTAAGTGAGTTTTCCCGTTTTCGTTTGCCCGTGTGCCCTGGAACACGGAAGTTACAAGGCTCAATCAGCCAATGGAATCTTACTTCACATGGTTTTGTTTACATCTGGTGCAAACTTAGGCTGGATGAACTGTATAGTAGGTTTATCCGTTTGGTCTACAGGGATGTTTGTATATGTTCCAGGATTGCATTAAGACATTAGTCATATGCAGGGTGCAAATGAGCTATATTGTTTTTCATTTAACTATGCATCCCATCAAAACAAATGCACGTGGCTTTCGCTGGTTGTCATTGGTTGAAGGCTGCTGAGCATTCTGATTAGCACTCTTCCGCTTCATGAAATAGTTAATTATTTTGAACGTTTCTAAGAGAAAAAAAGGGGGGGGGAGCGGTATATTATATAAAAAGGCTTATAAAAGGTAGAGCCGATGAGATTGTTTTTGAAACTTCCTGATGTATTACAGTAGAACCTCATTTTTACGAATTTCAGGGGACCAATTATATTTATTCGTAAAATCCCAACTTCCTAAAAAACAACCCCCCCCCCCCAAGAAAAAACAAAAAAAAACATGTAAATAGCACTGAATTTGTAATAGGCAGTATTTTAATACAAATAGGCTTATACACTGATTAAGTATTCGAGTTTTGAAAATATTTAAGAATTGTTGTCTGATGCATATTTGAAGTTATATCATTATTTAAGTAGTTTGAAAATTCAAAAATCTGTCAAAAATATCGTTTGGTACATTTTTTAGTTGCATGCAGATGTTTTTTTAGAGTTTCTAAGGAGCTTTTAATTTGTGAGGATGTTGCTTTGAATGTCGTATTTTCCAATTCCTCGTCATTGTCATCTTAATGTTCTTCTTCGCTGCCATCTTTGATAAGATCGCAAATTTCATAAAAACATTCGCATCAATTATTAACAAAACTCGGAGAATTTAGATTGAAAATTCAGTTTACTTTTCAGGATTTCCCACTCTTCAAATTAGCTATCATCATCTTCAGGTGGGACTCCAAGTTCAGTTTCACTTTCGTTTGCATTACTTATGGTGCCCTCTGTTGGAGACGGTGGAAACTAGTCCAAATGAACAAAATGCAACTAAGGCCACTCGCGCAAAAAATTTTCACTTTTTTAGTAAAATTTTTTACTAACAATTACAACTTTTAACTTCGTAAAATCCAGAATTTCGTAAAATGTGAGTTCTTAAAAACGAGGTTTTACTGTATTAAAATAAAATGAATCTAAGTTATTATGCATGTGTAATAGTGAAGATCGATGGCAGCCATATTGATTTCACTCAAATAAACAGCCAATCACCACAGGCTCCCACATAACAATTCAAAGGGTGGGCAACACCGTTTGTTTTGACCATGTGCATAGTTAAAGGAAAAATTGTACAGATGTTGACTTGCCCAAAACTTTAGTATTGGTTGTGTATAGTGCTTAATTTTTTCTACTATAACTTGTGATAACTTTGGAATATTTCAACCACTTGACATTCATTTTTCTTATATTAACTTCCAGCTATCAAATGATTCTTGCCCCATAGACTTCTTTTAATCATCTGAATTTCATTACAAATAGACAGACTTTGTGGATCGTAAAGCTTTTTTTTTTTTTAAATGCAAGAATATATAAAAAAAGCTTAAAAGTAGAGTTGAGGAAGGGAAAATTTCCAATCTGCAAAATATAAATTTCCGTGTCATTTTTATCTCGAATACAAATTCAATTTTTCAGTTTTCTCATTTTTAACAGTGATGGATGTACAAGAAAAGAAGGATGAGACTCATGCACTCTGGAATAAAATAAAAAATGAAAATGAACACAGGGTTTTACCACCACTGTGGGGAATAGTTTTAATTTGCAAATATAGTCAAATTTTTGTCAGTCAGGCTGGCAAAGTGTCAACTTCATTAATTTAAGAAAGGTTTGAGAATCAACCAAGAATTGCCTGATATACACGATGGGGATATACATACATATACATGGTGGGCCAAAAAAAAATAAACTTGCCACTGAAAATTTCTAAGTCCAATGGAAACGGTCCACAAAGGGGTGAGTGATTCTAGAAGGAAGAATGCTACCATTAATTAAGGCAGGCATTAACGTTAAATGGAACGACTCGATTTTTAGACGAAGGCTTTTTCTGGCAAGAAGCGATTAGTCAATAGATATTCAATAAAAGAGAATGATCTAAAAAGTGTAAAATTTGTATATTATTTAAGATTATGTTCACCTCGTCTAGAAATCAACTCGTTCCATTTAACGTTAACACCTGCCTTAATTAATGGTTGCGCTCTTCCTTCTAGTATCGCTCACCCCTTTGTGAACCGTTTCCATTGGACTTAGAAATTTTCAGGGTTTTTTTGGCCCACCCTGTATATACAGTTGGGTTCACATCCACCATATGTGAAAACACTGCATCTCATAAAAAACGTACTAAAATTGTCTCTCCTGAAAGTCGGGATGCAAGAAAATCGGAGTCTGTTCAGAACTAAATTTTTTTTTAGGTGATCATCATGCATCCTTATTTGTGATTGGCTGAAGAATGAACCAATCAGGCGGGTGATAAGTTGATGTATAGATTGTGATTTTTATTATTGTAGAGTAAAAACTGAAACATGCAACAACAACAAGAAGTTAAAGTGTATATTGAAATGCAGTGGCAGACTGACGGGCAGCATCAGTGATCTGCTTGCTTGCTGTGCATTATAGGTCTTGCATCTGATTGGTGGCATTTTTCAGAAATCGCTTGAAATTCAAAAATTGTTGGAATTTCAGAAAACACCTGAAAGACGCTAGAGAGTTCATAACTGTGAATGTGAATTGACCACGTTCTTTGAGACGCATGAGAAATGCCAGCGTTTTGAAAACGGATGATAAATAGCTAATGTGAACCCAGCTTAAGTTATTATAAAATTTTAGCTTCTTTTGTAACTTCAGTCGATTAATTATCGAAGTTTTTTTTTTTAAAGATCAAATACGTTTGAAAAATGAATACTAAGTTTTTCTAAGGTTTGTTAACTAGCTCATTAAAAAAGTTTGAGGTTACTTTGAGTGATAGCAATTTCAATGAAATTTGTCTTAAGATTTTTTTAGTGGAAATTTTCATATTTCATATTTACAGTCTTATTTGAAAGCAGAAAAAAGTTAGAATGAAAACAAATAGCCTGAATCCAGCGTGTCCAAATTCAAAAAATAAAAAAGCTAAGTGAAGCATTTGAATCTGCCGAGGAAAGCCTTTATGAGATATAGTGCTCCCTCTACATAAAGGCACTAGGCCTATAAGCAAATTTATAATGGCAACTCCATGTTTTTTTTATCAGTTTTATTCATTAGGATTTATCAACCATCACCTCCAACCATGAATGAGTCTGCAGTTTTTATTTTCTGGGGGAAAAAAACAACTTCGTTATATGGAGTTGCCATTTTAAATTTGCTTATAGGCCTAGTGCCGTTATGTAGAGGGAGCACTGTACTATTTATTTGATAGTAATAGTTATGAATCATGAAAGAATAGCCATGATCATAGGTTTTGTACTACTGTAAGATTAGATAAATAACCAAACGATATAATTGAATTAAAATTTATTTTGTAATCGCTTCATTATCGGAGCATAATATAGTTGAGTATAGTATTCCTTAATGCAGATCGTTTGGTTATTTATTTAAACATGAAAGACTAAGAATTTTTTTAGACTGCTATCCAGTTTGAGAGAAACAAGTACATTTAAAGTTAATTAAGTTGAGTAAAGATAAATTCTTTGGAAAAATTTGACCATATTTTTTTTGTCATAACATTAATCAAGGATAATAAAGTACATATTGATCAAAAATTTTCAACTTAATCTAGTATTTTATTATGAAAAACATCTCAGAATAGTGCAGACTGCTCTCTGGTTCTTCCCCTTGAAGAATCACCAGAACATGTCATTTCTGCTGTAAATACCTGCCGGAATTCTCATTTCCGAAAGAAGTACTGTGCTTTCAATTCAAGTCTCGAATGATTCTACTTATCACAAGATTTTTCCAACCTGTTTTCTGCAGAATGTGTTCAATACAAGCTCTTAGAAACATTGACATTACAATTACAATTTTACAATTTATGATTCCAAAATTCGTTTGTGTTTCATTTACCTCATGACATGTGAAGGAACCTAGGATTGGCATCTCTTTCAATACAGGAGAAGGGCAAACTGAAACTTTTTCATGTGTTTTATTAATTTTGAGTTTGAATTGAACATTTTTTTTAAGTGGTATTTGATATCTTCATCTCTTACTTCAACAAAATTGTGACAATAGAATTTACTTTTACAGTATACATCATAGTTATCAAATTTATGTTTACCTTTTGGTAAAAGAATGGCATTAATTTTTTGTCTTCAATTTTTCCTTGACTATAAAATCGTGCAGAATTTCAGGAATAATTAAAAAAATAACTCATCAGTGTTCTATGAGGACTTTTTATTAAATAGAATTGCAGTTAACTGAGCCCCGATTATCCGACGCTCCAGCTTGCGTGTGATCAATCTAAAAAAAAAATTGACCTAACAGACTTTTGTAGCAAAACTTAATTTAAAGTATTTGGTTTATCTTACTAGTGTAATTGCATATGTATGTACTGCTTTGTAATGTAGAACACTGTCTTTATATTTAGGCAGCTGGTTATCGTCAAGTTTTGTAACCCATTAACACTAGATCTCTGTATTATCTGAGTTTTTTTGTATCCAAGGTAGTCTCGGTCCCAATTAACTTGGATAATCGCAAGTCTACTGTATGAGGCCTGTCCGAAAAGTATCTGGATCGAGGCTACAAAAAAAAACTTGCTGCACTTTTTTCCTCTCCGGATCGTGTCACGACATTTCTGCTGATAACGTAATGAAATTTGCAATTGTTGTAACACGCTAAAGCAGAACATTTTTCTTTTCTCATCGTGGGGTGAAAATGACAGAAAACATTGAGCAACGACATTGCATCAAATTTTGTTTTAAAATCGGTAAAACCACAAATGAATTGCTAAAACAAGCATTTGGCAATGATGTTATGAGCCTCACACAGGTTTGAGGATGTGGACGTGACAACACGAAATGCGACGGCGGAGCTCTTGGCCACCCCAAAGGAGGCATTCCGTACTTGTTTCGACCAATGGCAGCAACGCTAGGCTAAATGTGTTACTACGGACGGTGCTTATTTTGAAGGTGACTAAACATTTATGTGAGTTCGAACCGTATTTTTTTTTTTTTTGTAGCCTCAATCCAGATACTTTCTGGACAGGCCTCGTCTATGCCATGCCGCAGATGTTTAAAGTGTTGATGAAAATAGGAAGAAAATTCCACAGCCTGGACTTGAACCAGAAACCTTTGGCTAATTGTGCCAATGTCTTAACCAAATGAGCCCCAGCTGTGGAATTTTCTTTCTATTTTCATCAATAATTTAAACATCTGAGGCAGAGAGTGTAATAAAAAGTCCTCATAAAACGAATACAAGTTATTCTTTAATGAATATACGCCATTAGGAACAACAGTTCCGACCTGTGAACTAGTTATCGGCTCTAGCCAGTCCAAAGGGCATGCGGATAGCGTAATGCTTCTGTGTTCACAGTGGCTTAATTGGTTAGGGTGTCAGGACGATTGGCCGAAGATTCTTGGTTCGGGTTCAGACTGTGGAATTCTCTTTCCTATTTTCATCAATAAAAATAAAATAATTCCATGTATTCGAAGAGAGAATTTTTTTAATAAATTTTCAAAAAAAAGGTGGCTTTATTTATTTATTTATTTTTTTGTTTTACGGTTGAAATTCCAGTCTACACACAATAGCTTACGATTCCTCTTTTAATTTTTTATTTTATAGATGATGAGATATCTAGTTTAATATTCATATACACTTTGTCACAAAATTATAAGACCAGATGGAAATTGAATATTTTGAACAAATGCTGAAATGATTTTAATTTTCACCTATTATAAAGTATCAGTGATTGAACATAAATGTTGTTTATGAACAAATAACCTGTTTATTCATTAGTATCTAATCAAACAACCAAGCAAATAAAATTGCATGTTTTCAAATTTATAATACACCACACTTTTGTCCATTTTTAAGCTTTTCAATACTTTGTTGTTCCATTATTAGAACTTACAATTTCAAATAACCAATCAGGCATTGAATCTGTTAACTTTTGGATGTCTATGAGCTTCACAGCATCCCAGGCACGATACACTGCCACCAAAAGCTCTTTCACATTTAAAAACTGACGGTTTTGCCTGTAAACATTGTGAACCATGATGCCCCTCACATTTTCAACAGGATTCATATCCGGACTATGTGACAGCCATGGGATGCATTTGATTTGTTTAGTGGATCGTACAGCATGGCATGGAGCATTGTCCTGCTGGAAACATAAATTATTGCCTCCAATGAGTGGTCCAAAAGAAATTAATTGGTCGAATACCATTTCCTGGTACTTGACTGCATTCATTTTTTTTGTGTATTATCACAAGTTCAGATTTCCTACAATAACCTGGCGTACTTCAATCAATCACTGACAGCTCTGTACCCCTGGGCATCGTTATGTTGTTATAATTTTTCGCTAACTCAAATGCTACGTATATATTGGTTGTATCTAAAGTTAATAATATGCAAATTTAAACTACTTATAACTTTGAAACCGTACAATTTTATTTGTTTGGTTGTTTGACTAGATAGTAATGAATAAACAGATTATTTGTTCATAAACAACATTTACTTTAGCAAAACAAGACGCCACCGATTTTCCACAACAAGGTTTATTCACCATGAATACGTATTTCGAGTGCTACACATTCATTTTTCAAAGAGAGTCATGTTGAATAATGAGTGCGTAGCGCTCGAAATACGTATTCATGTGAATAAATCTTGTTGTGGAAAAGCAGTGGCGTCTTGTTTTTGCTGATTTCATATCCACAGGTAATCTGGTTACTTTTTATTTCTTTAACATTTATGTTCTGCCACTAATGTTTTACAATAAGTGAAAAATAAAATCATTTCAGCATTTGTTCAAAATATTCAATTTCCATCTGGTCTTATAATTTTGTGACAGAGTGTACACTATATGGAAAAAAGTATTTGGACACATGCTTCATTTAGACATTTAGTTTTTATTTTTATTAAAGTTATATGTTATGGGGTCACCTTTTGCTTTAATGACTGCAGCCATTCTTCGTGGCATACTTTTTACTAAATTCTGGAAAACTGTTTACAGAATTCTTTTAACTTCTCCTGTAAAGCAAACCCCAAAGCATGCAGTGAAGAAGGTCTACTTTCCAAATTTCTAATTCTACACTCCAATTTGTCCCAAAGTCTTTTTATTGGGTAGAGGTCTGGGTTTTGGGCTGGCCAGTCCAGGAATCAAGTTCAGGAATGGTAAGCTAAATACCAGTTCAAACATCATTTAATATTTATTGGAGTGACATAAGGCTTGTATATACCTGGTCTACCATGAAAGCCTAATGAATGCAGTTCATTTCGGATAGTTTTAGTGCAAACATGAAATCTGGAGGTGTTTTCAACTTAAGATGTTGGATAGCTGCAGAAGACTGGCGTGATTTTCCAACCATCTGTCTGAAAGTTTTCTGAGCCTGATCTATCAGTTTACGAGGACTGCCAGTACACGATTGTGCAGTAGTTGCGCCACAAGTCTTTTATCTTCTAATCATATTGGCTGTTGTCAATTTTGGAATCTCTAAACTGGTTGCAATTTCCCGAATGGAAACATTGCTGATATGGCACACAGTCACCATACCTCATTGAAACTGTTAGCTCACTTCTGCGTAGCATTGTATTCTTCCAAACTAACTAGTTTTCTAATAGGGAGACTCATCAAAATTGTATGTTTTATCAGGTGTCCGAATACTTTTTTTCCATATAGTGTATAATGTGAAGGGTGGTGGGTTTGTTTTATTTATTTATTTATTTATTTATTTATTTGTAGTGTACAGTATTTTTATGAAAGGAAATTCTCATAGTTCAAAAAGTGTTTTAGAATGAGTCTCCTCACGTGCAGCTCTTGGTCCTTGCGTTATCAGGGTGTTATGGGTCCCTATCTCTTACATGGATTCCTAATTACAGTATAAGAAAGCACGTGTATTAGCTATATTTCATAGTTTAATTATGTTCGGTGTCACCTTTATATTTGTTTTATAAATAATTTTACTTACTAGCCTGAATTAGATGAAGATAATGGAATTGGAGGTAGATCATGGAGAACCATCCCAAGGTTCTGAGCCCTATCCATCAGGTTTACGAGGCCTTTCAGGACACGATTTTGCAATAGTTGCGCCACTAGTCTTCCATCTTCAAATCACATTGGTAACCGTCACTTTTGGAATCTCTAGACTGCTCGCAATTCTTTGAGTTGAAACATTGCTGGTTTCTTAATAGCTTTGACTGAAATAAGAAAATTATATACATTTTTTAGAATTATATATATAGGGAGTTTACTAAACATATGGCAAAAATTGAATGGGTGATTCTCTATGGGTTATTTTAAGAATCTTTTGTCCTGTGATAATTATCGAAATGCCACTTCATTTCGAAGCTACAAGACGATAAAGTTTTTTCAACAGGAAACAATACTGATATCTTTTGATGACATTCTGATTACTAAAAACTGCTATTTTTTTGGACTCGCACCAGGTTAATGAATAGGGCCATCTGAAGTTGTTAGTTTACACTACTCCAGTGGAAAATGTAGAAGATTTGAGAAATCTGATACTTGAACGGGTGTAATGCAATAAGAAACAACCTTGATGTTTTTGAAAGAGTTAAGCAGTCAATGAAGAGAAGATTGGATTCATGCATCCTAGCTGCTGGTAGCCATTTTCAGCAGTTATTGTAGATTAAGCCTTACTTGTAATATTAGGTAATAAAAGATTTTTTTGTCAAAAAGCTTTATCACCCTGTATCTTCAAAACAAAGCAGCATTCCGAAAATCATCAACGGACAAAAGGTTCATAAAATAACCCAAAGAGGGTCATCCCTTGAATTTTTGCTGCATGTTTAGTAAACACCCTGATTTTATGTCCTCTACAAACTTCTATATGAACTATGAAAATCTCTATACACTGACAAACTTTTAGGGGAGTTGGTATCGGTGATTCTAAACCATATGAACATGCATTCTAATTTGAATGATAACTGAGATATGAACAGAAATAAAAATGCCGCCACCAAGATCAAGAAGCTGACAACTCAGACTCTCTAATACTAGGATAATGAAATTTGGGTGAATCATAAAGTACATAAAACTGTGTGTACCGTTAAAATTTGATTGAATTCCAACAAGAAGTTACGCAGTCAACATAACACATGCTGGTTAGTACTCGGATGTGAGCACTGTCACGATGTTGAATGTGTAATTCGGAAACTTCTATTTATTTTATTTCTGTTCATATCTCTGTTATCGTTCAAATTAGGACCCATGTTCATATTAACTTTTTTGCTTAGAATCACCTATGCTACCTTATCTAAAAGTTTGCCGGGTGTACTTAAAATTCACCCAAGATTGGAAGTTTTCGTGAGCCCTTCTTGATGATTACATTAAAAAAAAAAACAAACTAAAACTAGTCCTGTATATCAAATTTTTCGAAACAATATGACCCCCCCCCCTTTCCAATTTTTATTTATTTCCAAGAACATTAAAAATATTGATGTAGTTCATTATTAATTAATATAATTAATATTATAAGATGAATCGTTATTCTCCCCAGAAAATTTTATCAGGTGGGTGGAAAGATAAAATAGCCGATGGACAACAATTAAAAATGAATAAAACATTATGCAATATTGTGCAGCTTTTCATGTATTCAGTATTCAGTTAAGTGGTCACCAAAATCAACCAGGTGTCATGCCCCTTCAAAAGGGCCTGGAGAGAGAACCCTGTGAACTATATCAATATTTTCAGTTGACGAATAGTTTTATGAAGAAATATCAAAGTGTCTCAAGCAAGGAATACTTTTAAACAATATTAATACATAGATGGTAATCTGATGTGTATTATGAATTTTTCCGAAAATAGAGTAAAAATTTTAAAGTACATTTTGCACGGATGCATTTTATGTACCAAAATTTACAGTATGAAACATGTATTTTCCTTAATTCTTATTTGTTTAGTCATATTCATTTAGTGCATTTTTAGGTAATTTCTCTAAAATAAAAAGTATATATTTTAAAAACGTATTGAATGTTTTTAATGAAACCATTGACTTTGATATATGAAGGTCTACTGTATAAGGGTAATCAGAAAGTTTCTCCCCGTTTAATAAATTTAATAAATGAAAACTATATTAGATAGATACATTAGATAGATGCAGTTGTTTGTATTACATTCTTCATCTCAAAATTTATTTTAACAGATGGTACGTTAGGAGCCGAAGCGCTCAAGGTGGTGTTAACATTGGCTATATCGAAATGAAATGGGCATGCTGGAGAACTATGTAGCATCTCAATTAGAAGAGGTATTTTTCCAACTAATGATGTGCCACGACATAGGGCATTTTCTATATGTGCAGTCCTGAAGTCCGTTTCCCAACTGATAGTTTGGAAGGGAAGGTCCAATACCATGGCCTCCTCGTTCTCCGGACATTATTCCCTTAAACTTATTCCTGTGGGGATATCTAAAGATAAAGGGTTCTCTGTACCGACTCCCTGATATGTATACATTGTGGGTGAGACTAACAGATGTGTTAACATCGGTAACAGGAGACATGTTGGCGAACACTTGTCAATAAATTAAATATTATCTGGATGTTCTCCCCAATAATAATTAAATATAAGCTGGGGCACATGTTGAGGTTTATTAAAGATATGAAAAAAACTTTGAGAACTTTCTGCCATCGTGTTGCACCAACTTAAGTTATCTTTCTGCCAGTTCTTCAATCCCGCAATGGTACCAGTTTTTCTCCTTTGAGGCGAAGAACTCTTTTACCATTGGCATTCTTCTTTTCCTTAGTTGTTGAGTGCTGTCTGTGAAGGAAATTGACCATGGAACAAGTAATAATCTGATAGTGCTAAATCCAGACTAATGCTTTGATGTGGCATCAGTTTGATTTCCTCAAGTTCCTGAGTTTTTATAGGATGGACAAATTATAGTAATAAACTAAATAAGGACAAAACTACAATGCCACAAATGACTAAGTGTCACTATGAAACTCAATCAAAAAATTAACTTAAGACTAAAAGTTGAAAATATTAAGACATTAAAAACCATACTAAACCATACTTTAGTTCTACCATTCAATCAACAATTAAATAAAGGTTTTTACGAAGATAGTCAGAATATTTGGTTTAAAATTAGTTATAAAAGTCAAAAATCCCTCAAAACATTCTTGGATGGCAGAAGATGTTATTCCATTAGAACAAAAATCAGGATTTTATAAAATTCCTTAAAAAATAAAATAATCTAATTTATGGTTTCTGTCCTTTTTTTAGTTTGTTACTGCCATTTGTCAAATGTAAGATAACAGCTGAAGAAACACTCCAATATTTCGAAAGATAAATTGAAAAGGGAAGGAAAAATTCCACGACCCGGGTTCGAACCGGGGACCATGCCTATCGCTGGCACTGCTCTAACCAACTGAACTGATGCCAACTGCCATTTGTCACGGTTTTTGGTATTATATCATTTGTATTATTTTCTAGGATTGTTCGAGAAATATATTTCTGTTCACCACAATCGAGGACTTTGCTTTAGGATGGCATAAATCCTCTTCAGCTCTTCAAATACAGGTCTTTGGCTTAACCATCTGGAATGAACTTTTAGTGGAGTTAATCTTACACATTCAACCAGGTGTTTAACACCATTGTGTGTTTAAAGCATCCACATATAGGCGTAGGGTTCATGAAGTTGGATTTGATCTCTGCTTGCATGTGTTAGGAAACAATTCAATCTGCCCTGGATTTCATCACATATAATAATTCTTTTGATGAAACAATATTGCATAATTTTCTGAGACTTCTTGCACACTTCTTCTCAGTGGTTTGTTTGAGCCAGCATTATTTTGGAAGGGACAATGTAGCAGCTTCTGTTAGGTCAAGATTGTCAAGATCAGGGGTGGCTCAAGAGTAACTTGCACCTGAAGCAAGAATTTTTTTCAAATTCTCACCTCTTTTCTGCATGTCAATGATCTACATACACAAATTAAATCAGTGAAGTAGAAGTTTTTGAAAGCATATGATTATCTTGAATGAGCATATCTGGAATGTTAAAGATTATTTAACATGAAAAATAGAAGTTTTACAATGCGTAATAGATCAGAAGAAGATGAATAATTTTGGCCTAAATCCCACATTTAATTAAAGTAAACGAGAAAAGGAAATTGCATCTTTCTATACAAAATGAAAAAAAAAAAAAAAAAAAAAAAACCCAATAAAAAACTTGATTGGATTAGAAAAGGCAATGATTGGCTAAATGGAAAAGGAATTAAAGTAAATTTTGTAAGAGGAGCAGGATTGGTTGAATATTGAAAACAAGTTGGATGTTGAGGATTCCCTTAGGAAAATCAGATTGTGCTTTAAATATTTATCTGCTTTCTAGAACAGCTATTTTTTTGAGAATAAAAAATGGCTTCATTAATGTTTGAGAAGGGAAGAATTCCCCTCTGATGAGATTGCTGTAATTCCCCTCATTTCATTTTCTCATCCCAGTCACGTTTATTTTTTAATTTTGTTTATAAAGCAGTTATTTCCTGTTATTCTGTATTTTGGTAAAGACAGGAATGATGTTAAAAGTAGCCAGTTTAGTTTGACCTATGGCTTTATTTATAGCTTCTGTTTTTCATGTTACACGTGACAGTACATGAAACTCTGCATTACCGATCTAAATATTATTTTATTGAATCTGTATACATGTTTTATATTAAATTATCCTCAGTTATTATAACTCGTTTATATCATACCAGAATCTCAATTTCTGACAGTCTCGAGAACTGATATTTTCAGGATCCATGGGAACTATCAAAATATCTGCCATATTAATTTTAATTTTAAAATATTTGCCATAAACTGTTCAATATTAGAAATCCTGTATATTTATTAATTTGTGAGTTATGTGTGTGATTTCACAAACAATAAACATATTAATAATGAAACGAAGATGATTTACATGGAGGCAGTAGTTGACGAAGACTTATACAATTGGATTTTTTAATCACAAAGTCTAACAAAGAAAGAATTTCTTAACAGCTTTTAATACTTATTGCAAACATTTAATGATGGGTAGTTCTATCGTTTTCATAAAACCATTGCATGTTTTTTGTTTCTCTTTGTGTATTTTTTTTTTTTCATTAATGGCTTGAGAATCTATTATAAAAAATAATTGCAAAACATTATTGATTTTAACTTAAGATAATCTCAATATAGGATTCATTTAATGAAATGAATTACCATGATTTTATGGGCTTTACTGTATATTGTGATCTTTACATATTGGATAATGCATTGGAAAATTGGATTTAAAAATTTGAAACACATAAAGAGAGGCTTGAGTACACCTACCACATCTATCAATTATTCACATTTCTTTTTGTTTTTTAAGCAGATTTTAGACATACAGGATGGGCCATTTAAATTGATAATGCAAAAGAAAAGTTAATAGACTTTGAGGAGGAAAAGCAAATTTTATTACGTGTGTTTTATTTGGAGGATATTTCTAAGGTCTGTCTAGTGTTGTTAAAGGAAAACCAATGGTTGATTGGTTTATTTATTGATTGATTGATTTATTTGATGAGGAATAAGACTAAAAATAAGACAACCTATAAAAGGACGACCTTGGAAATGTCCTCTAAATAAAATGTACATAATGAAATTCACTTTCTCTCTTAAAGTCACTTAACTTTTAACTGAAACCATTACTTCTTAAATGCTTTGTTTGTGAGATATTTCGTCTTATCAACTCAAATAGTCTACATTGTATATTTGTGATGTACTGTGTGTTAATAATACACACATGCCTAGATGAAATTCTTAGAAGAGAAACTCAAGTTATCAAAAGAAGCAAGTCACATTATTTGTTGTGGGGTAAATTGTGCTCAAATACAAGGTTATTTCAAATAAAAGTTGATTTATAATAATCATACCTAAAATAACAATTTTCAAAATCAAACTCTAAATTTATAAAAATAAAGTAACCTTGCATACCAACAGAACAAAAGGATTTGATAGTTTTATGGGATAGTGATATTGCTATTGAAAAGGGGTGTATATGGTCTTTTGAATTGGAATTGTAGTAAAGCATGAATGTGGTTCTTATTAAAGTATAAATTAGGTCAAACTTTGGATTCAACAGTAATGCCATCAGTCAAAACAAAAAATATTGCTTGGAGATATCAGATGAAGCTGCCAGTTTTCACTGCCAAGTAATATTTCTTAATAAAAATAAAAGGCATTTTTATGTAATTCAAAAATATACTAGGGTATCTGTCAGTTATAACAAAAAAAAATAATTGAACTCGTAATGCATGCACAAGGAACATCTGAAAAGTAACGAGAGAACAAAACATTGTACAGAGCGCCATTGTTGCCCTCTTGTAGTTGCATTTTTCTACTAAAATCATACCAAATATCATTGTTCTGTCTTTTTCTCTGTCAGTAGCCATTATTATGAGCCCAGAACGCTTGCTATATCAACAAGTTTAAAGCAACAAGCAATTATTAAATTTTTTAACAGCCGAAAATGTGAAATTCATCTTCTGAATCCTTAATCTTGAATGTGAATCTGTGTGTGTTTTCATTTCTTCGCATATTTTAAGAGAGGCGTTAAGGGCATTCAGTTTGCTATGGATGATGAAGTAAAGGACACAATGAGGCCGTGGATCGCAGGAAGATCAGCGGAATTCTTCATTGACGGATGGAAAAACTGCTTCGCCATTGGGAGAAATGTATAGCTGTAAATGGTGACTGTGTTGAAAAGTAAATGTAAGTTTTTGTAGCTAATAAAATAGACTTTCATTACTAATTTGTTTCATTTGACTATCTCCTTTCTTTTGCGAGCTAAAGTGGACAATAATTCCTAATCTAACAGTCAGATCTATAAAGGAATAAATTTGAAAATTACTTGAATGGAGAAGAATAAATCATTTTTCCAAATAGGTATATAAGGTGTTTTTTTTTTTATTATTAATAATAATTCAAGAGCTTACTGTTCATTGAAAATCAAGCTTTGTTATTCTTCCTATTTGGATTCCTCATAAACTTCATCTCTGTTGACCAATCTAAATTGCTTAACAGATAATTTTTGTTGCGTTGTATCCAGCTGAATGCAATATTTCTCTGCATTAGTTGTTTCATCACATTTCAATGAATTGTGATGGACTAATTGCTTTAAAAATATCAAATGATTATTTTCAAAAAACTTACGCCATTTTCATTGACGTAAATGATAGTTTGTGAATGTTTTATTATTAGATATTTATATAATAAAAAGACCATGTGTATAAACAACATTAGTCTTTATGATATTAACAGTTACAACATTGCTAATCTTTGAAAAGATTTCAAAGTATGTTAGGCATTTCAAAATATGTATCATCTCCCCCCGATACATACGCATATGCAGTATTTGTTAAAATTGATAAGCCCCTGCTCCCTGTCATGTCCCAACAATTCTGCCTAGTGTGTATGAAGAAATAATGAGATTAATGCTTTACACTAGAGAAAATGTTTCAACATTGAACAGTTTTAGTGTCCAGTTTCAAAGCTAACACTCGGTAGTCTCTGACTTGATCTCCTATTACCTTAAGCTAGCAGATCAAAAATGTTACCAGTTTGTGATTGGATCTGACTAAGATAGGATACCCAAGGATTCGTTGTCTGGGTTGTTAAACCAAGGAAATGAAAAATACTGTGGTCTGGGATCAAAGGGGACCACTGAGATATCATCAACACTGTGCCATTATCCACATAGTGGTAAGGGCAATATGAAGGATGCTTATGATCCTGGGTTCAATGTCAGAGAGGAGAATATTTTTCCTTTTGTTTTCTTTATTAAAATAGTCAACCTTGCGGATAATATTATGCCTAAAATATAGAATCACATTTTTCTCTAGAATTAACCATAATGTTATCAAGGTTAACGTGGTTCTGAACAGTGATGACTTTTGCAAAGATTGGTTTCAATACTATAGTCACCAATAAAGAATTGATGCTACAGGATTTCATGTAACTGTTGTTTCAGTGTTAGTAAAGCCAGGAAGGTTATAGCTGGTCTTCTAGTACAGTATAAGCCTTATCATTTTCATTTGACATAGTAATTTGGATGAGTATGCACCTTGCATTCCTTTTCAAACTTTTTATCAAAAGTAACCTATCTCTTATTGCGATACAGAGCTTTTTCGTATCCAGTTATGTTTCAGAACATAAAACCATATTGCTATATACACTAATGATAACGTCAGGTTCAGGAAAAAACATTTGGACTTGCGAGGACAAAAATGTTCAGGCCCAAAAATATGGTTACTTTAACATTACAGCCGCTTCTCTTCACACCCATTACTTTAACATTGCAGTCTCTATATGTGTAACTTGATAGAAACGTGGCATGATAGAAAAAATCTAAAAGCAGATTCGAACATTGTGAAACCATCCAATTTGTGACCTCCTAAATGCTAAGCCTATAAATATGATCAGTGCTTTTGAGGTTCATTGCTCTATCTGTAAAGAGAATTTTATACACCAATATTAATTACAACATAATGAATGTGACGGGGAAAAATGTTATGAGGATATCCTTCAAAATATTACTGCACATGCATTGCTATCTGAAAGATGAAGTCTATAAAATATTGATCAGAATTGTTGATGGACTAAAGGATGATACTTTCCAAGAAATTGTATCAATCCCACTATATTGAAAACTTTAGCAAATTGATTACATATGTGGATCATGAATGAAGCCCACCATCTGGATGATATGATTTTCAAAACAAAATGAAAACCAACTTTGTCCTTGTTCGGAAATAGGATTAGTTGTTTGCAATTTTTGTCTTATTAAGTATATTGAAGATTATGTAATTAAATCCTTTTTTTTGAATCCTTTTTTTTGAATGATGCGTTAGATAACAAGAAAAGCAAAAACACATAATACACTACAGAAATCAAGCTTAATATAGAGGATTTTATAAATGCCAGTCCTTAAACATAGAAAGGTATAAAATCATGCATTTTGATTTTAAAATTTTAAACTTTACCTCCTTCATTGAATATAACAGTCTAAATTTCAGTGTTGCATTGTGATGCCTTTTATAAGTGTTCCTGCATTGTAGACCACATTAGACTGTGATTAAAGCTTGCCTGTGATGGGCTTGTTTTCTACTTTTAAAGAAGTCATCGTCTGCAATGATTCAAAAAAGACAACGTTTGGCTTTAATATCTTGTTTCCATATTGATTACATTGTAATTTTAATAATTTATGGCCTTTAGTCAATCTAAAATGACAAGAATTTTGTCTAAAAGGGAAATTGCTTTCAAAAACCACTTAAAATACTAGAAATGCAAAAAATTCTAATTCATCTATCTTTCAACGTCAAGAGGTGTCGGGTATCAATAACATTAAAAATGATAGAAATGAAAATTTGGTAAATAAAATAACAACAAAAGTAAAAACACAATTCTGTTTCTTTATGAATATGTTTTTAATTTATTTCTTCACATCTAAAAACTTTCAACAATGCAGGTAGGGGTGGGGGTGCTTAGTTCTGCTTCAAGTTATATTGTAGAAATTATGCTAGGTAATCAAGGAAGGAAGAAAACTAATGAGATTACTAGTTTGGATGCTCTTCCTCTCACTTCTCAACCATGACCTTTATGGCAAGGGTGACCCTAAAGTAGCAGTGCTCAACCAGCATAGCTCTCAGAATCCCTGAAGCACCCACACATCTGCTCCCCGATAAAGGGGCATCCACTCAGGGGAGGAAGAAACATAAATGAAAAATAATGAATATACTGCATCAGTTTTACAAAACATTTATAATGAATATCTATTTTAAAGAAAATATGTGCAATAGACTATCTACATCCTCAAAAGTTTTTATATAATAATCCCTCCGATACCTTTATAGTCTCACATCATTATGTGGTTCTATTTTGCCTGCCATTTCTTTTCTTTGCTTAGGGCATCCATTATTATAGTCTGCCAGAAAATATGATTCTATGATTTTCCTGTTAATATCTCTTCTCCATTGCAGTAATATCTTGGTGAAAGTGCTCACCTTGATTATCATTTACTGTAACCCAGAAGGAAACACATTTGAAATGACACTGTTGCAATACAGTTATTGGTAATTGTGCAGAATGTTACTCAGTATCTCTTCCTATTTGTGAGCAATCTAGTTACTCAGAAAGTTTTCCAGTTAAAGTTTGAAACCTACCAAATTGATTTCTTATCACCTCAGAAGATTACATCAGTGTGTCTTCTTTTAGAAGGTCTTGAATCTTCGTTTACAAGAGCCAATAGTTTAAGAAATTTTCAACAAACAAGAGGGAGAGAATTTTCAAACCGATTGTCCTTATAATGTTAAAAGCATGAGTTTTTCCAGCAAAGCCCTCTGGCCATATGCATGGGCATTACTGTCTGTCTAGCAGATGACTACACTCTTCCTTTCCTACAGTTTCCTATCCTGTATTTCTTCATCCATGGTTATATACATTACAAACAAGGTTTGCAATGGGGGGGACAACTTTCTTGATCGACCAAAGAGAAACTTTATTAATGCTTAAAGAATATTATAAGTGATGTGTCAAGGTTAAGAAAGAGGAATAAAAATACATCACATAAAAACAAAAGAGGCCTTTCAGGCATTTTATTCAAGGGCCTTCATCAGGTATCAACTTTTTGAAAGTGTTAACTGATTTTTTTCATCAGTAAAGGTTTGAAGAATATAAATTTAAATAGTTAAAACAGTTAATAGTTAAATAGTTACTAGTTTATATTCTTTAAACCTTTACTGATGAAAAAGATCAGTTAATACTTTCAAAAAGTTTATACCTGATGAAGGTCCTTGAGTAAAATGACCGAAAAGCCTCATTTATTTTTATGTGATGTGTTTTTATTCCTCTTTATTAATGCTTAATGAACATCTCTCTTTCTTCAATTCATAAATGAGCCAAACATTTTATTTAATCAATGTTAGCTTTTTCTTTAATAAGACTAGTTAGAACAGCATTTCATGTTGAACTTTCCAGTGGAGGCCAAATTTGGCATCTCCCCCCCCCCCCAAAAAAAAAAGAAATTACAGTAAAACTTGTCTAATCTGGAATTGTACGGGACCTAAAAATATTTCCAGTATAGATACGTTTCCACAATAGGGAGTGCAAAATATACAAACACCTCTGGTCGGGACCATATTTTTTCCCCAGAAAGGACAGGTTTCCAATTTATATAGGGTCCAGATTAAATCGGTTTTACTGTATAATGAAATTTTTTAAGAAATTTTAAAATAAATAAAATGATAAATAAATTTGAAGGGTATTAAGAGTTGAGGTAGTTTCCTTGTCAAAAACCATCCAATAAGGAAAATTTCAGATTCTCCAGTTTATGGATAGTTTGCAGATTTGGACCTGAGGAAAATCATTTGCTGAAAGCTAAGATAAACTAAAATTGAAATCGTTTAAAACTCTTACATTTTCTAAGAATTGGAATAAAAATAAAATTTCATATTACTTGAATTTATATATAAAGTAATAAGTGAATTTTATGGTTTGTGTTTTATCTATTTTACTTGTTGATATTGTGTTGAATTACATTCCATTATATTTTACTGATGCTTCATTCAACATATTTACTGAGCCTCTGACAAGTATTTATTATATGCACCAGAAAAGAGTCTTTAAAAAATTATTAGGTTCATATAATTTTGAATTAATAATCACCTCAGGAATGAAAGAAATACCAAATAAAATGGATGATGAAATTTCTGTGTTTGATATAGGTTGGACATAAATTCTTAAAATATAAAAGCCTTTTTTTTTTACAATTCTAAACCAGTACATAAAGGATATATGGCCTTTTATGTTAAAAACAGTAATGCAGTCAGGATATTATTCTGTAATTTTGATGTTTCTATGAATATTTTGGGATATTCATATATGTTAAATGGTAATCCTTTGGAAAGTGATGGTACAACTGTATTAGCCTATGATGATTTAATTATCGTATATTTTCTAATAGACGCCTAGTCTCCAATTGCGGCTGGTCTCTAATAAATGCCGGGTTTCAAAATTAAGATTGCTAATTACACACAGGGGATTCTCCTTCACGCGGCAGTTCACATGTACACGGGCTGGAGGGGATTCCCAGTAGTAATTCCCAGCACACTACTTTGAGTTTTGATATCATATGCACTCTGCTATTCAGCCCTTAGTTCTCAAGGCATCATGTTCGAGACTGTTTAATGCACGCTACCATATTCTGTTTTAAAAAAAAAAAGACACGCCTCCGAAGCGGTCATATGATGCGGCGTTTATGATGTTGCGGAAGCTTTAAGATTTGACACACATTGTAAATAAACGCTAGTCTCTAATAAACGCCCGGTTAGAGATTAAGTTGAAAAAATAGACGCCAGAGGCTCTGCTTTTATATTTTACAAACAGAAATTGTATTATGGTTTTGATGATATTTGTTGGAAGTGTTGGGAATAAGCTCATTGGCTTTCTTACTATTTAGTTAATAAAAGATATTGATGATTTAATTACACTTTCCATGATCATTTTTTTTTCTTTTTCATTTGGTACTTGTTAGGTAAATAATTTTTCAAAGTATAATGCAATTAGACCTTTAAATAACTTTTTTTTTCATAGATGTACCATTATGGCTTTCAATATTTTGTGCCATTTTCTGTTATTCTGATTTTCTATTTGTTAACATTTTGCTACCTGTTCCTTTGTTTAATTACATCTGATTCTTCTATCTATCTTTTCTACTCCTCTTTTACCCTTTGGTGAGGATGTTAAATAACCATTGAATCTATTTGAAATTTACCCTAGCAGGCGATTAGCTTGGTCTTCCAAGCATGTTAGTAAAGGGATAACTCAAACATTCATGTCCTTGGCAGAATTCAAACCTGTGATTCACTGGTCTGGAGAGGGAGAAAGCCTGTGCCTTAGCCTTCTAGGCCATATTATTATATCTGTTTCTTAATATCACATTTTATTTGAATTCTTGCTTTGTTCCAAATATAAATAGCAGCCTGACACATGCTATTTATTTCCCAATGTCTGGATTTATTTCATTTAATAGCTTACGTTTTGAAGAAAAGAAGAGCTATTGCTTATTGTATATCCTATTCTCCTTGCAAATAATACTGTATTTTAGGAAAGAATAAAGTGGCTGGCCTGTTATTGCATGAACTTTATTCTTAAAACATACAGCAAGTTTTCTTTCCTGCAATTGGTATTATGTGGTGTACCTTTTTATTTTGATAAAATGATATTGCAGAATTTTAATTACTAAAATCTCCATAAAACCAATTGATAAAAAGCTGCTTTTTGCTATAGAAGAATAATGTGATTGTTTTTTTTATTGATGAAGTAATTGCAATTTTATTTTGTAATAAAAAGCAGAATTTATTTAATTATTATTATTTTTTTTTTAATTTGATCAGCATAATATTTTTAAAGTGGATTTTATGGATATAATTGGTTGATGGTAGCATTTGTAGTTGATGACTGGTGATGATATTAGTGGCTGTCAGTTGATATTCTATCAAAAACATAAATAAGCCACTTATTACTATACTGATCTAATTATTTCTGAACCCCAAAAATGTGCTGTAAATGGAAATTTATTTTCAGTATTTTTTTTTTTTTTTTTTCTCCCTGATTTGATATTGAAAATTTCTCAAAGAAAATCAGTAAAGTTATAAATAATATTTTGAATAAGTTCCTTCTAAAAACTTGGCTAATAAGCACCCAGTTTATAGTAAAATAAAATTTATTTCTCTGTAACTGTGCATGTGAGTCATTAAGCAAACAATATAGTCTGCATATCAATGAAATCACCATGAACGAGATCTACATGCACCTGGCAGTCATTGAAGACTTACATAATGGCAATTATTTTCCTTAATTGTTGATGTATTTGAAAAGTTCAGATAAAATTTTCTCTGAGAAAATTAAATGCTGTGGATATTAACAGTGGAAACTTGTCAGTCCTACTTTAATGCATGAATCAAATACAGTGCTCCCTCTATATAACGGAACTCTACATAACGCCAAATTTATAAGGGCAAGTCCATATAACAAAGTTTTTCCCCGGAAAATAAAAATTGCAGACTCATTCATGTCTGCAGTTTTTATTTTCCAGAAAAAAACTGCATTATATGGACTTGCTGTTATAAATTTGGCGTTATGTAGAGTTCCGTTATATAGAGGGAGCACTGTACTTCATAATTACGTACATCAGAAGGATTTTCCCTATCTGAAGAAGTATAAGCATATCAAAAAAACATCAGGAAAGGGTTTAAAGAATAAAAAGCCATATTGAGGAAATTGTGGAATTTCTATTTTGTAATATTTTATAAAAATTAACATTTTTAATTATATACCTAACGGCCTAGGTATTTTTTTTTATCATTATTAAACAAGGACAGACATGAATAGGATATATTATTATATTTTGCTTATAAAAATAATGAATAATATTTAATTCATAAATTCGAAAGGCAGGAATGCTTTGGAAAACGTAATGACATTCCATTTTAATTCATTTTAAAGAAGTTTTTGAACTTGGTTTACTCATTAAGAAGCAAAATTAAATTAGGTAATTTCATTCACAAGATGAATCCCTATAATTTCAAGATTGAATATCCCAAATGATGCCTGTTAAGTGCAATTCTATCTGATGTTCAAATATTTATGAACAAATCAATCTCTTCATTTTAAACAAACATTTTTATAATGAACTTTTTGGAATGATTATTTTCTATACACCTTATAATATTATAGAGGAATAAGTAGTAATTGTGAATTTTATATATAAAAAGAAAGCTTTATCATATACCTCTGTTTAGTAATTTGCAAGTGAGATTCTGTATGTTTTTTACCTTTACATTTCTGTTTAGTGCAATTTTTTTTCTTGAATATATAAATTTAAAAGTACTTTTTAAATCTTTTTATGTTTATAAATAGTATAAAATGTGAGTTTTAAATTTGTTCTTTATAAAACAAAATTTTCATTGAATTACTAAAAAAAAATTATTCAGAGGGAAAGTGATAACAGAAAAAATCTCCAAGAAGAAATTTTTACCAACTGTTGAAAATAATTTGAAATTTTTTTTTCTAATTATTATTGCACAAATTATTTGCTTAAAATATTAACAATTTATATAATTTTTTTTATAAGAAAGATTATAATTTTATACAGGTGAAAGATTAAAGCTCACTATAATTGCCTTATCATGAAGATGCTTTAAAATCTATCTATAGTATTAATAAAGATTTATATATGTCAAAAATTTTGTAAGGTTTTGAAAATTATATTGTATATTAATTATTTAATTTAGAAATTATCTTAGATTTCACTGAACACACAAATAAATATTTATGTGGATTACTATTGATTTATGATCGCCCATCAATTGTTTTCACTCATTTACAGACGAGCATAATAAGATAGCAGACATTATATAAATTGTCCTCTTTATTACCTCTGTTTCTTAAGGTGATAAAGTTTTTATTTTTCCTTTTTGCTAATAAAGGGGGGGAGGGAGATCTTTCTCACCAATAGGAGTTGAATCTGTCTGAAAACCAGCCAGGTATTGACGAACAGCAATGAACAAGGCATAACAAATGAATGAAAAAAAAAGCCCGAACTTACCTAAACTGCATGCATTTTCATGCACTTGTTGAACAACATTAGCGAAATATCAATAAAAACATTGTAGATAGTTAGCTTGATGTTATCCTCACTCTGCTCCAAATTATTTAAACTGGTTTCTTCTTTTTCCATTGTGAAAGGAGTCTTCATCCTCTCCCTGTCAGTTGCTTAGCAACAGACCAGACGATTCCCTGTCATAGGGGAGAGACTGGCCTCTCATCGTTGTTTGTAATTTGAATTCATCTGTACACCTGAAAGTTAATATAGTAGTGGTTTCCTTGCAATTTTTCTTATTGGTATATTTATTAATGAATGTTCCTTTTCATTGAAGTTTTCCTCCGAATTTATGTTTAAAGTTAAATGTTGTGTGCAGGCTTTCATCGATGATCATTTGTGATTTTATAGATAGAATATTATTTTTTGTGGGGGAATAGAGTGGATTCATTATTTTTTTTTGCAAATAAATCTTTAAAATATAGAACTATTAAAAATATATAGTACATTTTATGTTTTTATTTTTTACTTGCTTCTTTTTCTTTTATTATTATTTATTGTTATATGTATTTATTTAATTTTATATTTTTAATTACGTCTTAGTGATTTCTTCACCTTAGCTCAATTGATTTGCAATAATTTGATTATTAATAATTTATTTAACGAGCGAAGGTCTTTTGAATGTTATGAAATTGTTCTTTAAAGATTTTTAACTACGTATATACGTTGGTGTTATTATTAAACCTAGAAAAACCGTTCTTGACACTTCTGAAAAGCATGAAATTATCTGAATCAACTAAGTGGAAATATTTTTTGTTATACTTTATTAGTTGGGAATAATGAAATGTAATATCAGCTCTGTCACTACTCATTCTCATATAAAAGTATTCTGTAAAATGTGTGAAATAAAATTTGAATCTCTAATTTCAGGATGTTACTAATTTTTATAGGTTTCTGCAGTGAAAAAGCAACAAACGGATAGTTTATCAGCTTCTCCAGAAACAGAATCTTCTGAGAGCCATTATGCTGATCAGGATTCTGGTGAAAGTAGCAATGTGCCATATGAAATAATTCCTCCATGTTCTTATGGGAACTCCACAGGATCTACTACGCCTGCAGCTTCCCCACTACCTTCTCCTGGTGCTGAAGGATGGCTGCCTTCGGTACTTCCTCTTCCTCAAGGATTGGAAAAATCCATAAGGATAAGAAAAGGTTCAGATTCCCTAGGTTAGTCGGATGTTGGCATATATTTCTTTTAACATTGATTGATGTAACACAATAGCAGTATATGGCTGGTCTAAAGTTATTATAAAAGGAGATTATTGTCTTTTGTTTTTAACTTTAATAATAAAAGTTCTTGACTATAATAACAAAATATATATATCAAATGATTATATATTTTAGTGAAATTTTTTATTTCTTTATGTTTTTTAAAACTTTATATGTTATTTTATATAATTTATACACTTCTTTTTATCATATATAAAAATCAAAGTATAGAACGTAACTGGAGATTTATAATAAAGGGAATTTTTAACTTTTGAATGAATTATCTAATCTACTGAATATTAAAATGAAAATTTTTTTTTTTAATAAATATTCAGTTATAGTCTAAACTTTCATTATATTAAGATATGAATTAAATTTTTTCTTCATAGCGCAGTCCACTTCATAGTTGGAAAGTGAACTTTTTCATTGAATCATCATCAAAAATTAAAGGGCTTTTCATTATACTAGCCAAATTTTCAATTACGAAATCTCATGAATATTGAATTTAATTTACTTTGTTATTTTTAAATGACCTTTAGGATATTTCATTTCATTTATATTTTCTACTTTGCCTTTAAAATTATATTGTTAGGCAAGTTTGCTTATAAATCATATGGCTAGAAATTTATGGCCTTTTGCCAGAGCACGGTCAGTAATAACCATCTCAGTAAACTTTTATTATAAAGTCACTTTGCATTTGAATTTTCCTTCTTTTGTCATTATTTTGCATTACTCATAACATTATATTGTTAATTGATACTTTGGCAGCATTTTCCATGTCCCATTCACTAATCCAGGCTGACCTCTATTTCCCTTCCTCCCCCTCCCAAAAGCCAATTTGAGCATGTGTGATCCAATTCAGCAGGGTGTTCATGAATGATGAATGGTTGAATTATAATTCTTAAATGTGATTTTTTAATGGGAAATTCTTATATTTTTTTGAGATAGACTTAATTTTGATTTTTCCGTTTCTCATAAAAGTGTTTTATGTAAAATAGCACGTTTTTTTTTTGTTTTGTTTTTTTAATGTTTTGGCTGAAATTGTTTCTTAACTTGGGCTTCCAATTATGCCTTACTTCAAACTAAAGGAGAAGTTAGATACTAAAGAAGATATTTACCTGACTTTTTCTGTATTGTAATTATCTAACCTAAGCTTAATCAAGATTTGTATTGCTGTTCATGTTTTAAGCATCTATTTATATCACTGTCAGTTTACTGATGATAAGCAGTAGTGCTCTGTCACTTTTAAGTATAACAAGAAATCAGTTCTTTGATGAAAATTAATGCAAGAATTTCAAAAGTTTCTTTCACAATAACATGATCGTTAAGATCCATGCTGTTTCAATAAGCCAAAGCATTTTCACTAAAATTGGCATTGTTTTGACTATGTATAATGTCATGTTTAAATGAATTAGTTGAAAAATATGATACAATTTCTTTTTTTTAGACATTGACTGATAACAGTGGGAAACTTATATTCAGAAATGTTTATTTATTAATTAAATAAAATTGTCATCAAGTGTATCTGTATTGTTGGAAGTCATGTTTAATTCAAATATTTGTTATTGTTTATTTTTTAAAAATGCATATTAAAAATGCATATTAATTGTCCTTATTAAAGACTTGCTGAAATTTTATAAATTTTATTTTTTTATATGTGAATAGAATTTTTTTTAATTGGGAAAATTTTTTTATCAAATTTTTATATTCCAAACATTTAGGAAGGCATCATCTAAAAGGATTTTAGGCAATGTTAATAAAAGAAGTATTTAAAATGATTTAATGTATATAAGCAGTTTTATCTTTTAAAGCAGGTTGCCTTATTTCATTAAATTTCAGTCTTGAAAACATTGCAGATATGATGAATTTTTATTAGCATATTTGTAGCAAAACTTTTTTTTTCTGCTGAAATTAATATAAGAACCTGCTGGTAATCCTACTGGTTAAATAAAAGAAATTATTGGGTGCTTGAATTAATTCTCATTGTTTTTGCAACAAAAACTTATGTTTATTTCAAAAGAAAGGTATATCATATTACGGTATATTCAAAGGAGTGTCCTTCAGAAGCTACAACCATTTTCCACTTTCGGGTAACCCATGGATGCTGCAGAAGAAAAATTCAGGTTCTTTTGAGGTGATCCAGTCATCAAGTTATTGCCGTTTTTTGATATCTTCGAAAGATTTGAAGTGCTCCTTAGAAAAGTTGACTAAAACAAATGGAAGAGCAATATCTGGTGAATAGAGTGAGGGTAAGATCTCCCATCTAAATGACTCCAAGATTTCCTTCACTGGTTTCTGAACATGTGGTCTAACATTGTCTTTCTCTCAATTCATATGAGATTCAGTGTCTTAGCTTCTGGGTTATTTCCATTGCTTTTAAATATTTGGTTTGCATCAACATTTAGTATTTCTGACAACTCTTTGAGCATGTGACATAGTTTTCTTCCAGTAATGCCTCCAATTCTGAATCCAGGATTCATGCTTACTCTCTATTTCCATATCAAATCGGCATTTTTGCTAAAATTGACTCGTGATTTTTTTTGGCCAGTGAGTCAAGATTGACTCATTAAATTTTGAATATCATTGGCCATATCCTTCTCACCATATGTTAACCTCACATCATTGTATCACATGCTATCCTATTTAAATTTCTAACTAACTATAGAGAAAGACCAAGCAAATCATTGAAGCAGTTTTCAGGCTGAGGAGTCAAATTGACTTGTAGATTTTTGGTCCTAGAATGAACCCTGGCAATCTTCAGGCTTTTTCAGCTGACCAGGGTGCTCTCTCTTTGTCTTTCACATCAAAATCGTTATCTGTGAACCATCTAAACCAATCTCTGCAAGTAGTTTCATATAGACCATGCTCTTCATAAGCCTCCTCTGGCAAATGAATTTCAGCAGTAGATTTCTTGAGATAAAAGTCAATGCTTCCCACTCTGCTTTTCTTCTTCAATGAAATGAAAAATTGTGTTTTTTGTCTTATAATGACAATACACACCAACAGCCACTTTCAGCTGAAATAACGCAACCACTGGCCTCTCCTTTAGTTAACAGCAAGAATTATTTCAAGCGCACTATAAGTAAAATATTAAAATTAATTATTTTAATCACATTTAATTTTCTGTGTCATATCCTGAAAAATATTGACATTTTTTTTAATCCATGAGGGGATCAAGCTTAATTAGAAAATGTGTATAAAATGAGATTAGTAATAAGGAGCCTGATAATTGTGCCCCTTCTGTATAGAGTGCTCTCTGGTGAGTTCTTTTGACCCTGACCTATGCTTTTGTAGATGTATGAGAATTTAACAGCTTCGAAAACGGCAGGTTGGTTGGAAACGTACTACAAGGAAGAAGTATGACCAGTCATCCATTTCTTACAGTGTACTCAACAAGTGAGGATCCAACAATTGGCAGATATTTGAAATACACGTGTAAGACTCAGGGTTACACCTTTCACTGTAAGAAAGGTGTTACTTTCATACATGATGCAGACTAGTCTGAAAGAGACTGCTTTGACAATCTGATTCACCTAAACCGCCATATCATAATTGATGAATAGCGTCAGAATTGTGGTTGGCCATCGATCCAAGACGGTAGATGATGTGAAGAAAACTGTCTAAGCGGTTGCGGGAATAAGACACTTCTAAGTCATTGCTGCAGGTGCATTGAGAAAGGTGGAGATACACTGAGAAATGATATCATCAAGTTTTGTTAAGTTTTTTAAAGCTGCTCACATCATATCTTATATACCCAGTTGTAAGGAGGAAATAAATGCTGAAACTAGTGAGCCGTCATCAATAAGCACTACTTTGATACCCCTTTTTCTAATTTTTAGCTTGATCCCCTTCCCTTTTTTTAAAACCACATCTTAAAACTGTTTTGTTTTCCCACTTTGCTTTAATTACATTGATATAAGCCAAAATTAACATGAAACGATTTTTCATCTAAAAATAAAAATACCAAATTACAGCTTTGGTATATTGTTAGCTTTATATTTATGGGATGAATCTTATATATAAAACCAATAGAGCATATTATCAACGTTGCTTGATTGACATGTGTCCGAATGATAACTTTTATATCATCCATTGGTGTATACCAGGTCTGTAAATATGAAACCGGAATTTGCCCATAGATGGCCCTAGCTGTCAATGTAGTTACCGTCAAACCGCGTCGTTGGCGCCATTTTCTTACCCTGACATTTGACAAAAATTTTCAACTCGTAACAATACAAGTTTCATACAACAGCATAGTTTGGAATAGTGTTGAACATGTCGAATTTTGTGCCTAAAAACTATGATTTGTGGACAGCATTGATTTTCTGTTACCATTTGAAGAAAACTGCTGCAGAATCACATCGAATGCTTGTCGAAGCTTATGGTGAGCATGCTCTTGGTAAATCACAGTGCTTTGAGTGGTTTAAAAAATTCAAAAGTGGCTAGTGAGAAACGATGCTCTGTGTTTGGTGGGATCAGAAGGGTGTGACCTATTATGAGCTACTGAAACCTGGCGAAACCATTAGTACTGAACACTACCGACAACAAATAATCAATTTGAATCAAGCTTTGCGTGAAAAACGACCAGAATATCAAAAAAGGCAAGACAAAATGATTTTGCTTCATGATAATGCACCATTACACACAGGAAAACTGGTCAAGGAAATGACTGAGGCGTTTAGTTGGGAAATACTTTCGCATGCGGCTTACTCACCACATTTGGCTCTGTCCAATTACTATTTATTTGCATCGATAGGACATGCACTTGCTGAGCAGTACTTCACTTCTTACGAAAATGCACGATGACAGTTTTTTTTGGCGTGGCATCCACAAATTGTCAGACAGGTGGAAAAAAAATATATAGCTACCGATGGGCAATACTTCGAATAAAATATTTTTTATCATTTTCATACAATAAATTTGTATGGTCTATACAAAAATTTTGGTTTCATATTTACATGCCTGGCACACATCCAATGCAATCTATAATGATAATTGAATCCCAAATATTTATTCCAGTGCTATTGCAGGCCCATATATAACAAAAAGGTTGTTATAGATTATCATGTCTGCAATAAATGATAATACACTAATATTAAATAGTGAAGAAATCTGTTAAATCGCATTTTTAATCAATAAAATCATCTTATTGGTAAATAAATTAGCAGATTTTTTTTAATCTTTATTGGAGCCAAAATTCTCAGCCTTGTATATTTCATTAACTGAGGTGAGACCTATTTTAACATTAAAGTCAGCCACATGAAAACTTTTGCTCGAAACAATGGCTGTTTGGGAAAAAAATGGGTGGTAGTTGCATCAAAAATGAAAAACTTAATTTTTTTTCTTTCCACCATGTTTATCCTTCCCCCTCTCATAATTTTTCCAATCTGAATGATTGGCTAGAGAATTAATCAGGTCTTAGGACTGCCATTGTGAATCGGCATACAGAAATCCTGACTCCGTATTTCTTCTGAACAATCCCAACGATAAAATTAACCCGATACCACATTCTGGAATCTGTGACATTCCTTGTGGATTATGTGACAGTGTTTGCTGAGAGCCAGTCAAAATGCTGGAAGCAAATTTATATGGAATAACGCTATAGCAAAGCATATTTAAAAGCAAGTATAACATTTAAAAATGGCATGTTAGATGGATATGTCATGTCAATCATAAGCAGTCACTGGTTGTATACAGGGTGACAATAAATTATGGCAACTCATTATGTACAAATTTTTTAATCCAAAAAACGAAAAGTAAAGCAATTGACAACTAATAAATTGAAAATGGTCCCTTGGTAATAACATGTTCATTCGGTTTCAAAGTGGGCTCCTTTGGCAGCGATACAAAGCCCCAAACGTGTCTTGGAATTTTCAGCAATGGGCCGCAAGTTGTCGGGCGACAATCGGTCCCATTCTTGGCGCAGGGACTTCTTCAGCGACTCCAAACTGTTGTGGCATTTAGCACAGGTCCTGGCTTCCAAGATCGACCATACGCTGTAATCCATCAGATTGAGATCCGGCGATTAGGGCGGCCACTGCTGAGATGTGATGAAACCCGGAAAATGGCTCTTGCACCATTCTTACGTCATTTTCGATCTGTGAGCTGATACAGAGTCTTGTTGAAAGGTCCAATCAGCATTGCTAAGTCCAAGGAAGTACCACAGCCTCGAGAATGTCACAACGGTAAAGTTGTTGGTTGATTTTGACTCCTTGGTCCACGAAAACGAGGTCTTGCCACTGGCGTAAATTCCGCCCCAGACCATCACGAACTGGGGATTTTGGTGACGTTCGATGACTGCAGAGGTGCCAGGTGCCTCTGCTGACCACACTCTGTCGTTTTGGTGATTGTGTGCCTGCTCCACAGTGAAGAGCTTCTCGTCTGTGAAGAGGATGCGCTTCCATTTCTCACCTGCGGCCTGACGCTTGAGTTGGCGGCATCTGTGGAGCCGTACGCGTTCGTTTTTGTCTGTGAGGAGCTAGACTTTTTGGAGCTTGTATAGCTTGAGTTTGAATTCCTCTGTTGCCATTTTCTGCACCGATTCGCGGTTGATTCCAGTCTCACGAGCGATTTGTCTCATTTAGACCCTCGGATTTCGCTGGACTCGCTTTTTGATGATTTTGCGGTTCCTGGACGTGTTGATGGTACGCTTTCTTCCTCTTCCTGGATGGTCGCCTTCATGGCCAAGCTCTTTGAACTGTTTGACCGCTTTGGAGACGATGTCTCTGCCAACATTGAGCAAACGAACAATTTCACATTGATGCTTTTCTTGAGGAAACTGCTCCAAAATTGCACTGCATTTGCTTGACATTTCAAAGCACACATCAATTAACTCATAATAAGTTGAAACACGGACGACTTGCCCAAGAACATGCAGTGATTGAAATGAATTAAAAATTATTTGGTGGTGCTTTAATATATTGGTGCCTGGACGCATCCATTTCTGTTACCATAATTTATTGTCACCTCGTATAAGATTTTGGAAATTAAGAAAAAGAACCCAAAAGCACTAAGATTTGTGATCTAGGCCCAGTAACTCGTGACTTTTTGATTTAATTTAGAAGCCTCCCAACAACATATGATTGTTCTGTTTTACTGATTGTAAGTATGAAATGGCCTCGAGGCCACGGGATTGCCTGCAAATGCTGTCGATAGCAACTTGATGTCAGGCTCTATTCCAGCCCTAATTATCGCATGTCTCTCCCATATCTTCAACCGCTGCCCTGAACAGGAGTAGTGCCTTCTGATCAGTTTACTTTTGTTTATCCAATTACTTCATCCTTGAGCTTGCCTACGTATATATTGTTGTTTTTTAGTTCTTTGCATTGAATGATGGTTGCTTGATGACTAAAATGCACATATAGGCATTAAATTAATTTTTCGTGTGTATTTTCCTTTTCTTACCATGCTTAGGGTAAATTAAGATGGTCTGTTTGAATTGAAAATTAATCTTGTTATCACTCCATTCTTAGCGATAGCAGCAATCCTATGTTATCCTATGCATATTTTCTACAAGATTACAGTGTTCTCCCCAGAAAATTTTATCAGATGGGAGGTAAGCTAAAATAACCAGGCGGACAAAATAAAATAGTATGCAGTGTTGTGCAGTTTTTCGTGTATTAAGCCGGGCGGTCGCCAAAATCAGCCGGGCGGGCCGCCCGTTAAAAAGGGCCTGGGGAGAACCCTGGATTATGATAGCAGTTGCCAGAAATTTTGGGCCATTCCTCCTTGAGAAAGGTAACGGTTCATGGGTTGTTGTGGAATAAAAATCCCTGGACCTCACTTGGCACTCGAGTTCATCCCAAAGTTTCAATAGGATTCAGGCCAAGGCTCTGTGGAGGCCAATCATGTACAAATCTGTGTTCCAGTCGATTCTTAGAACTCCGAATTCAAAGAGGCGGCTGAAAAATGGCAGTTTTTTTCATAGTACCTTTTGTAGCAGTCTATAGGCACAGTTGTTGAGTTTGGTGGGTTGTTCACTTTGGGGAACACTTCCAGTTGAACCCTTTCACCTCATCTCAATATGGTATCACTAACTGTTGACTTGGGATGACCCAATTTCTCGACAAAAGTGCACACAGACGACCTGCCAAATGACACTTCGTTCAAACTGTTAGTTTAACTTTTATAAACTCGCCCTTTGTGAACAAATGATAAAGGAACATTGAAATACTGGAGATAAGAAGCATGATATTCCCATCCATTCTCTTCAAGTAGCCGTTTTACTAGGATATGATTTCACTGAATTAGGAGGAACTATGTAGAGAACATTTATACCAGTTATCAACAAAAATAGGCACTGCTTATTTCCAAAGTGGTGTAAAGCCCGTTTTCCATTTAGCGTCTCTTTTGCGTTTGTCAGACGTATTTTTGAAAAACGCACTCATTTTCCAGTTAGCGACTTTCACGCGCCTGTCAGCCGTCTGGCATGGCTAGATTTTTATGTGTTTTTTCAGGCGTCTTTTCAGATCTAGCCAATTCAGACTGAGAATCATGGCTGCCGTAGCTGCTGTTTGCGACACTGGTTCTCGTGACTTTTCCCTCATGAATTTATTAATAAATAGGCTTTAAAAATTTGCTGAATCATTTATTTACTAAGTTAACATCCTATAGTAATAAATTCGAAGCATGAACATGATCGGAGTGGTCGATATCCTCTTTTTCCATCGCCTTGAGAGAATGACAGTTGTTTGCCAGTCAGATCAGACCAGAGCCAGGATAACGCTTGAAAGCCACTAAATGGAAAACGGTCTTAAGGCATTGTTAGGTTTGTTTTATATTAAAATTGCTACCAATAGTTGTAAGCAGTAACAAACATCAGGTAAGAATTTAACATGGTTAATCTAATATAGAAAACAGTAATAAAACAAATAAAGTAATACAATAAACAGAAATATGAGGATATGTCGATAATTTTCTCGTATCTTATCAAATTCGCCACCTATGATAAAAGCTAATGGACAACCATGATGCTAAAGTGTTTCATCAGAAATATTTTTTTGTAATTTAGCATATTATATATGAGGGAAGAGTCAAAAAGTAACTTCAATATGGAAATAAAATGTTGGTGGCTATATTAAGATTACATTTTGACTCTATTTTTAATTACAACATATCAAAAGCTAATGAAGGAAGATAATAACTCTCTTACAAGCTAAAATCCATACTCTAAATGGTGATGGTAAAATTTTCACGTGAAACATCTGTTATATACTGTTATTCTTCATGGGATTTATTGTTTTGTGTTACTATCAGGTCGTTGCATATCAAATGTCGGATTTCGAGGTGAGTTCCGCGCTTCAGCACGGTTTCCACGTTTAGTAGCAAGTACCCATAAGAAAGTGGTACATTCCCAGATATAAACCTATCAGCGACCAGCTGCCTGAAATTTGCATGTCTGTGATGATATTTAATAGCGTTTGAACCCAAGCGAAGATAGTCATGACCTCATACGAATTACGTGTGATAATGCATTACGAGTTCAGGTTGAATCACACTGCATCCAACGCCTTTTGAAACATCAATAAGGTATTCAGTGTAGGCACCATAAACGAATGTACTATCCAACAGTTTGTTCAGAAAATTCTGGGCAGTAATGATGGACCTGGCAAATGAGCCACGCGGCAGACCGCCCGTGTTGAATGACTCTGATCTGAAGCGATCTGTGGAAGAGGACCTGTCAAAAACTGTTCGGGGCCTTGCAGGGGATCATGCTGTATCAGCGTCAACTGTCACTAGACACCTTAGGGTCATCTGCAAGGTGAAAAAACTGTACAAATAGGTCCCACATGAACTTATGGAAAACCAAAAAGAGCATTCGTTGGAGGTATGTACGGAATTGCTTTTGCACCATGAAGAAGCGGGAATTCTTGATCACATCGTCACCTGCGACAAGAAGTGGCTCCTATACGACAATAGGAAACAGTCAGCACAGTAGCTGATGAACCCTCGCGACAGTTCCCTTAACCCCTGTTGCACCCCAGGAAGCTCATGATTGCAGTTTGGTGGAACATCCATACTCTCCGGATCTCTCCCCTACCGACTACCATCTTTTCCAGAGCCTGGACTATTTTCTCTGGAGGAAAACATTCCTAACCCAAGCAGACGTCGAAAACGCATTCTGGGAATTTATTGAGTCCCGTGACCATGGATTCTATCGGAGAGGGCTCGAAAAGCTGCCAAATCGTTGGCAACAATATTTGGATTGCAATGGGGATTATTTCGAATAGCACGTGTGAAGGTGTCCTTTCTAGAGGGCCATTAAAGATGACCTGCAATTCGACATTTGATATGCAACGACCTGATATTTTACAGTCAACAGTCATATATGTAATAGTGATACAAAGACTTTGAACTATAAAGATCATAGCAGTCATATGTTTGTTTGGCGTCATTTTTAAACAAATATGCATTATATGGCGTAACAAATTTTTTGGAGTTAATAAGTTCTATTCTTTTGATTCTATTTGACAAAAGAAGTCCCTTCACGATTTTTACTTATTATAAATTATTACCATATATTCCTTCATCGGTTCCTGATATGCTCAATATTTAAATTGGTTGAATTGTTTATTTTCTGAATAAAATAGTTTAAGCATTTTTGTATTATAAACATTATGAAATAATTTAAAAAATTCTGTTGCAGGTATTAATGTTGAAGTTGTAGATAAAGGTATAAATGGTGTTGTAATACAATCTATAACAAATGGAGGTGCTGTTGAGAAAGATGGACGCCTTCATGTGGGTGATTATATTGTGTCAGTTAACCATGAAAACATGCGCAAAATTAGTAACTCTCAGGCAAGAGCAATACTACGAAGAACTCATTTAATCAGTAATGATGTCAGGTAATTAATATTATAGCTTGATTTTATAATGTTTTTGATATTATAATGTTATAAGAGGCAGAAATAACATTCTGGGAATTAAATATTTTGTTTTTTATTCATAACTCGAGTGAAAAGAATATATATCATCTTTAATTTATTTTTGTAATTATGTTGTGAGGATTTGTTGATGCGAAGTGTTTTCCATTTTTATTAATATTAAACTTTTCTGGTTTAATTTTCCTTATTTACATTTGTTCTTCATAGCGAGCTATCATTTATAGATTTTACTTAAAACCATTAGCTTTCATTTTATACCCACTTTATGATGATGAACACATATACAAAGAAGCTTAACTAAATTTGAAACAGTTGGAAAACATTTTGTGTTCAATCAGCAATCTGTTTTAGCTTAAGTAATTCATTTGTGTCACTTAATTATCAATTTTGATAAAATGACAATATACTGTATTGTAATGTAACCATACTTGGGCTTGCTATATTGTTGTCTCAACTTGCTGAGACTATTTTCTTTTATAAATGAATTATATTTTTCTTTTACCCAAGAATTGGACCAAGCTATCTTATTACAGTAAAATCCCATTACAACGTAACTCACTTTAACGTGGATTTCATAATACATTTTGTAACATTCAAATTTTAAATTCCCTGGCAGAATCCTATTCTTTTAATGTTAAAAAAGTTTCAGTTTGATTTACCTCAAATTATCATACATTTCAGATTAACATTCTAGTTTAAAGTTCTCTAGGTAATGTATCCCTTATTCCAACGATCATAGGTCGAAAGCCTATTGCAAATGTCTGATGTGATTGGTTTTCCATTCGGGCTGAATTTGGACTGAAGTTAGGTTTACCGTTGTTCGAATTCATTGAGTTGCGCATTTTGAATTACACGATTGGCTTGGTTGTTTTATATTTATCATGGACATATGATAAGCTGTCTTTGTGGGCTTGTGACCTTGATTGGGTAACTGTAACAATTTAAGAAAAGATTTTGCACGATATATTGGTGCACTTTTAACTTTATTTTGTCAGTGATAGAGGACTTTGGACTTTGTCTGTAATTTGCAAACAAAACAAATTGCAATTACAGATTTTATTCATAGATAATCCACTGTAATACTGAACTCTACTGACATGCATTTGATCCTAAATCCACTACACAATATGTGAGAGTGAATAATATTTTTCTGTATGCATTCTGTACATGTATCATACATACGCATTTGCTATACATCGCCCTCGGTGGCTCAGGGGTTGCGTGATCGCCTCTGATGCCCGAGGACGCGGGTTCGACCCCGGCCGAGGACGACGAGGATTTTTTCAGGGGGAAAATCTTGAGATCACGCACTTCCTTCGGAAGGGAAGTAAAGCCGTTGGTCCGGTGTAGTCGTTGCCGGCTGCACGTTATAGAACCCTTGCAAGGCAAAATTTGCGGCCCCTATAACGCCGTCCTGAAATGACCATGGCAGTTGAAAAGGACATTAATACCAAACAAACCAAACCAAACCATTTACTGTACCGTATTTTTTTCATACTTTGAACACTTGTTAGGGAGCTGAAGGGAAACACGTGTATCTCCTTTGCTTCCTTGAGAGAGACAGCCCTATCTACAGTTGAAACCCGTTAATACGAAATCGTCGGGACCATAAATTTTTTTCGTATTATCCGGAATTCGTATTATCCATCAACTCTGATAACTTTCGAAATAAGCATAGAAAAATTATTATAATAAAATACGTACATTTTTATTTCGCTTCTTCAGTAAAAAACTGTTATTTTGGTCTGTCTACCTGACATTACAAAATTTCTGCTTAAAACATTATTTACGTTTGAGTATAACGTAAATAAATCTGGAGGAACATTTTCCCCGTACAAAATACATGATTTGAGATCGTTCATCACAGTAATCATATGCTGTGTTGACAGAGCAGAGTGCTGAATTTGCCCGGGATCATCATCACTTTCAACTCCGCCATCTTGGTTTCTATCTAGACACTGTTGAATGATCTCGTCATCGTTCAATGGCGCTGCGTAATGACACAATGCATGTGTACAATATAGAAAAAAGTAAACTTAGCCTATTTGTTGAAACCATTTCAGCAAGGCCTTTTCCATTTCCTCATGTGCTGCTGTTCGCATCCGTTTCCTTTTAAGTGTCCCACTTGTCTCTGCTTGCTGTCTTATTTTTTTTAGCGTTTTTTATTAGCGTTGACAAAGTTGAGGGAGGAATTTCAAATCCTTTAGCAATATGCATTATTTTGCATTTGGTTTTTCACCGGCATCGAGAATTTTCAATTTCACTTCTAGTGAAAGATCCTTTCGTTTCTTTTTCCTTACGTCGGACATGGTGTAGCAGCTGTATAGCAGTACGTAGTGTAGTCTGTATTGAAGAAGACCGATTGATTCCTGTTTAAAATTGCCATGTGATTCAATTTCTTTTGAAACCAGCGCACTCTCATACAGAACCAATCAGATTCACGTTAGTGAACACCACGTGATTAGTGGTATTCGTCACACGCAAAAGAACATGTGATTCTTTAGAAGTCAGTGGTAATAGATAACAAAAAACATTTAATTTTTATTTTAGAAAATTGTATACTTCGAAAACTTATTAGAATTTTAATTCTGATCACTATTTTTCACTAAATTCCCGAAATTTTCCTTCGTATTAACCGGACTTTAATTAAAAATCGTTTGCATTAAGAGGATGAATTTACATGTAAATATCATTCACAGGGATGGGCCAGCAAAGTTTTTCTTATTAACCAGGTTTTCGTATTAACGGGTTTCAACTGTATATCATTTGCTATACTGATTTTCTGCTCATTGTTAATAATTCTTGGAAAGTATCATTGCATCATCACCACATCGGTTTCCATGGCAACAATGTTTCACTCAAACAATTAACATTGACACAGATTGTAATCAAAATGTAAATAAGGGATTTTTTTAGGAAATGTTTGGAATCTGCTATGCCACCAAATAAGTAAGATAGCAGTGGCTCTGGAGGCTCTTTAACGCAACATATAAACACGACTGGTTGATTGTTGGCACAAGTTTGCCTTGCATTGATGGTAATTATTAGATCTATATTGTTGGTCTGATACTTCCTGTTTTCTATGTGATGCCATCTGAGGAGATTTTAAATATCGATTATTATCGATAATTATTATTTTTTCTATATCTCATGAAGACAGTGCCCTTTCTCTTGTTTTGAAGGTCAAGTATGCAAAATTTCACCAAGATTAGAATAGAACTGTAGATTTGTATAAGAAACAACAAACACACAAACAAATTTTCTTTTTGATACAAGGTGGGCCAAAAGTCACTTTACCATTTAAAAATTAAATAACTTTTTTGCTATTATATATATATATATTTTTTTTTCGTTTCAGATTTTTAAAATACGTGTATTTGGAAATACACTACTGTTTATAAAAATCGCAACACCCTGATGGAATGGTCTAATCCATATGCAATTTGCAATATTTGCATACAATGGGTCAGAGTATAAATGATTAGATTTTCAGAGTAATTGCTTGAAAGAACACCATGCCTCGACGACGACGAAGGGTACCATATCAACAGCTGACAGACTTTGAAAGAGGACGCATAATTGGTCTGCGTGAAGCGGGATGGTCGTATCGTGACATTGCTGCTCGTGTAGGACGTAATGCAACGACAATTATGCGTGCATGGAGGCAGTGGAGCGAAGAGAACAGGGCACACCGAAGACCAGGCTCAGGAAGACCCAGCACGACGACACCACGAGATGACAGACACCTCTATCGCATGCGTGTAGCAGATCGTACAGCCACTTCCACAGTGTTAGCACAACAGTGGGGTGCTACAGTAGGCAGGATAATGTCTGCTAGCACTGTACGACGCCGTTTGATTTCCAGAGGATTGATGGCACGAGTACCATTGTTGCGGATTCCTTTGACTCAAAACCACCGGCGCCTCAGGTTGCAATGGGCCCATCAACACCAACAGTGGCAAGCTGAATGGCAACAAGTTGTGTTTTCGGATGAGTCAAGGTTTAACTTGCAGCACCATGACTGCAGGATACGAGTCAGAAGACATCGTGGCGAGCGCGACCTTCCAGAATGCATCCTGCAGCGTCATTCAGGACAAACGCCAGGGGTGATAGTGTGGGGTGCAATCAGTTACCATGGCCGTTCCCGTCTGATCAGAATCCATGGCAATCTGAACAGTGACCGGTACATCAGGGAAGTTGTGCAACCCGAGGTCATCCCCTTCCTGCAGAACCTTCCAGGCGCTGTATTCCAACAGGACAATGCCCAACCGCATGTGGCCAGAAATGTCCTCGCCTTTTTCCAAGCACATCAGACGCCCTTGTTCCCCTGGCCTGCTCGTTCACCAGACATGTCCCCAATCGAACTTGTGTGGGACAGGGTTGCTCATCGATTGGCTTGTCAGACTCCTGCAGCAGCAACTGTGGATGAACTGTATACCCGTGTAGACAGGGCATGGCAGGACATTCCCCAGGCCCTTATTCAGAGCTTGTTTGACTCAATGCCACGACGTTTAGAGGCTGTAATTGCATCCCACGGTGGTTTCACCCGATACTAATGTGACAATAAAACACATTGTATTGACCTGAAAATCTAATGGTTTCTTTTCTGACCCATGATATGCAAATGCTCCAAATTTAATGCAGATTGGGCTATTCCATCAGGGTGTTGCGATTTTTATAAACAGTAGTGTATATTGTGGGTAAATTGACGATAGAGCAACATGTAAAACTTATTGAACATCATTTCTACGTAATTTCATTGGCCGTCACATTCCTCTGAACTGACGGTCCCTGGTTTCTTTTTATGGGAATATTTGAAACAGCGAGTGTTGTTACTATGCCCCGAACTGTTGCTGAGCTGAAGGAAATAAGGGAAAGTTTTCCTTATTTCCTCAGGAAATTTGAATGATAAACAGAGTCACTTTGCAAGTGCCATAGATAGACTTCGCCTTTGTGAAGGGAAAAAATGGGGATCATTCAGTTACCATTCATGTTTAGGGCAAAAAGATCTCCCGAGATGTGTACATTATAATGTTAAAAAGAAAATTATTAAATACGTGTTACTTCATTTTTAAATGGTAAAGTGACTATTGGCCCATCCTGTATATACAGTAAACTCCGTGTAATTCTAATTCAAACGGACCAACAAAAAAATTCGAATTAGGCGATAATTCGAATTCTGTGATATTGGTCACACTAGCCTAAAAACTATGTGTTTTGGATTATAGGTAATCAGTACTTACAAATTATACAAATTCCTGTATATCTATGTTACATTAAATCTCTTGTAAATTGTGCCTGTATTTTGTGTTTCAATAAAATAAAAAATAATTACGTACTGGCTAGATTTTAAGCTATCGAAATGAAAAACAAAGTTAATTGAGAGAGAAGATAAACCTAAAAACTGTAAAAGCTACATGTACATACAATTCTGAAGTCTTCAAAAATATTTACGCCTGGTCACCTATGTGTGTAGTGCTGGAGTCCTTATGATACTGAGCACAACCCCTAATTTACCTGCTTATACTTAAAGCACCAATGGAAAGCTAGCGCCAAATCTCGAAAGCGGATTGGCTACTGTATCCAGTCAGGCTTCTGAATAATCCATTAGAAGAGGAATCGGCCAATTATATTTTTACAGTAAACTCCGCAAGTAGTAGCACAGTGCTTGTTCAGATCAATCTGGGAATTAGCCACAAATTATTTTCGGAGCAACTATGGCGTTGGAATTAGGCGATGAAAAATACATTAGTTTGTATTAAATGTACTTGATGATTGATTTGAATTGGGCGATAATATTTTACATTAAATGTAAAGGATTTCTAACGTTCCTTGAAATTTATACGAATTAAGCAATAATTCGAATTTGGCGGATTTTACTGTATAGATAATAAAAACCAATCAAATTTTACAATTGTCAGTGAAAATAAAGCTAATTTTTCTTGTATTGGTAAATTAGAAACTTCTTACCTTTCTTTATAAATGCTTAACAGCAATACTAGACCCATAATATGGATTTAATCCAATTATTATTATTTAGATTAAATTTGAAATGGAAATATTTCAAAAGTAGTTTTTCAAAAGAGATAAAAAAAAAAATGGAATTTTATAATTTGTGTTAAATTTAGCATGCATTTTATGAATGGTTATGATAATTAAAATTTAAAGGTTTAAATGTGGATTTATATTAAGAGTAAAACAATTTTCTTATCGCTTTTATTATTATTTTTCTTGTCATTTCAGTATAACTTACATTCCTGCTTCTGATGCCATTCATCATCAACAAAACGCATCTCTCCCATCTGAGGGAGTAAATGGCACTAATACCATCCAGTCTTTTCCTTCTCAGACTTCTCCTAGGTAGCAAATATTTTAAATAATGAATGATAAAATCTTACTGTTATTATTAGATGATACTTATGTAAAATGTGATACAATTTTTGTTCATTTTTTTTTATACATACTGTGTTAAAATTGAATAATTTATAACCCAGTAATAAAATATTTATGTAATCATTAAAAAGAAATGTTTTTTTTTTCTTTATATATTTATTTCAAATATTTAAAACCTCCCCTCCCCTCCCCTCCCCTCCCCCATGACTGGAGCACACACTATCACAAAAATCTGTAAAATAGGGTGCGGGTGGTGGTGATATGGGCATTTAACACTAAACTATGGGACTGGGGAAGCCTTTCATGTTCAAATGATTATCTCATAAAAAGATCAGAAGCACTTTTTTATTATGACAGCTCATATTACTTGAATCCTTATTCTTTGCTTTTTTTCTTAATGCTCTCCGTGTCTAGGATATTTCCCACTTACTATCGGTATGTATATTTTTGATAGTATGGTTTTAATTTTTGTTATTTAAATTACTGAAATTTAATGTGCATGTACTTTATTTAAAAAATAAGTTTTCTCTGATTGGAATTATGTTTATGTAATAGCATGCTTAGAGTTTTCTGTAACTCATGCCAACATTTGTAGATTATTGATTTTAAGCTGAGTTTGTTGTACAATTTTCAGGTCTCCTTACATTAATTCTGACGCTGGACATCAGGAAATCTCAAAAGAAGGAGAACCATTTGAGGAATTCAAAAATAATAATTATTCCGTATCAGCTGTAAGGAAAGATTCCATGGACATAAATTCAAATTGCTTTCAGAATTCGTTTAAAAGTGAACTGTTTCTGCCATCTAAAATTTTATCTCCTACAACAAAAAGCGAGGTTCAGTTGATTAAAAGTGAGAAAGATACAATCGAGTTGGAAACTTTTTCATTGCCTTCTTCCCTGAAAAATCCTGTGATAAACCAAAGTGCCGAAGAAAATGAATCCTTTACTGCAGTGAATGGTTTAGAAGTGTTTCAGAATACATCCCATTTGCCTAACGTTTGCTCAGACATTCTTTCTCCAGAAGAAATTTCCTCGTCCTATGAACTGGATTCATTGTCACCCATGATTGCAGCCAAAGCATGGGGAGAAGAAAGGACTGTGGAACTGTGGCGAGAACCTAATAGCAGCCTAGGAATAAGCATAGTGGGAGGCAAGGTCGATCTGTTTACTATATCTCCTGGCAGTTCCATAACAGGCATCTTCATCAAAAATGTTATTTGTGATAGTCCAGCTGGTCGAAATGGTACGCTTAAGACTGGAGACAGGATACTCGAGGTATGAAAAATGTTGTAAATGTTATTTTTTTTTTTAATTTATTGAATTAAAATTTTTGTTTAATATAATTGTTAATCCACTGCTACTATAATTAATAAAACTTCTGAAATGAGGCTTTTTCCCATGATAAAAATTTATTTTTTAATGTTATTATCCCCCATCCCCTGCTTTTCTTTTTTATCAAAAGAACTTGCTAGAACAAATTACTTTGAAAGTTTTTTTTTGTATTTGATTTTTTAAAATAAAATTTGAGTTGCCATACTAAATAATTTAATGTGTAATTTATTATCATCAAAATTATCCAAAAACTATTCGTTGTATCAGGTATCATTTAGGAATGAGTTGAAAAACGTTTCTTTATTTATGCAATATCGTATCAAAAAATAGTTCATAATATAATAATGCATATTCACTGTAAAAACTAAGAAGTGAAGAGAAAAAAGTAAATGTTTTGATATTACTATTCAAGTTTTGAACATCTTCTTATATACTAAAACTCTTGCGTGTATTTATTTATTTATCTATTTATTTATTTATTTATTTATTTATTTATTTATTTATCTGTAATTCTATCTCCTCCTAGACGGTTTGAGCTAGCGACTTGAAATTTTCAGGGCAGGCTTATCAATAAAGGACCTGCTCTCTCACCAAAAATCAGCCCCCTACGACCCCCCCCCCCTCCTTCTCCACTTTCTGGGGTTTTCTTTGTAATTCCCCTCAACAGATGGCGCAGGCGGGCGAAGCCGCGGGCAACAACTAGTTTGTTTAACAAAAATTTAGGGTTTCTGAAAGATTTGATAATGGATTGTATAGGGGATGTATTGGAGCATGTTTGTCCGTCGCTAGTTTTAACTATTGATAATGATTAAAATTATAGCATCTCCACTCCGTTGTACAATCCCTGCTCAAAAAGTTTAGAAACTTGTCTAATTTTATCACCAGCTTCAATTCTGTTGCCAGGGAAAGCCTAAAACGCAAACCACAACAAATACTTTTTTAATTCAGTCATCTTTTAGGAAACACACAAGCTACTGGAGCAATAAACAATTTTTTATTACATGTCGAAATATCAAATAGCTAGGTCTGAGGAGTAGGGGGCTGGGGGAGAACAGTCATCTGATTTGTGGCGAAGTAACAAGGTGTTTGAGTGGGCAGGGACATGGTCATGATGGAAGGAACCTTGAGTTGTCTTGCCACAACAGTAGGCTCTTTTGTGATTCCGTGAATGTTTTCCCCAGTTTCACGCCAAATTTCACGTTGTATTGTTGCTCTCGTAAATCGGACATTGAAACACATTGCACTCAAATGGCAATAACTCGGAAACTAAACAACAAGTAAAATAGTAAATAGTCCATTAGGCAGAAGGTTCTGGCAATTCCAGTGCTGCAACCGCTACGACGATCCATTGCGCATAATTAAAAAAATTTGGTTATTTTTTTGAATAGACCTCGTATATTGAATTATTTGTTTGAAGTTATTAATATGAGATAAAAATATTTTAAACAAAATTTTAAACTGGAAATATTATGTCTAACTGCACCAAATCAGAAATCTTAAAATTTTAGCCAGATATGCTTAATGTCTTGGTGAATAGATTAATCATAAGTTCAATTGAAATAAGTGCCCTTGCAGTGCAAGCTTTTGTAGTTCTTTCATCCCATTTATCATTAAGAGGATTACTCCCACGTCATTTTCACTTGATTTAGATGCTTTTCAGGTATTAAGACATCAAGGCTGTCTTTTGATTACCATATGTCTTGTTTGGTTACCTGGTTCATACTAGAGAAGGCTGAATTGTAAGATTCTAATCATAAAATATGATTTATTAAAATATGTTGATGAAATTCATTTTAATTGACCTTTAAAATCAATAAGGTTAACTATAAATACGGTAAATGTGCGACAGAAAATAAAATAACTTCCGTGTTTGCATTAGTTGCTAATTTTTGTTGACCATTTCCTTAAAATGTTTATATTTATGGGATTTTTTTTTTCTCTTATAAACATAAAGTTAGGAAATAACACAATTAAAAACACTGATTTAAGAAAGAATGAGCAGCAAGTTTCACGATAAAATTTCAGTTTCTATTACAAGCGAACATTTCAACTTCAAAAGATTTAACAAATAGGTAAAAAAAAATGACAGGGTCTCCAAAAAATGTATTCACACTTCAGCTTGAAAGATGTATGCACAATATTGGCATGAAAATTGTAGTCTGTTTCTGGATACCATTAAATTTATGTTTAACAGGATGACGTGTTTTCAATAAATAACTTTGGTACTCGAATTGAGGTGCTTAACGGTGGCACCAGCTCTCGTCCCCCGTGACAATTCTTGATAAGAAATCCTCATCATCATGATAGGGCTCCAAAAAGTCCAATGACGTGGCCATGCGGAAGGCTTCTTGTGCTGGTTCCAAATAACGGGGCACACACTTTGCGGTACTGTAATGTTTCCATGATAATTGGTGAACACTTCTGATCTCACACAAACTCTGCAGCAATATTGGAGTGCGTGTTCCCTTATGTAATTTTCTCGTCGCAACCCCAGGTGTGACACCTACACTCTCTAGCAGATTTGAACTTATACAACATCTTCACCATATATTTACGTGTGCTCTCCATAAAATTCGCTAAGATCCTGAACACCAATTGTCTGTACAAGCCTGAAGCCTGAAACTTATTGAATACACCTCCTACTATATTTTTAAGAACTGCATCATAGGCTCCATAGAGTACATATGAAACGCTATGGAAATGCGAGAAAGTGTATTTTAAAGATGAAATTTTTTTCCTGTATTTGAGATTATCAAAACATTTCTCAGATTGAGCTTTAAAAGTTCATAGGACCCTTTCATTTTGGAGCATTATCAGAATGGGATAAATTTCTTAGTTCTCTTCGTTGCTTTCTCATGTTCATTACCCATTTGATAATATTTTGTCTGCATGTGAAATTGTCTTTAGACATAAAATCCCAACAGATTCTATTATTATTGCATATTTAGCAGTATTTTTTTTTCATTTCATCGAATGAATTCAGTGATTTTTAATTTGTACTTATGGTTTTATGCATATAATGAAATACTGCTATATTTTAGAAAACTTACAGTATAATATGCAGTTTAATATTTCAGTCCTTTTTTTTTTTCCTCATTAGGTGGATGGGGTGGATCTTCGCTCTGCTAGTCATGAAAAAGCAGTTGAAGTAATTCGTAATGCAGGAAACCCTGTACTGTTTACTGTACAGTCTCTTGTATATTGGGTAATTTTTAAATTACTTTCTTATCTTTTAATTTTTGAAAGATGTTCATTAATTTTAATTAAAGGTTGGCTTCTATATGCATTTTCACATGCAATTGTCTAGTTAGTGTTTTTCTGATTGTGTGATGCTAAATTTTGATTTCTATATGTTCTATACATTTTGTCTGATTTTGTAGTGAGCATATACTAGGTGTCCCAAAAATGACTGATGGATTTTTAAAATCAATAAAAAAAAGACTGAATGCGATAGATATGTATTGTTTGCAGCCTTATGCTTAGGAAATCGGGGAATTTTATCCCACCAAATTTCAAATTTAGTTAACATTTTCACCCACAGGTGGCGCTGAAAACTATGAAAAAATAAAAACTGGTATGAAAATGTTGCAAGGACTGTCACCTGAAAAGCATGACATGCTTCAGGTCATGTTCCATTTAGCGATTTCCGCACATTATCCCGACTCTAATTTAATCTGATTGGTGAAGTCACTCTGGAAAAATTCAACTTCAAACAGTTGTCACTGTCTGAAAGCAAAAGCAATGGAAAAGACAGTTTGTTTTTTTTTTTAATTTAATAATGGTGGCCTTGCTTGTTTAAATCTCACAGAAACCAAGAAGGTAGGCGAGAGATCTCTGGTTGAATAGGAACATTAATAGTGAATATTACGCGGCGGCAAATGCTTTTGCTTCGTGGCCGTTTAGGTAGCATTCGCTAATTTTTCCACATACGATATCAACCATTCTGAACATGTTCACGTTTTGAATTTGTTATTGTATCATTTCTACCTAGTAAATAAATGATTTACCAAGTTTTTAAAACCAATTTATTAATAAATTCATGAGAGAAAAGTCCCAAAAACCCGTGTTGGCAAACACCAGCTACGGCAGCCATGATTCTCCATCAGAATCAGCAAAGGCTAACTACCTAAGTTCATAGCAAAATAGATTGCATCTGATTGGTAGATCTGAAAAGACAGCTGAAAAAAGGTGTAAAAATCTAATCTCGCCAGATCTTGAAAAATTGTGTGACAGGTGCCGACAGACTCGTGTGCATGAAAGTCGCTAACTGTAAAACGAGTGCGAGTGTCATAAAAAACACCCAAAAGTCACAGATGCTAAAAAAGGTGCCAAATGGAAAACGGGCTTTAATTAAAATTTCAAATTTCAGATCTAGATCATTACATGTAGAAGTCATTTTTTTTCTTCTTTTCTACTTTAATTCTGGCCAGAATATAAATTCAGGATTAAGGGAGCCAGAATTCTTGCTATACAGTAGAACACCGATTATACGGACTAATTATGATCGTTGGTTGTCCGGAAAATCGAAAATCCGGTTAATCGATTGCATAAGAAAAAATGACGATTTCACCATTAAAAAAAAAACTTTATTTGCCATAAAATTTCATATCGATGTACTATGAATGTTGATTTATAACTTTTTACTGTAATATACACTTCAGTATTACGTTTTCAAGTATTCTCTTTACAGTATTATTCACGAACCTACAACCGGTCGCTGCCCTGCTTCTGCTTAATTCAACGGTGTCGCTGCCCAGCAACGAATCTGGATAACTGGTCGTCCGGATAGACGGCATTCGGATAATCGGCGTTCTACTGTATAGCTATTTAAATGTCTTGTACATATAAATACTTCTTTTTTTGATGGACTAATAAACAGGATCACACCTTTAGCATCAAAATTCTACAGATGATAGGAGTACTGTAAGCTGAGTATTTTGAGGTAGGGAATCAATGTTGGAAATGCATCTTTCAGGTGCCACAAGTTCTTGTTGACTGTGAGATGTGACTGCAACATCGTGGTGCACTTGCTCACTTCACTGCTGATGTCTGCAAGTATCTGAAAAACGGATTTCCGTAATCATTGGATCAGAAGGGGAGGTTCAGTCCCATGGCCAGCACAATTTCCGTATCTCACTAACTTAGATTATTTTTCCTATGAGGACACATCAAATCGTTGATGTATGAACCACAGTAAAATCTGATACAGCTTGCTAGCTGCCGGTCTCTTGTCTTCTTTCAAATGCCAAACAAACACCAGAGACATTTGAAAGAATGCAACAAAACTTCATGTGCTATAAGTTGTTGCTGTGTTATTGCTATGAGGTGAAGATTGTTTATGAATAACAAAATTGTTGTTTGCTCTGAAAATGAAAGCAACTTACATAAATGTTCCTCTCACTTATTACTTGTTCAAGATCTTGTGGTACCTGAAACCAAGCAATGAATATGCATTTCCAACCATTGGTTCCTTATCTCAAAATACTCAGTTTATAGTCCCCTATCATCTGTAGAATTTTGAACCTAAAGGCTTGAGACACCCTGTATTATTTGTGTGTGTGTGTGTGTGTGTGTGTGTTAGTGACAATTGTCAGGAACATAATCCTCATTTATAATGAGAGTTACCTGTATCGTTAAAATATTCTTTTGCAGAAGAGTATATTTTCTCTTTACCATTTATGAAAGTAATAATTACATTATGTTAATTAAATATTTTGACAGCCAAAGGAATTTAATGATGAACAAGGTGGCGCATCAGGGAAAGAATCTCACGTGACTTCATTTTCTGAAATAAAACTTAATAAAACACCATCACAGGAAAATTGGGATGTTCCTCGTGCTCCACCACCTGATATAATTCAGGTAAGCCATTGCAGCATTTAATTTTGTAAAAGATGAAATTTAAGTTTTTGTTAAAGAATTGCTAATAGATTTCTTTATACTGCGTAAGACCATTCACTGGGTAATTCATCCAAAATTGTAATATGTTTCCCTAAATTTTAGCTTGATATTCTTGTGAAGTATCCAGTTTACTGTAATTTGTATCTAGTTGGTATGAAAGTGGAGTAAATGTTGAAAGCGATCCTTATTGACGTCTAGACTTGACACTCCAAGTTTGCATATGTCCACTGCAATACCACTTCACCAACAAGTATTTTCCAAATGTTTGTTTCCAAAGGTCAGGGCTTAGCTTATTTTTATACAAGAAAATGAATTGCAGTCAGGGACCTGCTCTGTTGGTTGAGCTGATTTGTGGGTTCATGGAAGTCCATATAGACGTACTATAACAGCTTTGTGGTTCATTGTCTATGGTAGCTCAATTGGTAAGAGCGGCGCCGGCGAAAGGCATAGTCCCTAGTTTGTGTCCAGGTTGTGGAATTTTTCCTTCCCTTTTCTTTTCTTAATTCTGATATGTTTGAAGAGTTTCTTCAGTGCAATTGACCGATTTCACGCGCATCCCATTGGTCTTTAAAATGACGTCATTTTTCCAAGATGGATGCTGTAGACGGGATAGCACTCGATTGCCTCCAACTGTGTTATTCAGATGGATTAATTATTAAAATGGTTAAACATTGCTGTATTCCTCAATGCATCAGCCGATATTGAAGAGATGAAGTAACTTTTCACTTTTTTCCATGTGAGAAAAACTGTTCGAAGCATGAACTGTTCGGGATAAAATCTTTCATTGAAATTGAATTTTGTTATATTTTTTTCCTTCGCTAATCCACTGCTGGAGTTTCCATGATTTTCTGCGATTTATCTGATGCTTTTAAAATGTATTGACAGTGTCCGCCTAGTCTGCTCACCAAATCGCCAGTGGCGATAGCTCAACTAGTCTGACGATTATGGGTGTGTTTCGATAAACTCACAAATTTAGCGAGAGCTAAGTCATATAGTTATCTGGCCAGTGAGCTCCAGTGAGAATCGCAACGATCATGCTGAGGATATCTGAAAATCTGAACATCGGATTTTATTTCATCCATGATCGGATTCACCCATTAACAATAGTATAACTACTTAAATGATCAAATTAAATGGACCCCTAAATGCTTCTTTTAATTATGATAAGGCATTCGAAAAATGGTGCTTAAAAGTAAGAATAATTCTTTTTCCTCAAGTTATAACTAAAATAATTGATTAATAAATAATTCATAATTTAAAGTATAAAAACAATATTATTTTATAAAATATATGTATGAAACTTTATATAACTCTGTTTATTGTATGCACAATTTGTCATTATTATTAATAATAAAAGCATTGTTTTTCGCTTAACAAATATGTTATGCTTCTTATTTTTTAATTCGGTTAAAAACATGAGATTCTGGTTTAAAGAAAATCGATATTGGCTATAAAAATTTCAAGTACTGAAATTTTCAAAGTAATTTCAAGTAACTTATTGATATTGGCTATAAAAATTTTAAGTACCTTGTAATTTCAAGCACTTTGTTAAGAATGAGATTAGAATCAAGTGTTTAAACATCTCGATTTTATGCATTTGGTTAGAAAAATTCATTTCCCTCAGCTTCTAAATCTGAAGCGTATCTACCTACTTCCATAAATGTAATTTTGAGAGTGTGAGGTATTTCGGTTTTTTCTTCCATCAAGAACCAGCATCTTCCGATCGTCTCCAGCTTCTTCCACATTACTAACGCGGGCATAGCTCGTCACAAAGAAGCAAAATCTCTTTTAAGTAAGCCTACTGCTTACTGATCATTTTTCTAAATGTTCGAAACTCATTTCAGTCATAAAAGCTTGGAGTTTCTGCAAACAATTAGTCATATTCCCATTAGTGCTATGGCTCGTCGGAGGCATGATCCCTTTTACAGACGCCATCTTGGAATGGGCGGAGCTTAATGAAATCGGTCAATTGTTATCTTCTCTACTGATGAAGAATAGGAAGGCACAGCCTGGATTCGAATCAGGAACCTTCAGCTCATGGTTCTAATGTGCTAACCAATTGCACCACTGTAGACAAGAAACATTATGCTATTTACATGTCTTTTGGGCTTGGTTAGAGCAGTAAGTACCATTTTGATATAAAAAATAAGGACAATTTTTTAACACCTTAAACTATATATGAAAGCCTGGACTCTAATCTACTTTTCAACATTTATTTTCACCTATATAAAGGCACTTATCGCATCATATGACCAGCTTCTGAATTCCATCCTCATAGAAATCGGCTGCCTCATTTGCTAACCACTCCAGCACAGTTTTGCACAAAACCAATCGTTTAGCCAGTGCTTTGATTTTCCTTGAGATAAGTTTTGAAGCCAAATTGTCACTGGTGATGAAACATGGGTTGCTCACCGTTACACCAGAATCAAAACAACAGTCCATGGAATGGAGGCATTCAACATCACCCAAAAAAATGAAGTTCAAGCAAACAATTTCAGCCTGAAAAATCATGTGCACTGTATTTTGGGATAGGCAGTTGTTTTGCTTGTGGATTTGGAGTCAGTGCTGCAAATCAGGCAGCCAAGTTTCAAAATGGTATTTACTTAAAAAACACACCTCATATTTTTAATAGGCTGCATGCATATACAAGTAGTAAATATTTACCAAATAAAACCAATTAAAACCAAAAAAAACTGAAGATTAATGCAGAGCAAATTTACGTTAAAAGAAAGATCAGAATATAATTTTTTAACTTCCTTATTCATTAATGTGCATTTCATTTCTTGTCTTTTTCAATGAAATGCACGAAAATAGTCTTTGAATACATAGTGTGGATCTTTTGTTTACCTCTTACTATCAGCACCACCTGGAGCAAGCTTCTAAAATAACCAGTTGGTTGCATTTATTGCTGGTGTTACTGAGCTGGTATCCATGAGTATCTTGTTATAAATTAATGGGAGCGGTCATGAAATAAACATGATTTGCATTTTTATGTCAAAAATAATAAGTGGATAACAAGATCATTATCATTAAAAAGTGTAAAGAAGATAATGAACAATAAAGCCAATGATATAACTTGGAGAACTTCACACTGCACTGTATTCATATAGAAAAATCATTGGAAATGCCACCCACAGGAATTATAGGACTTTTCTGGAAAAGGTTCCCTTGACAGTGTGTCACTGGATGTGGGCCCAACATGATGGGGCTTCAGCTCGTTGTACCTTTCTTGTATGTGAGTATTTGGACCAGACTTTTGGGGATTGGTGTTGGATTGGGCATGGTGGACCTATTACATGGCTCCCAGGTTCACCTGATTTAGCGAGCATCGATTTCTTTTTGTGGACGGCTTTCGAGGCCATTGCTTCTGACATAGATCTTGTAGCAGTACTCACCAGCTGATATCTGCAAAATTCCATGTATCTTTGAAAATGTTAAGCAATCCATGCAGTGTCAGTGTCAGGTATGTATCACTGCGAATGATCGGAATGTGTGAAACCTTACAGGAATGAAATGTTGCTCTAATCTTAAAATATTATTTTTGAAGAGACTTTTGTTTTATAAAAAAGAATACATAAATTACATTAAATTCAGTAATAAAAATATACCTCAATTATCAAAACATTTATTGAAGAATAAAACTAGATTCTATTACCCTGAATTAACATTTAACATGGTGTAATGAGTTGGAGCCCCATTGTGTTGGAATCTCATCTGGTGATGCACTGTCAAGAGAACATCGTCCAGAAAATCTTGTAGAACCTCCTCCAAAAAAATTCCAATATTTCTTACAGATGGCATTTCCATTGATACTTTCCTATGTGAACATGGTTCAGTGTGATGTACTCTACCTCTCCTCATAGATTGTACATGTGTATAAATTACCAATCCACTGGCTCTCATCATTTTTATGACAAGCCCAATCCAATCCCTGGTTTGACCAACTATTTCAGGTCCACCCAGTAAAAATTAAAACTTTAGACTTTTTTGATGGAGGTGAAGCTTAACTTGCATTTTATGCAAAATAGAATTATTAAGTAGCAAAAGAATGGAGCTACTTATTGGTTTCACAATGTCCGTCTGCCCGTCCGTCCATCCCCTTCAAAATTTCTGCATTTTTTTAGGTAGAAGGTTGAAATTCGAAATGTAGCTTACTATGGGGATGAGTACCTTCACTATTTAGTTTGTTTTGATTGGCCCAATGGGGTCGGAATTACGGGGGTGGGAGTTTAAGGGGACCAAGTGATCTATGTGGTATTTAATATGTAAGGGAGTGAAATTCGATATGCATATTCCTCTAGGCAAAATCTACATTCCTATGAAGCTCGGGCCAAATTGTCCCAGTGGGGTCGGAGTTGTGGGGGTGGCAGTCACTTGGTCTCCTAGAACTATGGCAACATCTAGCGTGTGATATATCATTCGATCAAAAATGGTAAGAAAGTAAAGAAGATAGGGTTCATTTATATTTTCTAAATACTAAGTTCAAGAAAATCAGTTTTTAGATAATAATAATAAAAAAAAAAATTGGGGGGGTTAAAAAGTGCAGATGAAGGGGTAAAAATAGATGAACTCAGGGCTTCTGCTACTTTCATATGTCTTCTTTGGGAGGCTTAATTTCTTGTTAAAATAGAACTGTGCTTAATATGATGTTTAATTTTAAAAATTTCAATCCTTTCTACCCATTGTACTTTCCTTTGGTTCACTGGTGATTTCTTGATTACATCACCTACTTGATTTTTCCCAAATTGATATTTAGTTGATGTAAACGACATATGGTTTTTGTTAAATAATAATAATTATAAATTTGGAGATAACCTCCAACCACAGGTAATAATTTTTTGATTGAAAAATGAATCCAGGTCGCAGAACTTTTCCTTCCATTTTTCAATCGAAAAATACGGTTTTTGTGTTTAGTAAGTTTGGGTATAATCATGATATACAGAGTGTTTATGAATTCCATTGCCAGACTTGGAGAAGTGGTAGGGAAGGTCAAAACTAAAAACTATTCTGAATACCATTTTTCCCACAAAAATGTTGTAAACGAGTTAAGAAGATCCCGACCAACCCCTGTGAATGCTGCACTGCTCGGCACCCGCAGAGCTGCATGCAAAGCTGGAAATTAGCAACGAAAGCACTAATTGGTGAATCATGACTTGTGGCTCTGGACAATTTATTTGTTCAAATGCAGAAACACTTATTACAATGACACATTGAATTACAATTACAGCAACTGTTCGAAATGGCGACCCTGGATTGTGATGCAGGACGTGCATCTCCGTTGCGTGTTCTGTTGCACTCTCTCAAACACTTCTGGTTTTTGCTGAACCTCTCTGCAGGTGTCAAAGATTCTTGCTCTCAGCTTGTCAACACTGGCTACTGGAGTAACATAAACCAGGCTTTTCAAATGACTCCATAAGAAAAGGTCCAGCAACGTTAAATCTGGTGATCTCTGTGGCCAGTTGAGGGAAAGTTTGATCGAGAAACTCGCACACGGCCCGGGTAAAATGTACTGGTGCTCCATCATGCTGAAACCACATCTGCCGTCTGACTTGCAGCATTCACAGTGGTTGGGCGGGATCTTTACACCCTTTTAACTCGTTTACAACGTTTTTGTGGGGGGAATAGTTGTTAGTTTTGACAATGGAATTCATAAACACATTGTATGTACAGATAAGATAGGATTTATAACCTTTTTAATGATTTTATTATGTAGATTGGACTCATGGATAGCGAGAAACAAGCTTTATGTGATCTTTCAATTTCTGCTACTGTTCCTCCTGAAGATGATGAAATTGATGATGAAGAAATGTATGCTGAAAAATACGATGAAAACAAATTTATTGATAAATCGGAGGTAAAGTGCTATCCAAATATTGTATTTCATATTTTTAAAAATAATTATTTCAAAACTAAAAGCTTTTTTTTTTAATGTTTTATAAAGACTGATTTTAACAATGCTGCCAGTTTTAATGCATCCCCAGATGAATTAGATAAAGATGAACTCTTTGGTTATAATGAAGGTAATAACTCATTGTTTTATTTCTTATTTTTGAGAAGTAAGAAATATGCTCAGGAATATAGGGTCATTTGATTAGATGCCAAGTTCCATGTAGGCAGGAAGACATATCTAATTATTACATGGTAGAGATTAATTAAATCTGGATAGAAATTAAAAGTACAGTGTGTCGCAAAAGTTTAGGCAAAATCATTTTATTCATGGCTAACACGCTTATTATACTAAACGTGAAATTGTCTTTTATAATACTTAAGAATGAAACAAACTAATTCCATACACGGAATTTTTAATACACTGCTTGCATGTTTCGTACAAAAATGACAAACAAATAAAGAACGACATAGTTTTGACATCTCAAAAATATAGGCAAAGAAACATATTTGGACTTTTATCATAACATTAACGAGAAATTGCGTTTCCATTGGCTTTGATTACTTGGAAGACACGATTGCTCATCGAAACAACCAAATTTTGCAGCACTTCTGGGTCCATTTGTACCAACAATCAGAAATTGCCTCCATCAGTTCGTCCACAGACGTGTATTGCTTTGCACCAGCATAAATTTGCCTAGACATAATCCCTCAGAGATTTCAATGGGATTTAGGTCTGAGCTTCTTGCAGGCCACTTCATGTCACGAATCCCATGCTGCTGGAAACATCGTTTTGTGGACTTTGCGTTTATGGATCGGTGCGTTGTCCTGCTGGAAAATCGACGCTGGGCTCTAATGGTAATAAATTGTGAGTCAATGTCTTTTGATAATTTTCAACCTTCTGACAACCACAAATAAATTTCAATGCTCCCCACACAATCACAGAGCCTCTTCCATTCTGCCTGCTGAAAAAACACTTCTCCGTTCTCAGGTCATGCCAATAGGTGGTCCAACCATCTGGACCATCTAAATTCCATGTTTTCTCATCTGAGAAGAGAAATGATAGCCATTCGTCTTTCCATTGCGTAGGGGCTTGTGTCCAGATCAAACTTGCTTCAATGTGATCGGGTTTCAGGGGAGAATGTTTTGTCGTTTTCATGTAAGCAAGAATTTTGGCATTCCTTAAGGCACCTATGGATGGTGTCTTTTGAAGTTATGTTAGTCTGTTGAGCAATTTGCCTAACAGACAAACTGGTTTTGGACGCCAGTCTGATGATTCGTTGGTCATCACGGGATGAGGTTGCTCTGGGTCGTCCAGTGCGTGGCCGTGCTTCATAATGTTCACCTCTTGCTAGAACTTTGTAAATTCTAAATACAGAACGCAGTATAACTGAATGCTTCTTTGCTTTTAGCATCCAGATCTTCGCCATATGTCACGTATAGTATGATGATAAATGTGTTTACCATGACAAAAAATGGTTTTGCCTAAACTTTCGCAACACACAGTACGTCCATGTATGCACATAATACTTCAGTCTTTTCTCACTTTCCACATTTTTATTATTTGTAAATTGCTGATACTCTCAGCTAAAATTATAGCAGTGAAAAAGTGTTATAAACTTTTACAACAATCAGACTATTACCTTAAACATCACATGGCCTTTAAAGATTTAGTAAGAATATAAAAGGGTCGTACAAATGAAAACTAAAATTTGTGGGGGGGGGGGGGGGGGAACAACGTGTAGGATCGTAAGTTTTTGTTTTCAACAATTACGAAACCTCCCTTACAAATTGAACAATAGGTTGCAAGTGTTGTATCACTTGAGAAAGAACGATAGCTCCCGCTTCGAAGCTCTGCAAGTGATCGCTTCGTCCAAACAACAAAATGGAGTCGACGAAAGAGGAACAGAGAGCAGTAATTCGTTTTTTGACATGTGAAGGAGTTTCAGTGTCTGAAATTCATCGTCGTATGCAGAACGTCTATTGAAATGACTGCCTAACCTTCACTCGTGTTTGGGCATGGAGCAAGAGGTTTGCGGAGGGACAGTCATCATTGCAAGATGATCAACGACTTAGACAAGCAAACCATCACGGATGATTGCAAAGCCAAAATTGACGCTGTCTTAAAGGAAAACAGAAGAGTGACAATCGATGTCGTGGTTACTAAAACTGGCCTTAGTCGTGGCTGTTCACTCCATTATCAGGAACCATCTGCACCCTTAGAAAAATCTGTGCACAATGGGTCCCGCATCATTTGACATCAGAACAACTTGGAGTTCGATTAGCCATGTCCCTGCAACATTTGACTCGCTGTGAACAGGAAGGAGAGAGTTTTCTTGACAGAATCGTTACAGGGGATGAAACTTGGTGCTTTCATTTCCAGCCTGAAAGCAAACGCCAAAGTCGTCAATGGAAGCATTATGGGTCACCACCCCCGAAAAAATCAAAAGCAATCGCAAACAGCATGGGGAAGTTGATGTTGACCGTGTTTTGTGATCGCAATAGCCAGATTTTACTGGACCTTCTTGAAAAAGGTACCACACTTAACGTGGCACGATATGGGGAAACATTGAAGGCACTGCATCAAATGCAAGCGTCCAGGACTTCTTACAGAAGGAGTGCTTCTTCTCTACGACAGCGCGCTTCCTCACACTTCGAAAGCAACGGTAGACCTCATCAAAAAATTCAACTGGGAAGCAATGCAGCATCCACCTTACAGCCCTGACTTATCCCCATGTGACTTGCACGTGTTTTGGGATATCAAGAAACATCTGAAAGGCCGCAGGTTTCAGTCGGACGATGAAGTGAAGGAAGAGGTTTTGAAATAGTTCTACACGCAACCGAAAGACTTCTTCCATAAAGTAATTACACGCCTTGCTACACAGTGGGATAAATGCCTTAACACATTTGGAGAGTATTTTGAAATTCCTTGTATACATTTTGGATAAAATAAATAATTTTCGTTTTCATTTGTACAATCCTTATTGGTTTTCTGCAATGAAAAATGTTTTGGTTATTTTAGATTAATGTGTTTTGGCACAATAGTTATTTTTGCAGAATTTTTTGCTCTAGTATAAATGCATTGTGGAAAATAATGAATACAAAAAAAAAAAAAAATACCCATTTACAAAAAAATTATTACAAAAGACAAAATATAGGGTGATTCGAAAGTCCCCGAACTTCAAGTTTAAAACGTATTTACTGCAAAACTATAATACTCAGATATCGTTTTATAGTTTTGCTGCTTGGGGCAGTTGTGTGTGACCTTTGGAATGTAGCACCATGTGACATGATGCTTTTGCGAGCGCAGGCGAACAGTGACGTTATGTCAGTCATGGTTCTCACGCAAGAACAGAGTCCAACTTCATGCAGTAAACTCTTGCGTTTAAAATCTTAAAACGTTAGCATGCGTTTTTCCGAATCCAAAGAAAGAAGCTCTTGTACTACTTGAATTCTGTATGGCCATAGCTTTAGACATTCAGTAGCCTTCTAGCAGGCTGAATACGAGGTCCCTAACTCTTGAGACAGCTGTCGAAGTGACTTCTGTGGAGAGCGCTGCAGGAAAGCTCGAATTTTCTTCAGATATGTGGTCTCAACACGGCCTGTCGGGTGAAACTTATTATACACACTGCCTATCTCGTGAAACCGGTATAGGCAAGATCATACACAATTGTTTTTCCTGGTACAATATAGGAGCATCAGGAAACTTTCATCAAAAGCGCTGAATGCAATGTTGGTATGATTTTTCCACAAAATAAACTTCTAAGAGTGTGACTGTTCTTGCGTGTAAACCATTACCGACTGAATATCACTGTTCACCCGTGCCCCGTGCAACCGTCGTGTCACGTGGTGCTCTCGTTTTTCGCAGCGCATTCCTAAGATCACATACAATTATCACAAGAAGCAATATTTGGATATCTTCTATGGTTTTGCAGCAAATAAGTTTTAAACCTGGAGTTCGGGGACTTTCGAATCACCCTGTATAACAGTAGTAAATAGATATGAGACTAGAAAGTTCCGTGAATGACTCAGAACAACAGCAAAATAACTCCGAATGTTGAGGAATCTTTGTCCTTTCATTGTCAATTTCAAAGTAGGAAAAGGAAGAAGTATGGTGGTGACAGCTCTGGAGAATACGGAGGGTGGTAAATTTCTGGAATCTGTTTTTGCGTGATAAATTGCTTCACCTTTGTAGCGATGTATGGCCTCACATTATCATACAAAAAATACTGGGATCCCGATTCAGCAAACTGTGGCTGGATCCGACGAATGCACTTCCATAGACGACCGAGGAGCTCCATGTAGAATCGCCATTGATTGTTTGGCCCTGCAGAACGAATTCTTTATGGATTATGCTCTCTGCGTCGAAGAACGTATTTTCAGAAATGAGGGATCAGCATCAGTCTGTGTGAATTTTTTCTGTTCGATTCGCATTTTTTTGTTTCTCAATTAGGTTTTGCGGGACAAACCGAGTGCAGATCTTACTCTTACCCAATTTCTCGGTGACAATGGTTCGGATGATTTCATGCGGAATGCCCAGTTCCTCCCCCATCATTTGAAAAGACAAACAATCTTTTAGAAGAAGCTCATGAACACATTCGATATTGTGTGCTGTAGTGCTGGTGGTCAGCCTTCCTCATCATGGTTCATCTTTGAGGCGTCTCGTCCTTCATGGAAACGCTTAAATCACTCATACACACATTTTCGAGTAATAGCATCTTCACGGATATTGTCTTTAACATTTCATGGGTGTCCTTTCGGTTTTACCCAATTTAAAACAGTGACTCTCTGCTCCATTATCAGTGATAAACGCACTGTACTCTAAACAGTGCCACATGAATGTAATCTCTAAATGCTGCCACATGAACATATGCTTGTCAACGATGGTGAATTCACATTTGCATATGTTAGCTGAGGTACAGAAGAACACCTTGCGCATGTCGCTGCGATTCAGACATTTCTTGTTATCACATTAAGAAATGATTCACTGAACTTTCCGCTCTCATAAATATGTAAACAAAGGATAGTTCCATTTTTCTTACTAAACAGCTACTGGTACTATTTAAAAGCTGTTGAAATTTTTTATACTAACTGCCAGTAGGATATCTGCTTTGTAATGATTTTGTCCATTATTTTAAACCTATGGATAATGTTTATGTGTCATTGAACCATCTTTAATCTGGTACTGAATTCTTGAACTACAAGGGCCAAGGTAGGACATACGGATCGTTTACCTAATCTCCTTCAAAGTAGTACACTTGCGAGCATCCACACTTGCTCCATCAAATCTGCCATCCTTGGAAGAATCAATGGAAGGCTTTTTGTGGAATCTTCTGGAGCTCGGCCGTCACATACGAATTGATGTCCCCCTGAGGCCCATTTTCAGAGTCAGGAACAGCCAAAGGTCACGAGATCTGGAGAGTACAGTGGTTGAGGGATGACAGGAATGTTTTTCTTAGCGAGGAATTACTGCATACCAAGTGATGTGTTGCTCAGTGCGCTATCATGATGCAGAAACTATAAGGGTTGTACAAATGAAAACAAAAATTATTTATTTTATCCAAAGTGTATAAAAGGAATTTAAAAATACTCTCCAAATGCGTTAGGACATTTATCCCACAGTGTAACAAGACGTGTAATTCCTTTTATGAAAGAAGTCTTTCAGTTGCGTGTGGAACCATTCCAAAACCTCTTCTTTCACTTCATCATCCGACTGAAACCAGTGGCCTTTCAGATGTTTCTTGAGATCCCCAAACACGTGAAAGTCACATGGGGATAAGTCAGGGCTGTAAGGTGGATGCTGCATTGCTTCCCAGTTGAACTTTTTGATGAGGTCTACCGTTGCTTTCGAGGTGTGAGGACGCACGTTGTCGTGGAGAAGAAGCACTCCTTCTGTAAGAAGTCCAGGACGCTTGCATTTGATGGCCGTGTGCAGTGCCTTCAGTGTTTCCCCATATCGTGCTGCATTAACTGTGGTGCCTTTTTCAAGAAAGTCCAGTAAAATCGGGCTTTTGCGATCAAAAAACACGGACAACATCACCTTCCCCGTGCTGTTTGCGATTGCTTTCGATTTTTTCAGGGGTGGTGACCCATAATGCTTCCATTGACGACTTTGACGTTTGCTTTCGGGCTGGAAATGAAAGCACTAAGTTTCATCCCCTGTAAAGATTCTGCCGCGAAAACTCTCTCCTTCCTTTCATAGCGAGTCAAATGATGCAGGGACATGGCCATTCGAACTCCAAGTTGTTCTGATGTCAAATGATGTGGGACCCATTGTGCACAGATTTTTCTGTAGAGCAAATGGTTCCTGATAATGGAGTGAACAGTTCCATGACTAAGGCCAGTTTTAGCAACCACGACATCGATTGTCACTCTTCTGTTTTCCTTTAAGACAGCATCAGTTTTGGCTTTGGAGTCATCCGTGATGGCGCGGTTTGCTTGTCCAGGTCGTTGATCGTCTTGCAATGATGACCGTCCCTCCAAAAACCTCTTGCTCCATGCCCAAACACGAATTAAGGTTAGGTAGTCATTTCCATAGACGTTCTGCATACGACAATGAATTTCAGAAATTGAAACTCCTTCACATGTCAAAAAACGAATTACTGCTCTCTGTTCCTGTTTCATTGACTCCATTTTGTTATTTGGACGAAGTGATCATGCGCAGAGCTTCGAAGCGCAAGCTATTGTTCTTTCTCACGTTATGCAACACTTGCAACCTATTGTTCAATCTGCACGTGGGGTTTCGCAATTGGTGAAAACAAACACTTACATTCCTACATGTCGTTCCCCCCCCCCCCCCCACAAATTTTCGTTTTCATTTGTATGACCTTTATACTATTCCTGCCACTTGTTGCGCCCCTTCCTGCAAACCGCATTGCACAACCTCCACAAAACTTGCACGTCAAAATGGCCTGTAACGACCCAATTTATACATGAACTTGATGTTTGCACTCTGTTCTCATTGGGACATTGTGACGAACGACCATCACTCACATGTACTTCAAATGAAACAAAAATTAAACAGCACACTAAAACCTGTCAAGCCTTATTGCGCCTGTGAGCAGAGATGTTGTTCTCCCTTCTACGAAACCAGGATTGCTATCTTATTGGTCATTCGCCATCTGTTGAGGAATTCAGGAAACTTTTTTTGACTGCCCCATGTATTTTCCCAATCTAAAACTTTTTATAGGAACTACAATTAGGTTTATATATAACAGTGGTAGAGTATTTCTTATATCTTGATCCGATTTAGAAGAGATTGCTTTGCTGAATCTCCTGATTCTACACATTGAGATCCTGTTTTCTGAATAGATAGGCTATCCTGTAGGAATACTTACTCATGTACATAAATGTGGTCCATAAGTTAGTTGCTTAATTTCTTTTTTCTGTTCTGGCTTTTGCTTTTTTTTCAATAATTTGTCTATCTTGGATGTTGGATGTTTAAACACTCTGTTAAAGGACAACTCTACGGTCTATACAACTTTATTTAAATTGAAAGATTATCACATTAATAAAAACATTGTGGCATATGTAAAAAAATTTAATTCGAACCTAAATGTATAAAAAAGCGAAAATTCCGAACAGTTTCCAGTAGCAGGGCGTCCATCTTAGTGACTTAAATTGGAGGCATGGACTTGCTTCATAGTGTAAATTAATATTATGCCGACGATAACTTTTCTAGCAGCGAATTGTGATCTACATCACTTGATATCATCAGTCAACGAAGGTCTCGTGAGTGAACGCGGACAAAACCAAATCAATGTTTTTTTTTATCAGCGCAATAAGTGTGGCGTACCCAATATACTTCCATTGTATTTTGATAACTGCTTACTTTCTACGGTGACGTCCTTTACACATCCTTTACACATTTAGGAGTTACGATCGCACACGATCTTACCTGGGACTTATAGATTGATACATTACTATCTAAATTGAATAGAAGGCTGGGATTTATCTCACGTTTATGATACTTACCGCGCAATATTATACTCCAATTATATTTTGCATGGATACATTCATATCTTTATTTTAATGTAGTGTTTTAGGATCATCTACTTCGTGCAGTCTTACCAGAGTTCTGAAACTATAGAAGTGGTTTCTGAGAACATATTTTAGGTTACCCAAAAGTTCTTCTGTATTGGCACTTTTTCCAAACTCATACCTACCATTTACCAATTATACTTCTCACGCATATGTACAGTTGTTTTTAAAAATATTAATTCTAAGCTATTGGCCCTACTGATTATTGACCTAACTAGTAATTCGACTAAGCATCGATATCCCATTAGATCAACTAATCAACCAATTCCTCCTCTAACTGTGCACAATTACCGACGTCATTTTAATCCTACATGGGAATTAAGTGTCGGGCCTATCTAACCCTAAAGCTACATCTCAAAATGGACTTTAGGGGTTTTTTTATAAACACTTGTTGTGCTACACATTTAGTCTTACCCCGGGCTTTCGCATATGATATTCATTAAAGCTTTATTTAATGTTTTTGGTGGATACTTTATGAATCTACTGACTGAACTAAGTGATATTTTTTGGACTTGTCCATAATAAATGGTTTTAATTTGTTTAATATCATGTATCTTATGCTTTTGTTTTTTATTCTTTGTCTTTTGTATGTTCATTGATTACACTGGGGAACAAAAAAAATTTTTTTTCGTGGTGCCTGGAATGTTAGAACTGGTTTTGATTATATTTAATGTGTTGATTCAAAATATGAAAACAGTTTCTCTCTATCAGCTATAGTTTTTGAGATACAGCACCACTAACTTAATGCACTTTTGTTATTTGTTATGGTACAGAGGTGCGAATTTGATATAATAAGTCTGGGAAAAAGTTCGTGGCGTTTTTCCTGATAGATGGCCACGAATTTTACTTAAAAAAACGTCATGATTATCAGCGCCATAATTATCAAAAAAGAGCGTACCTTGGATTCTTTGGTGTTAAGCTTGGTGACCAAGACAAAACGTGGGCACCACTTGTTGTGTGTAAAATTTTTATGGAACACTTATGGCAATGGACTAATGGACAAAAGAGAAGTCTGAAATTTGGTGTGCCGATGGTTTGGAGGGAACCCAGAAACCACAATGATGACTGCTATTTCAGTATTGTGCAACGTTGCAACGTTAATATCTCGAAAACTAGACCTGATGGAACAAATATAAAGTTATTTTTGAATTCTGCACCCTAAAATTACCTAAGAACACTTGAAAAATCGCCGGCACCAAAATGTGTGTTGACCTGTGTTATTTTTCGAATTGTTGTACACGATGGTCTCCAGTGGCCACCTAATCGGTCAACTATGACCATACTGGCACCTATGGGGTTCATCTCTTTTTGTTTTTTTTTTGTTTTCTCTGTAAATAATAAATAAATGAATAAAGAAACAAATAAATAAAATTATGTGTTGATGATGATTAATCTTACAGGCGATATATTAAATTGTGAAGCAAATACCATGTCTCTGTTGACATCACCAAGATGCTATTGTTGTAAACTGTTCAGAATTTTCGTTTTTATCCTCATTTACACTCCTTTATGGCTTCCACAAACTACCCCAAGGTATGTAGATAATTGTCTGTTCTGCCAAGCTTCAACTGCCCATTATGCAGCTACCATCTAGAATTGCTTGAGGAACACTTATCCGAGTTCAGGACTATCCAGTGGGATGCAATTGTATGAAACACCACAGTCTCTTGAATTCAGGCCAACATCCAGGGTAGAGTTGTCAATAATAATCCAGAATCCTGGCTAGCAATATTGCCTACAACGCTCCAATAGAGGTGCATTTTTCTCATTTTCAGCACTTACAGTACCTCACTACTATATTACTGTGTTTTTTTTTATTTATCAGCAAATAAAATATCACATCATTCTCTCCAGACTCATCGAAGTAAGTCCATGCATACTTGCAGTGTTGTATGAAGATTTAATTCAATGCATCTCACCTTGATGAGTTGGAGATGCCTTTAATGAATTCCGTTTCTAATGGTAAACTGCAGCTAGTGACGATGAAGTTTATATATATAACTAATTAAATAAAAACTAAATTGCGAACATAATTTTAAGTTCTCAAAAAAATAATCAAGTAATAACTTTTTCCATATGGGAATTTAAATAAACGTCCCTTTTATGGAGACATTATAAAGTAAATTTTAAAAACTTATTTCTCTATGAATTGTGATATTTAATAAAAATCTAATGTGGAGTTTTTCTTACTTCTCCAAATTTGGATTATATTTTCTGGAGGGCTTTAATCCAGCAAAAAGAGATCTTTAGTCAGGATCCCTAAAACAAGAGTTAGATGATCCAGTTTAGATTGGTCAACTCTTGCAGCACCAATAACAATTTAACAACTAAAGCCCTCCACTATCTTATTCCCTAATGATATTCAAATGATAAAAGTGAGCACCTCAAAAGATATTCACTAGCACTCCCTCAAAAGACTAATGCAAGGTATCTATTACACTACCTTATACATAAATTGAAGACTTTGATAGATAACTGAGTTATGAGGTATGTATAATCGTAGAATTCAAAAAAAGTTTTTTATACGTATATAAAATGCTAACTTCTCCTGCTCCATTCCCCATTTTCATAGTGTCGAGCAACAATCCAACCTTCATTGTTTCCAACAAAGGAAAAAATACTGATTGTTAAAATGCTTAAATACCTTTGTCATAGTTTTTACAATAGTAACTACAGGGTGACAATTATTGAGCTATGTGAAATAAAACATCAAATTTTCAAAAACTACTGATTTCAAAAATTTTGTGCAAATGTTAAAAGTAATTAGAGATATTCGGATTTAGTTTATGACATGCTCGACATGCTTGCCATCAATGGCTATGATGTGGCACAGACAAAGAGCAAAATTCTGCAAAACTCGCTGAAGTGTCGAGACAGCGATACTTTCGATGACCTCCTGAATGGCTGTTTTGAGCTCAGCGATGGTTTAGGGTTATTTGCGTAAATTTCGTCTTTAATATTGCCCCACAAGGGTTGAAATCAGGAGAATTTGGCGGCCAAGCGATCCCATTCCAGTGCCTCTGGGTACCCCAAAGCCAGAATGCGCTCTCCAAAGTGCTCTTCCAGGACTTCAAACACTCTATTGGTCCGATGGGGTCATGCTCTGTCCTGCATGAACCACATCTTTTCGAAACCTGGGTCACCTTGGATAATAGGGATGAGATCATTTTCTAGAATTTTGAGATATCGTTCAGCAGTCACTGTGCCTTCAATGAATATCGCACCGATTATTCCGTGACTGGATATTGCACACCAAAGAGTTACCTGTTTGGGGTGGAGAAACTTCTCCATTGCAAATTGCCGCACCCATTCGAATGAAAGTGGGCTTCGTCGCTAAACCAAACCATATTCACATCAGATCCCAACATGCCAAGTTTTAACTGAATCTCTCCAATTGTTCAAAAGTTATCAAGTTTTTTTTTTCATATATCTCAATAATTGTCACCCTGTATATCTTTTAACATTAAAAAAAAAACTCGCTGAAATCAATAATCAAATTAAATCCTAAGTAACTAATTTTAGATATTCTAAATTAAGAAATTCATTACATATGCTTGATTTAAAAAATTATAAAATCAAAATAAAATTTTGAAATTGATTAACAAGTTTTTCAAAATCAATTCAAGTCACAAGTAGGTAGCAAGATAACATTAATTTTTTCTGTTTTATGATATTTGTTATATCTGCATAATTATACTCTTATAGTTTTTATAATTTAGTTTAAATAAAAAATGATAAAAAAATAATAAAAAAATACATTGAATTGAGTAAAATCAGTTCATAGCAAAAGCAAATAACTTATTATATTTTATAGGACTACACTCCATGCCAAAAGTTTAGACGCAATATTTTTTTGTGATTTTTCATAAAATCAATTGCCTGAATGATGCAAAACCTTTATGTCAAAAACCTCTTGTTACAATAAATGAGGTAACATAAAGTTAACAAAATATATATTTGTTAACGAATTACAAAACCCTCGTGTACAAATGTCATCAAATTTATATGCGACAAAAGTTTAGTCGCATGACTGAAAAAATTCTTACCATAAACAAAAATTCATAATAAATAAATGTTTAATAATGTGTACTTCCCTCCTGCTTAGTAATGACCTCAAAAATACAATCTGGTTATGATTCGTAGAAATTTTTAATCTCTTTTTGGTCAATTTCTGCCCAGCACTGTGTAACTGCTGATTTGAGTTCTTCAACATCAGAGTATTGCTTCCTATTTGCATAAACCTTTCTTGCCAATGTTCCCCAGATGTTTTCGATTATATTTAGGTCCGTAGACTTCGCAGGCCAATCAAGATGTCGAATGTTGTTATCTTGATACCACTGTTTCACAGAGTTTGCTGTACTGGACCAGCATTATCATCTTGAAAAATCTACTTGGGTCCAGCCAGTTGTCGTCCTCTTCTCAATATATTATTATTTAATAATTCCAGATACGTAACTTGATTCATCTTTGTGATGCAAATGTTTATTTCACTTTTCTTCTTGTATCCTATGGCTGCCCAAATCATGATTTCACCACCACCGTTTTGGCGTGCACTCATTGTGATTTCTGATTTTCTTAAATCGTGCCAGTAGTAATGGAAACAGTCAGGCCCATCTAAAGTGAACTTTTTTTTCATCATAAAAAATTACATTTCGCCATTTGTTTATCTATGACATGTGTAGTTTGCAAAATCCAAACGAGCAGTTTTATGCTTCTTAGTAAGTGGTGGTTTGGACTTCATTTTCTTGAGGGTGAGAACAGGTGTTGATGTCAGAACCCTTTGGATGGTTCTTAAATGACCCTGGATGCCAGCTTTTCTACCTATTTCAACCGCTGATGACGCAGAGTCACTTGCAGTCGTCGGATCAGCCGTGTTTGCCTGTCTGATAATACTTTTGGTCCTCCAGATCCTGGTTCCTCTCCATATGTATCGGGATTTTTAAGAAAATTTAGAATAACATGTTCACTTCTTCCTATTCTTTTTGCAATTTCTCGATTAGACAGAGCTTCACCTTTATAAGCAAGGATTGAACCAATTTCTCTTTCCGTTAATTGTGATCTTTTTCCCATAATTAATTCTGACTACAAAAATAATGCGCATAATTAACGTAATTAATCATGATATCTCTTGAACCTTATAATTTTATTATAAATCGAAAATACCTTAAGATTTGGAACATTATACTGTTGTAATGAATATTTTCAATGGTGCATCTAAACTTTTGACAGATCAGAAATCCTCTTCTTTTCCAAATGAATTTTTCGTAAATACTTGAGAGGTATTTTCCTACCATTCTACCCGACATCTTCATGGTATTGTCATCATGCCTCAGCAAAAAAAAATTTGCATATAGTTAGCGTGTTCGGTTATTTAGAAAATCAGACGAAATATACTGCGTCTAAATTTTTGGCCTATTTGTTAAATGTACATAGTCATACTTTTTCAATTACAAAAAATTAATAAAAGAAAATTCATAAATTGCAAGTAATCATATCAAAAGCAAGTAACATTATTTATTTCATTCTATGAAATTTATTATGTGTGTAATTATTTTTTTTAGTTTTAAAATATTTATATAGTCATGCAATATGCCCCCAAAACAGCCTGCCCAAAAAATTATGGCAATGAGGGAGGCAATCAAATTGCAAAAAACAGAATAATAAAAAAAAAAAAAGCCCAATGTGCCATTTCACTGAAGAATAAAGTTTACAATTGATAGTAATAGACAATAGTGATATGGTTTTTTTTGTATTAGGTTACTGGCAAACAGACAATAGTGACTATCACAATGTGACAGTGCTGCTCTCATTATTGATAGTGACTTTTTTATTATTAGCAACCATGTCATAGACAATTTTATTATTTTTTTTTTAAATGGAATTTACAGGGCTTTCGAAGAAAATCAAAAGCAAGTAACATTATTTATTGACTGCTCAGATCAGTGCAGCAAGCTGTGTCAGACATGAACAGACGTGGGCTAAGAGAGATAGCCAAGCTCTTTTTTTTTTTTTGAAATCTATCTTTGTCCCTATTTCCATCTATGGTCAAAGGTTTTGGTAATGACTAGAAGAGTGCGATAGCAGGTGCAAGCAGCTGAATTGAGAGGTTTGGTAGGAGTTACCCTATTATTGGATAAAGTACACACAGCAAACACTATAAGAAAGTCTTTAGGTGTTAAGATGTTGTTTCTCTGTATTGAGAGGGCTCAGTTGCATTGGCCAACTGATACTACAAACAGACCAGTTTCTAAGCATCGGCCTAGAACCACGTGGCTAGGCTACATGGAGAATGGGTGTAGACACTACCATTGAAGACATGTGCCCGATGGTGGAAGATGGCGAGTGCTGGAGACCTTCCATACGGCTGCTGCCCACACGACCGTAACGGTCTAAGTGGGTTTGAAAAGTTAAATACACATTCTTCAGTTATTGTGACAGTCTGGCTTTCATTTTGGCAGTCCTACACAGACGAATTTTTTACAGATTCGCAATGAAAATCGAATTTATAGATTCGCCTTTAGTGGCACCTGTCATAATGATGAGCTTTAATACTTTTTATTAAATAAAAGTTTTTTTTTTAAATATTTCCTAACTTAGTTTGGCTTTTTTATTTTTATTTTAAAGTAATAATACAAATGAATTGGCTATTGAGATCAATTTCTATAAAAATATTGCTTTTAATAAATTTTCTTGCAAAAAGTTAATGGAGTAAACTTAGAAAGGTAACTTGAGATTAAATTTAATTTATTTAGTAGAGTTTACTGAAAAAATTTATATTTATGGCATTCAAATCGACCCATTCCTCTTTAAAATCCCATATACAGAAGAAGTTTCACTCCCATATACATGGGCATAGCCAGAGGAGAAGGCAAGTTAACTTATATAAAAACACTTGGTTATTGGTTGAAATAAGATGTAAACGGGGAAAACGTAGAGTATTAGCATTGGCTTTAGTCAACAAAGATGGAGCAACATCATTCCAGAGTCCCCTCCATTGAGTCTGAATTTTTGCCACAACTCGATTCTCCCAAGGCTTTCGGATTTTGGTCGTGATTTTTTCCTGCATGCATTCGCGTTTACCCAATTTATTGACCAACGCGAACCAGCAGCTCTTGATAATACTTAGAACATCTCTCGACCATATCAATTCATCGCACAGCATACTATCATCCAGTTTCCATAGCTCTCGGCATTCATTGCGTCCATAACCTCACTACATAGTTTTTCATTACATCATTCATACTTTGTCAGCTATGGTGATTGATGGGTTTGTTTTCAAAGAAAGTATTTGAAATAAGCAATCCTCCCTCCAGAAAACGTTCACCATGGATCACCAAACCTTCCAAGTAATTTTTCCAGGCTATCCCTCTTCACATTTAACCAATTATTCAAATTCTCAGAGCAGTCATTGTTATGGCATTCGTTCTAAGCAGCATTCAATGAAGTCCAAATTTCTGCTTCTCCTCCTCCTTTGCGTACCATTCACTGGAATATACACAGCAATCAGAATCTCTATCTGTATCCTTAACTTCAATCTTATTCATAAATTTCTGTCATATACATTCCATCCATCCAATATCAATTCTCACTTTGTTCTTCTGACTCATTCCGTTTCAATTAGTCTGTATCACGCTGATAAAGGAGGCATTGCCCCCGAAATGAACATACGTGGAGTACAATATTTTTTATGGAGATGTGTCTTCTCCTTTGTTTGGAATTGAAATTAGTTATGACCTGATGCATAGACTAGATTAGCGACATCCTTCGAAATTGTCTGATCCTCGTTTGATAAGTAATAAGAGAAACCAATTTGAACAGTGAATGAGTTAAGCACAAGGCGATCTGAAGATCATACCTTAAATTCAGCACTTTTGTGACAGGAATTAAAAAGCACCGTTCACTTGTATTTCTCGCGAGGTTATTTTAAAATTTTGAACGCTTCGGAAGCTAAGCGTTTATCATAAACGAAATTTGAAAAAAAAATTATTAAATACAGGCAAAATGGAAAGAGAGAAAGTGAGACCGAGATAGAGAGAGACTGTTTTCGCCTATAATTATGAACAAATGTCTAACTCCTTGGTTGTCTTTCAGGGCGACTTTAATTCGTCTGAACATGATTACGTCAACTGTTGAAAGCTTTCTGAAGAGGCATAAGTAATTGCATTGTTATATTGGTGGCACAGAAAGCATGAATTATATGGACCGCTCCACTTCTTCCCAGAAGAGCTTAATGAATTGAAATCACGAAAATGGAATGGTTAGTGGCTATTGAAACACCGAAAAGTGACTTGCATGTACTCGTGCGCTTCAAAAAAATGGAATATTCAGCTGGGTAGTGATCCGTGTTGTAAAATAGTCTCATGTTAAGTGTGATAAAATTGGTCAAATAAAACAAAAATTTTATTTCTAAACGTATAATGGATAAATTTTAATTCTATACAAAAAGTAAAACAATACATCAAAAAAATCAACAAAGTTATGAGAGTTTTCATCACTTCAAAATAATGGAATATTGACAGCACTGCGTCAAAATAATGGAATATTAATAAAAATAATAAAAAAAGAATGTAACAAAGAGCAAAACTATCAAACTAACGCTAATACTTGGTAGGGACGCCATTGGCACCAATGACAGCGCAAATTCGTTTTGGAAGAGAATGAATCAGTTGTCGACATCAGTGTTTGGCCAAACTTTCTGTTTCAGTTCTTGAATTGTGAGTGGTTATCGTTTGCCAGTTTGCGTTTCATGATTTTCGGTAGACCTTCTATGGAGTCCAGGTATGGGGAGTTAGAGGCCAGGGTTTTGTGTGAATATTCTGTTCCTTTAGCTAGTTCTTAGTTGAGCGCGATATGTGAGCTAGGGGTTATCTTGCTGAAAGAAAAAGTCTGTCTCCATATAAATTTTCGGATGATGAGAACAAGAAACGCATCCAGTATTTCCTGCAGTCATTCCTCTGACGATTACAAGCTCTCCCGTACCCATAGAGCTCATGCAGCACCACACCAGGATGCTGGATGGAAACTTGATATTTTTGTTCATGGTGCGGGGATAGTGTGCCTCTTCTTTAGTTCGCCATACCCTGATTCCTTGGTCACCGAACGTAGACAGAATCGGGATTCATCGCTGAAGATGAGATTGCTGAAGTCCTCAGGAGTCCAATTGGCATGAGCGTTGTGCTTTTGCATTAAGTTTTGTTCAACATAAGTATCTTGTTTGGCACACAGCTGTTCATTCCAAATTCAGATAAGCGCCGGAGTGTTGTACTTAGGAATACATCAGTTCCGTCCTTACGCCACAATGTGTTAATAACTTTTGATGATTTGAATCGATTATTAGGTACAATTTTGCGTACCCCTCTCTCTTCAAGTGTCGTCGTTGCACTTTGTGTCCACGTTTGTCCCGACTTGTTTAAAATCTTTAGCCGGAATTTGCTTTTTTCAATACTTTGGAAACAACACCTTATGCGCAATGTACTGTTTCAGCAATATCATTTCGTTTGCGACCTGATTTGTGCAATTGGAGTATCAGCTTACGCTGAATTAATGACAGATCCTTTTTGGGTGACATTTCTCAATAGATAGTGAATTGAAATTCTTTAGCAGCCGAGGAAGTATGTGAATTATAGTATAAAGTAACAAAAAGTATTCTAGCTTGGAAAACCAAATGGGATTTCCCATTCCAGACTATGTGAATCGGAATATTCCATTATTTTGAAGTGATGAAAACTCTCATAACTTTGTTGAGTTTTGATGAATTGTTTTACTTTTTATAGAGAATTAAACTCTATCCAGTATACGTTTAGAAATAAAATTTTTGTTTCATTTGACCAATTTATTCACACTTAACATGAGACTATTTTACATATGGTCACTACCCATCTGAATATTCCATTTTTTTGAAGCGCACGAGTAGTATGCACTTGATTTAATGCACTATACTCACTCAAACGAAAGATGAACTTAGGATGTCCAGTTAAATTTTCCATTTTAATTGCTAAACACTGTTGATTTTACCCTGCAACAATGTATAACAATTGAAATTGGAAGTTTAACTGGAAAGAACGGATTCTGCCATCATTAGATAGAACTACCATTAAGAACATACTAATTTTTATGTTCCTACTATTATCACCATGACACCGTACAATAGGAATCTTGGTTCTTCTGAGTAGATAAAAGTTTTCCAACTTTCCTGTCATGCGGTTATATGTGCTTTTGCAAATTAAAGGTATTCTTTCGTATTCATCCATGACAACATCGGCATTCAGTAAAGTCGTTTTGTTGATACAGGTCATTAGCGACTGGATTTGGTTGTTCCAAATTGTCGTTGTCTGGATCATCGTTAAATTCAACTGTGATTTGTATAATTCGACCCCTCAATTATAATTTTCTGTAGCATTTTTCATGTACAATTTACTTACCTCTGATGGGTGTTTTTGCATTGGTTTTGGAGCTCGTCTAAATCGTTGTGCGTTTCAGATGCTCGAATCAGTTCATTTCGTGTTCAGAGGTGCTGAGAACATTTGTTTTTCATTTATCGGCTGCTCAACAGTGGCTGATGTCGAAAATGTTTTTGTTTCGAATGCGAAGAGCTTTGGGTTTTAACAAAGTGACCATTCTATCTATGCATACTTAGATAAAAAATTTTCCCCAGTTTTAAATTAAAACGGAATTGCGAAGTATATGAAACAAGCACACATACCTGCATAATACGCATATTTAATGATCATAATGCAGTATTACCATAATTTATTTTCTTTTATTCACACTCGGATGATCTGCTCGTTAAAACTGCAGAAACGGAAGAGTAGAGCCCAATTCAAACTCGTTAAATAAATTCGATGACTCAGAATTCAAAATCGGCACAAGCTGCTAGTTAATTCTAGCATGGTACCCACATCTATTTACTTACTCAGACACGGCGTGTTGAAAATAAAGCGAATCGAAAATGTTTTTATGTATATAAATAAATAAATAAATAAATAAATAAATAAATAAAAAACAGACTTGAATGTAAAGTTTGATTTTATAAACGTGGTATTTCAAATTGTGTTCATCAGTTTTTGAAGACGGGTTTTACAATAAAGAAATTTTCAGATGGTCAGTGTTGCAAGCTAAAATCGGTACAGTCTAAAGTATTAGATGCAATGAAAGATATGTGAATTTATGTCTGTTTTTGTTACGATTATGAATCATGTCACATCGAATGATCATAAGGAAAACGAGGCGCCTAGATCTGTCCAGATATGCATTGTTTTTATACAATATTGCTGGCAATTACGGTAGGACCTGAACGTAAACAAGGGAGCAATAAATGTTAAAAGCTGCATGTGTGTTTAGTGGTAAATTCGGATATAATTTTCCTTATTTTTTTTAACAAAAGATAGAGTTCACGAAAAGAACTAGATATTGCAGCGCACAAATTTGAGAAACTCTCTGTCATATCCTTTTGGAGAATCAAGCAATCAACGTTTTATGAATTTACTCTAATCTGTCTGAAATAGAGCAGTTTTTCAAATTATACGGGGGGAAAACTTTACAAAGAAGGAGCTAGACAAATATCGTTTCCTCAGTACAAATGATCCCTTCTGGTTTGTTTCACGAGTTTACCCATAAACCATAGCCCATACACGTTTAGGTTTTAACGCAGAATTTAAAATGTAAAACAAGAAAGCTGTAAATAAGTAGCTATATACAATATAATTTGGGTTAGACAAAAAGGTTACAATAGTGTCCAACAAGGCCAATATGGTAAAAACCGACAAGTTAGGCCAAGTGGGCACATTACAGAACAATAAGTAAAACAAAAATGGGTTAATTAAACAATAAATAAAACAATCTAATCAGAACGCTAATAAAGTAAAAATAACAGATAACAGAGTTAATATAGGTCCATTAAGACATAGACGAAATAGTTATAATTAATTGGTATAAAATGATAATTTATAAAGTAAAAACGTAAATGGTCTCAGAACAGACTTAAAAATAACGTAAGCGATTGCTAACATATAATATCTTAGTACATGACTAATAGCAGTATGTATGTAAGGTTAAGTTGAGTGTACTTACATACTAATACAATAGTGATATACAAGGGGCGCTACTGGGACCCATAAAGGCGTAGACCGACAAGCTTGGTCCCAGCAGGGCAGAGTCGAGATTAACAGTACATGTATGCATAGGTTATCAAATTTCCAAATAAACATTAATCATAATGTAACTATAAGAATAATGGTTTTTAAAATTAACTGACATTCTTATCAGATATAAAGGAAGTTTATGATGTTATGATGAAAAATATAAAACCGGTTGGTAATTGGTTTACTAGTTATAAGAGACCATTATCAATAACGAATATTTGCGTTTAAATATTTCAATGAGAGCATAGTTAACAGAGTGATTGCTAAAATAATAAAACAATAGGTAAACCTAACAACGTCTAGTTAAGAGATATTAACTTATTAGAGATGTTAATCTATCGCTATATTATTTAATAAACAGAACGAAACTGTATAATATACCAAGAAAGAAGACACAAAACTTCTTGTCCACATATCTTCTTTCTTGCTATATGATGTAGTATAGCTTTGAAGTATTTATTTTAACCTGGAACTCTGCTCATTGTATTTTCTTTCTTAAGTTTTGAGATTTTTTTTATACAGGGTGATTCAAAAGTCTGTCTCCCCCCCCCCCCCCCACAATTCAATCTAAATAGAGATACAACAAATCTGTTGCAGGCAACATATAGGGAGTTATATGTGGTGTCAAATTTGACCTATGACCTCGAATTTTGCACCTTGCAATTTGTAATTTACAGGTTACAGGTAGAGAAAACTTTCCAGTTGTAGAGCTCAAAACGCTGATTTTAACAAAACAAAAAAGAAAGATTAAAAGTAAACACTACAGCCGGCTCGGTGGCCGAGAGCGTTAAGGCGCAGGTCTTGCCGTTTTGTTATACATGATTTGAAAGAACGAATTCAGGAGGGTTGTATGGCATGGGGGGGGGGGGCGCCTAACAGACTTTTGACTCACTTTGTATATGTGGCATCGAATAAAGGACTGAGAGATCGTTTCTTTGTTCGTTTCTGTATTCTTTCCATTGTTGTCAGTGTAATTTTAAAAGATCTAAGTGGTAAAAACATGATATAATGTGTATCAAAATAAAACACTGTCTCCTAACTTTTTACCTTACACTGGATGAGGAGAATTTATTTTGCGGCACACAGAGTAAGAATCCCAACACTTTATTAGTATAAACATATAATATATAAAATAAATAAATTCTTACTATATTTTACATATATTTTTAAATCTCTCGCGGCACACTGTTTGGCAGATACTGAAACAAAACAAAATATTGAAAAACACATCATGAATTATGGGTTCGTAGTCTTCCATTACAGAAACGAATGAATCTGCCATTGAACCATCCACACGGTGATGTGATGCTACTTCAGCACCACTAACAATGATCTTTCCTCCATCAATATCATATGATGCCCCATTGTGGCAGCCTTATCGTCTACTGAATTCAGGTTTCTTCAATTGATAAATGTCGTTCTCGAGACATGCACTACAACGTTGTAGAGATCTTGGATGAGGTTCTTTTACTTTTATCATTGCCTCAGATGTGGAAAATTATTGGCGTGAAGCGGAGAGGGAGCAACGAGACTAAATGCCTTTCCCCGCCATTTATCTTGTGACATCTTCGTCGATTTTCCCCCTGGAATTTCCTCTGGTCTCTTGCCGCGACATATTTCTTGCGTTTTTTTTATATCGAGGTCTCAGATTTCCTAATGATAGCAATTTTATATTTGAGAAGGGAGACTAAGAGAACAGCATGTTTCATTCGAGATTCTGGAATTCATTCATTTGTGCTAGGAGATACAGGCACTTTGGATTAGAAAACTTTGTCGGATTTTAGATTTTCTCAGTTTCGCACGATTGATTATCATAAAAAATTTCCAGATTTGTGATAAAGTAGCGTATTTTAGTTTGTTTTTTTGTTTTTTAATAATTTTGATCTTACCGTGCCATGAAATCGTTTACAAAAGGTGTTTGGGATTGACTATCTCACCTGTACGAGGGCCATCAATTTAATTGCTGTTGCACTTGCAGTCTTTTTTTTTATATGACGTTTTCCCGAATTTCATTGTCCTGCATGTATTCTTTCGAACTGTACAGTGGCTCGAAGTGATCGTTGTCGGACTATTTTCCATCGAAAATATGTGTCACAAACTAGTATCGAGAATTTGGAAGGGAGCGAAAGTCTCTGAAAGACGATCTACGCAGTGGAAGTCTTCCTGATGCAGTTACTGCGGGAAAGCATTCGCCCTGTAGAAACCATGATAAAGGTAGGCCCGGGTGTCACCAGCAGATAGAAGAGTCCCTCATCATCGGATCGATAGTAGTCAATATCATTTTGTGAGTTCATCTTCTGCTAACGAAACTGTGTGCGAGATGGAGCCCACGAGTTGACGTTAGAGCAAACAGGAAAGATGAAATGCTCGAAAGATTCAGCAAGACGAATCATGGTCAGTTACAGCAGTGCTTCTTAAAAAGGATATCGCGATCCCCAAGGGGATCGGGAAAAATTCTTGGGGGATGGTCGCGAAAATTCATGAAACATAAAACATGGAGTCACCAAAACAAGGACCTACGATCAGCATGTAATACCCATGTTTAGGTAATCCTTTGGAATTTTTAAGTGCGAAAGGGGGTCGCGTGACAAAAAGTTTAAGAAATACTGAGTTACAGCATCCTAACTGGCTTTATTACTATGACCCTGAGACTTTTCGCGGAAGAAACCGAAAAGGGTTGAAGCGCTGGTTTGCTAGGTCTTCTCTTGCACTGGACATGAGGAAACTGGCAAAATACTAACTGGAGAACTGGATTCCAGGCGAGAATTACTTGTGTGAACACAGGCAAGAAAAGCACCTAAGAACTGGATTTCGAGGTTTGTTGTGGCACGAGGATTATCCTCGGAGGATAACGCTCCTGAGCAGTTCGGACTGCGGAGTTTTTTGCGGAGCAACGTGTCTCCCGATTGCGTCATCCAACTTATTCGTGTTTCCTTGCGTGAAATATGAGCTTCGTCGGGTATTGCTGCAGCAATTTCCTTGCCCTTGGAGGTAATGCGTGCTGCCATCGATGAGTGGCTGGACCGTTTGAAACGCTGTGTATGTGCTAAAAGTGGCCATTTTAAATAATTTTTGAGATGCATATATTCTAATTGAATTTTCTTGCGATGAAGGGATCGTAGCCGCATACATGGACGTAATTTCGGGTGTCTCCGGGATCGATTGGAAACCAGACTTTTCTGGTTGGTTTAAACGGTTGAATCTGTGCATAGCTTCCATTGTAGAATACTTTGAAAAAAGATTCATAAAAATTGTTGTTCTAAACCTCTTGTGTTGTCCGTGGTTACAAACCTCGGGAATGCCCCTTGTGCTTACAACCATATTATTTGCACGAGGTTTTATCCGCTTGACTGTGACTTCTTTTGGCTCTAGACCAGAACTCGGGAATATTTTTGTTTTGCATAATTAAATACCGTGTGTCTCATATGAAAAGTTTCTGAATATTGGCTTGATGTTCACACGGTTTCGCAAGCTTATCGTTCATGTTCGAAATGTGCACCATGCACTCGAAGACAAGGTCTCACACGATCCAAATTTTCTTCGATCACCCGTAAAAGTGTAGCTGGTGGGCTTGGGAATATCAGGGTGCTGGCGAGGAAATTGGTCTGCAGCTTCTCGAGATGTTCTGTGGTGATCTCCACAAAGAGGTGTCAGCTCTATACGTTGTCAGCATTATTCCTCTACTTCATTATTTTACCTACAAAATCAAAGCAACCAATTAATCCATTTGCACGCGACTTTTGAGACACACGGTAGATGGAGTTTCATAAGAGGGCATAGAAATATCTCATTAAAAAATAACCAGGCGTTAACGGGTCAAAATCTCAATTTTCGTCGGAATTCTTCAATATGGGATATTAATAATGTGTTATTAGTGACACTAAAATAGCACTTCTGCACCGAAACGGACAAAGGCCGCTCTTTCGTACGGAGAGCCATATATTTCTGATCTCTACATAATAGCACAATGATAGAACACCCCAAAAGAAAATTTAGAATCGTTTTCATTCAATACCATACCATCAGCTGAGCCATTAACGTCCACTTTATTAAACACTATCCACCAAAAAGTCATTGGGTACTTTCGATTTTAGACGTTTTGTCGAATTTCAATATGCCTTCATATCAGCGTAAGGAGAAGTTGGTACTGGTGTCCGGTCGAAAAATAAAAATTTGGAGAAAGCCCTTATCGTTTTGTTTATTCTTTAGAGCAACTGAAATTCAGCTCATTCTATCAGCGATATCTTTCTGAATTTTCACGATATTTGCTTGGGCTTTTTCTAAGAGTAGCTCTATACATTTGGCTAATAACTTATCCAAAAGACATTTAGGTAATACTTGCGCATGCGCAGTTAAACATTATTTAGTAAAAATGCTCACATTACATCAAATATTTAATATTTTTATATTCTGATTGCAGAGCGTTGTCTCTACTGTAGTTTGCCAAGTTTCTTGAAAATGGTATATTGCATTGGGTTGAAAACCCTGCATGTTATAAACAAAAAACTTACGAAGACATTTCCATTTTCTTAAAGAAACCTTTATATCTCTATGAATATATGTGCTATTCTCATACAAATGAAGCCTCATAATCATATGCTACATCTACAACGCATTTTAAGCGTTATTTTTACAGGGTGATCCCAAGCATTATTTTTTTGGTTCAATTTGTTGCTGGTCCCCTATTTGCCTTCGGGGCAAAGCCTTCACTGAAATATATGGAATGTAACATGCTCTTTACATCCCTAAAGTTTCAGGATAATTCATCAAGTATTTTTCTAGATATTCGACAAAACGTCTAAAATTCAAAGTGTCCACTTTCAATTGAGCAATCCGTGTATATCATAAGTCAAACAAAAGAATTTATTACAACAAAATCTAATTTTAGCTTATATAAGACTCTTTATGTACATGTTTTGACACTACATTGCAAGCTTTATAAAAATCTACACCAAATTTTAATTTTCGGCATTACTGGGCTCATCTTAGTCCCTTTGCTTATTGTGGACTTTTATTTTCTTACAAAAAGTATGATTTTCAAACGTTTTGCTCATTTTGCGGGATGAGGGGATGTTAAATTCTTGTGTAGGCACAAAAGCTATTACATTATGAGCACTCCTAGCATCGAAAAATGAGCGCGTTTGTTGAACGTACAGCGACACGTGTCAAAGTCGCAAATTCAATCCCAGAACCGGTTTCCGCTATAGTCTGTCCGATGTCAGATTGTAAGAAGCTGCCAATTTCTCGAGTTCGATAAAAGACAAATTGCTATGGCACGGCTTCTCTGAAACGGTGCAGCTTGTGACCTTCTCACGTCCCGCTCTCATACACTTCGAAAGTACGTATCAAATGTGGTGTCAATAAGAATCGTCGTACAGCCTTGTGTCAATTCCAACTTACTGATGTCCTAGGCCAGTGAAGATTGTTTATAGCGGCCATACAGCTGTAGTCCGACAAAACACTTACAATACAACAGTGGTGAACAGGACAATGTTCACATCACACAGGTTATCGAATCCTTCTGAGTATGGGCTGCGTAGCCTTAGACCAGTGTGGTTTCAGTGCTAACTGAAGTCCGTCGATCACGCATGAAATGAGCACTTGATCTAGATATTGGACGGCGTATGATTCGAAAAAAAGTTTCTTGCTCCGACGAATCCAGATTTCTGAATTCCTGATTATCATCGGAGGCTTTTGGTACTGATAACACTACTGATCATCACCAATGCCCTGAAATGTACGGAACGCATGAACTGCTGGTAAGACTGTTGTACCAGATACTATGACCACCTGATCGACTCTAGTGACTCGCGGTTTGCGGGCTAAAGAATAGTGACTACGCCTATTTCTAGTTGGTGGAAATAATGGCTCTTTGAGTATAACATAAGATGTTTGTGTGATATAATCGGCGATACATTAGATAATTTTGCTAATCCATATAATGTGAAAATAATAATAATTTAGAAACATTTGACACCAGTAATTCCAATATGGGAATTGATTGGAAAGTGTTCTGGACAATGGGAAACAAATAAATCTGAATCAAGTTATATTTTATTTTTGAACATTCAGTCCAACATTTTGCCAGCTTCTCGATTCCTTCTAGAAAGTGATTTTCTTCGAACCGAATCGCCTTTTGATTCTTTGTGCATTGGTGAATCAGGTCGTCCATGGTCACAAACTGTTTCTTGAAGTTCGTTGGATTCTTCTTAAATACTTCCATGGGCTGAGATTCGGGCTCAGGTTCGCTTTTGCTCCGGATTGAGCAGATGCAGCCCCCATGTTGCAGAAAGTTTTTTTTTGTTTTTTTTTAAAGCTTTCATTATGTAAAATATGAACTATTTTCATGAGCGCTGCCCACGGCTTCCTCAATTTCACTTTTACTTGGCCATCTGCTAAGTTATGTTATGGATTTTATCTACCATTTCTGGTTTGGAAGCTCACGTGTGCGTCCATGCTTGCATTTCGAAACCCAAAACCTCACCGTGTAGACGATGTATCCTTAAGAATGGCGTCCATTCTGGATTTGATTTCCGTTTCGTTTTACCCCTCCAAATGAAAAAAAGAAAATGATGACCATTGAAAACGCATATGAAGGTGTTTCACTTGAATGTTTGTCAAAACCAAAGAATTTGATGGATCGATTTATATGAAAATGTTGCCAATGCAACAGCATAATATTTGAAAAAAAAACTGCCGTTTAGCGGCGATTCCGGAAACTTTTCACTCCACTCTCGTATATTCAATTGATTCATTTTAATGAAACTATGTGATAGGTAATTAGTAGCCATTTATCATAAAAATTCCATCGTTGGATTTGTGATGACATATTTATGAATTGGTACTTTTACAAATTAAGTGGTACAATGGATCCATGAATTTCTGCAGAAACGCTATCATCAAATATTTAAAACAACCACCACCAACCTAAAAACAACAATCAATCAAAATAATAACACAAATATCGATTTCAAAGAAATATGTCAAAATAATAAAGAAAAATGGAACACTAGAAATATTATTTATCAAATACCATGTAAAAATTGTGAACATATCTACACAGGTCAAACTAAACGACAATTAGAAATAAGATTAAAAGAACATGAAAGAGCACTTCGCCACAAAGACAAAAACAACCATTTAGTAAATCATTGTATCAAAGAAAACCACACACCAGATTGGAATAACACAAAAATCATTGGAAAAGAAGAAAATTATAAAAAAAGATTAATTAAGGAAACAATAAATATCATTACAAATAACAAAAATTTAGCCAAGCCATCAATAGAGATAAACAATAAATGGACACTACTTTTAAACGACAATTACCCTAGTATACAATAGCCAACAATCATAACCAACAATTACAACCAACTTAGCTTCATCATCTTTATATCAATTGTTAAATTCTTATTTCAACTGTTTTCACCATTCAAAAATGTTTTATCCTACTGATGATGAGAAATATTCTCGAAAACGTTTTATATAAATTTTATCCCAAATATTTGGATCACCCTCTTCAAAATTTCATCTGTATTTCAAAACCAACACTTCCTTCAAGATTATCGTTTTCTACTATCTTCACAAGACTTCATCTACATCTTCAATAGACTAAGTTTATTTATACTATCAACAACATCTTCAATAGTTTAAGTTTTCTTCCGTCTCACAAGTTTCTTCATCGTTTTTCAAGATTGGTGACTTTATTTTTTGTTTTTATTAAATTTTAATTTTACGATTTTCCCCATTAAAAGGAGACTACCCACATTTAAATTTAAAATTAATCATTTAAACTCCTTAAATCAATAATAATCAAATATTTAATATTGCTTTTGCCGAAATTAATATTGCAATTGTATGATGGAAATAAAATATTTCGCTTCTTGTTTAATAAAATACTCATGCTGTTCCAATTCACTTCTTTTGTTCTTTGCTTTTTTAGATTAACCCCATTTTCGAAAGCCGTTAAAGCTTTAGGCATCGAATTTTTCGGGAATATTTGCGCGTCATAAAAATAACGTATTCCGAAGAGCCTGTAGTTCAATTCTAAAACAGAAATTCAAGGGGAAAATCGAATTTTTAATTTTTAATGTACTGGCTACATCTAATATGCATTGAATACTAAATTTAGTATTTAAAGAAGTGGGTGCTGCATTTTTATTTGCGATAGGGAAAAAGAGTTTAACTTCCGATTTTCCTGGAGTTTATGTTCTCAAGAGCGGCTATATTACTATTATTCAAGTTAATATTAATTTTTATTTTCTATTTTCAAGTTAAATTGGCTAATCAGAAACTGAAAAGTTGATTGGCTGTTTTATTTTATTGCTTATAGTTGAGACAGCTCTTTAAAACAAAAGTGGCTTTAAACTTTGATCCATATAAAAGACATGGGTTTATTTCATCTATACTTGTTTTATTCATTTCTTTTAATGTGAAAGCATAAATATTTTGTAATGAACAGTTGAAATATTTATCATATTTATTAACATTTTGTATCAAAAAAATTGCTGTTTTCCAAGTAATTGGAAAACCGGCCGTACACCCGATCAGTTTTTTGGAATAGGTTCAATTTTCGTCTGTTTAATTTGTAACATATTTTATGGATGGGAGAGAGATTGATGGTGTGGTAACTGAATTTTATTCAATAAGAATACTTTACGAGTGCTTTAAATTGTGATTACCATATTTTATAGATCGTGCTAACGAAATTTTATTCACGTAGTCATCCTTTATAGTAAAGAATTGTTTTGATATAATATTTTTTTAAATTTAACTGTACGGAACCTGTTTTATACGCATATTTTGGGATTTTTCGAGAATTTTATAACAAGTAATAGAAAATAATTTGAGACAGAAAATTTGGTTAAAAAATTGAAGATCTTATTGATCATTCTCAGTCTTTTTTCTTAACGATTGATTTTTCTCCTACCGACATCATAATTTTTCGCTGTTGCATGTTTAAGTGCAATTTAATTCCTTTGTTTGGTTATGGTTAAAAACTAACATCTTACTTAACATTAATGGCGTTATTATTATTTTTTTTTCCCTTGGGTAAAAGCTATGATATTAGATAGCGTGACTGGCAAGATGGACTCATTTCTGGCCTCTCCAGAATTTTTCCAAGATCCTATTGTGAAGTCGCTTCTAGCTCAAAAGAGAAAGTTTAAATGTGTTCTGTATGTGTTAAATGACATGAGAAATAAGAAAAAACCTCCTTCCTTTGGTCAGTGACTCGGCGTAATATCAGCATGAGATGAGGCCGTCAAACCAAACCAGTTAAAGTGTGTCAATGGCAATGAGTTTGACATTATAAAAAGTTGAAGGAAAAAAATTGAAACGCAGTATAAAGTTAACATAATCTTCTAAAGTATACTCGTTATTAGTAATCGAAAATATTTTATTGCTTTAACTAGTTTATATCCATTAAAAACATCAAGAAACGTAATAAAGTAATAGTAATAACTTAAATAGATTGTCTGTTGTGAATACATGACGTAATTCTAAATTTCATGAAACTGCTCCGCCTGTTCTGAATTGTTGTAAGTTCAAGACTCTTTACATATGCATTTCATTGAGATTTGATTTTTAATGGATACATTTAACATTAGAATGAATCAAGATTGGGTTACCAGGCTTTGATCCTTTCTCGTAAGACCGCTCAAATTTCATTCTCAAGGATTATGCAGCAGCTTCCCTGCTCGGTATTTCCAGATAAATGTTGTTTCAGAAGAATATTTTCTGGAAAATGTCTGATATGCCTTATGACTGCCTATTCGTTCGTCACGCTCTGTATCTATTAATCGATAACTTGGAAATGTAATAAACATTAATGCATAGTGGGAAGTTGTTGTTTTCATTCGGAAAGCAGGCTTCATTGAAAAAATTTGAATTAAATGATTTTTTTTTAATACTTAAAAGCGATAAACAAGTTGGGTCTGGGTTTAATTTTAACAATATTCGTGTAGTTGAGAAAAAAATTGTTTTATTTTATTACATCTTCAGTTCCTTTTTAATATTTTTTTTTGTATTGCGCAACTGTAAGTGTTTCATTCCTTCTGTCATGTAATGATTACTTGTATGCAACTTGTGCAACAAGTTCTTTGTCTTTCAACGATTAAATTGTATTTCGGGTTTAATTAAATTTTTTTATTAAGTAAAATATTCGTTTGTTTTTCAATGCACAGAAATTTTGAACTGGTTTGTGTCTTGTATCGAGCCAACTCAAATAAACCCTTCTTGCATTATTCAAATCAGGAAGGGCGAATCAAAAAAAAAAAATGTGTGGCAATTAAATAGGCGTCGGTGGTAAGGAAAAAAGGAAGGAAAAAAAAAAAAAAAAAAAAAAGCAGGCTCAGAGCCACTCAGGTGTCAACGACTTTGCAGGTTCTGGGTTTTGGCAGAATTTTCTTGCCCGCGACGAGGCTTCGCTTTATACGTTTCAACTTTTGAAAGTAATAGACCATATTTTGCGACTAATCTCTGAAATTAAATTCCTTTATACTTCTCGATATTGAAAATTTTACAAGATAAATGTCATTCTTACGTATAAATAGAAAATTCGATTTACTTTTTGAGCTTGTAGTATTGCGCGAATGATTACGTAATAAACGATGTACGAATAATATGAATGCGCTAGTCTGGTGTGTCGAGCCAATATTAACGAGAGGAGAATATTGATTATTTTGTCGAAGCTTTCTTTTTTTTTTAAGCTAATTTTATCGAGTGAAAATTTTCGAAATACAATCAGCTTGAATAGCTTACAGAAAATAAAATTTCATTTGAAATAAAGAGCTTTAACTAATGGCGTTTTCAAGTAATCGCATATTTTCAACCGTTTTGCTCGATTATGGTTTCGCTTGTTGTTGATTGATACGGATTTCCGATTTTTGCTTCGACACGTTCGATTTCACTTGATTGCATTGTAAGTGTTAGGAGTGCCTAAATCTATTATGTTATTGTCGTCGGAAATGCACATTAATAGATATGCCCACAACCGTCGATTTCAGCAGTGCAGGCAGACTTCTATTTAAAAGAAATAAATAAATGGGGGAAAAAATGAAATTATTTTTTTATTGTAGAAACTGAAGAGCTTCAAAGGAATATACGAATAATCTCTAAATAAATAAATAAATAAATATTAGTTTCACAAAATATTTAATTTTTAATATATGCTTAGCTTATATCGCTTTTGTCTGGACAGATTTATTTCTAGCAGTAAAATATGGTTAGAATCGCATTATGATTTTTTTTTATGATTTATTTACAAAATCTACCAAAATTAAATGAGCAGTTTTGCTCGGAGATTTTGGTTTAAAATCCAAATTACACTTACAGTCTAATATTCAAAATTCAAAAGTTAGTATAAAATTTTAAAATATAATATATAAAATTTAAAATTTAGCACCGTATATAAGACTTTGTTAAATATAAAAGCATTTAATTTAATATACACAAATAAAATTATATAAAATTTCCCAATTGTTTAAAACATATTATAAAATATCGTTGTATGTTTTCCTCAAAAATCTATTTGTTTAATTTTTTTTTTTTTACAACATTCTATTATTACATTTTTTTATTGTTAAAGGGATTAGCTTGTAATATCGTACTAACATATAACACTGGTCAACACACATTTTGCTGCCAATCATTTAAAAGTCATTTTATGGTAAATTTGTTGTACTGATTCCGAATAAGACATCAGTTTTTTTTCAAATTGGCTCTAGCTTTTGCGATATCGCCTTGCTGATTCCAAATCTGGGTACTCCCATTTACGTTTCTTGTAACGATTGAGGCCTTTCACATTCATAACACACCAATAACAGTCGCTGTGATGATTTCTTGGTTCTCTCCACAACATAAGAACACCAAATTTTAAACCTTTTCTAATTCCATTTTTCCACTGACGTAGATTTTCCACACATGGTTTACAAATCTTATGAGGAGCCCAAGACTTAAATGAACCTATAAGTCTCCGAGTTTCATTCCAAAATATGCCAGACATGCTTGCTTCACAAAATCTGTAATATTTTTTCTTTGTTTCTCCTGGCAATATTGGCCAGGAGTTAAATGTGGTGGGGTTGAATGTGTCAACAGTGTCAATTTACATGGGAAGTTTCACTGACAATAGTGAGTTATTTTAAATATGAGGTAAACAATACAATAATATTCCAAGTAACAAAAAGCTATTTCAAATATAAAATTAAATACATAAAATAATGTAGAGAATATTCAAAGTAGATAGGTTGATGACATTATCAATGAATCTGGTGCTTTATTTCTTGAACACCGGGTATCTCAAGAACTAGAGCCAATCTGTACAAACTTTGCGTATGTGTAATCAGCAAGCACCCTTAATATTATATAAATTCGTTGAAACGTCTTCGGCAGCACGAATTTTTTTTTTTATATTTATTTATTTATTTAGCTGACCAGTGTATTGAAGTCTATTTAACGAGAGGTGTTACACTTACTTTATTTTTTTTATTATTATATGTTAACAAAAAAAATATCAATCGAATTAATAAATACTTTTAACTCTACAGTGAAGCCTCCTCCACTTTCATCACTTTTTTTTATGATTTCATTTTTCTACAAACAAAAACTTCGTTTCATTATAGCTTCATGATCTAATACGTGAAATAAAGCATAGTTATTTTTAAATATAAATTATAATTTTACAATTCCTCGATATATATATTTTTTATTTTATACGGATAAAGTCGAAAATCTTTTTCTTAAAATTCATTTTCAACTGAAGGATAATAGAAGAAACTATTTTCATTTTCATGTTCTGGCATTCAAGGCGCATGTTTTAAATAAATTATTAATATACAGTGAATAATAAAATGTTGATATTAACATTCATGCCGAAGGTTAATAACGTAGGCTTGAATAATAATCGTTCGTCGCAAAAGTTTTGTGCTCACTTTTTTATTATTATTTTTTTTTTTTTAGTTTTTAATGGAATATGAATGAGTAATAGGAAAGGAAAAGTAGAAATGAATGTGACAGAGTGGAGAGGGGGCGGAATTCTCATTCTCTATATATTTACACAGTTTTGTGGTACGTAGAGGAATAGACAGATGGAAGTAGTAGTTTTCATGTTCCCTTAGCTTCGTAATGAAACGTTCCTGTTGAGTGTTGTGAATTTTCTCTTTCTCGGTTGCGTGAGTCATTCATCCTGATAGGAATGAATTAAGCTCTCAATATCTAATACCGGAATTAAAATCTCCACATACACACACACGGCCAGAGTGCTCGGACTCGGCGATATTAAACTCCTCTAAGATTCCAGTTGGTTTTAGAATTTTTTTTTTTTTTTTTCTCCTTTAAATCCGTTCTTCTTCTTCTTCTTCCGTTTCACGTTTTGCTTAAATTCGATGTTCAGTTTCGTGTTATTATTGTTAGCATTTCTGTTTTAATAAAATTGTTCATGCCCTTCGAGCACTATTCTCTCTCTCTTTTTCTCTCTCCGGTATTTTCGCGACCAGTTGGTTGCTCGTTTCAATTCACATACATCGGGCGCGATAAATCCGTATAATATGATTTTTTTTTTCATTTTCACGTTAATAAATGTAGAAATGTGAGTTTGTTCTAATTTATCATCTGCAAAAGTAAGGGAAAAAAAATCTATCGAAGCAGAGCCAGTTCAGTCGAAATACTCGTGCGTGGTTGTCATGAGACTTTGATCTGTGGATGCTAACTTCCCTGCAAGAATCGTGAGCTGTTATTGCCGCCATTTTGGTGAGTCCATTGATTAAGTGGTGTGCAAAGATGATCGGCTAGCAGCTTTTGCGAATCATGGAATAGAGAAAAAAAACGTTTTCTCGGCTTAATAAAACGATGAAGGAGTTAAACGATGGCTACGGAAAGGTCGAGAAGATCGTCGAGTCCCAATGTGAGCCGTATTTCGTGCCGTTCTTCGTTCCTGCTTGAGATCTAAGGCGAGCGACATCGACCTGTTCAACCCCTTCCCTCCTCATGCCTTCCATGGAGTGCATCTGTGAGGAATGGGACCCCACATGTAGTCCAGGTACACACATTACATCGTCTTTCAAAACATTATACGATCTGTTTGCTTTTTTTTCTTTGCTTTTTTACTTCAAATAGTTTAACAAAAAAACACGTAAACCCTCCACTTTGATTGTTGTTTGTTTATTTATTTTTATTCTTATTATCATTATATTAATTTTTAATTTACAGTAATTTTTTTTTAGAGATATAATATTATTGCTTTTTATTATTGATGATTTGCTATGTGATCAAGCCGAGATTTTTACCTTTCTTTATGCTTGTTAAGTCGGTTGTTTTTATTTTTATTTTTTCCCATAGAAGCTTCATTATAATCTGCAAGTGGTTTATGTAAGTTCAGGATTGCCTCTGGCTAGAATTTTAAGCTGTTAGCATAATTTCAACCTTTGACCGTCCTATTATTTTAACTTGAATGGCATTACCTTTATTTTTTGTGTATTTCTTTTAATGTTTTAAAATTTCTATAAAGAAGAATGTCACCAATAAAAATTTATTTTGTGGTTTGTCTCTGGAAGAGGAAAAGGGGGTCAAAAGTTGAAGAATAATCAAACTTAAAAAGCATAAATATTAAAATATTATATGAAAAATAATAAATTTTTGATTTTAACTTGTATCTGGCAGCATTTTAGCGTTTAAATAAGTCATTATGTCAACTACGTATTTGTTTGACTGTTTAAAATTATATTGAGTGTAATATAATTTAGACTACTTTTAAAATACCATAATGCAATTTTAGCCTTTTCTTTTTTTTTTTTTTTTTTTTTTTAAAGGAAACATTCATTCAGTTTATTTTTGAATTGTATCACGTGGATTTACTTTTAAGTTCTGTTTATTTTATACATAGTATGATTCAATATGTAGGCAAAGCATTACATAACATTGCATGCCTTTGATCAGTGTGTTTTAAAATAGTAATTGTTTTATTGTAGCGAATTTAAATTATTTGTATGTATCGTTTAGTTTTATAATATTTGTCTATTTAAAATGTTCTACCTTCATATTCATAAAAATAATAGATAGCCATGATGTTTTCATTTGAGGTGGATAGATTGATTTTAAAAACTATAAACAAGTCTTAAAATTCTTATTTGGGGAAAAAAAAACAACAAAAAAAAAGACTTTTTTTTAATACTTGATGATTGAAATTCAATTTATATTTCCATTTAAATATTTATCATTTAAGAAAAAAGCCAGTGAAAGATTTTAATTTAATATAAATTTAAAATAATGCAAGGAATGTTTTATTAAATTATTTTTATGGCATATTCTTTATTAAAATATTCAAAAAAGTATTTATTCAAAACTAATTCCTCTATTATTATTATTTAATGTTAATTTTCCTTTTAATTACATTCTGAAATTCCAGCGTTAAAATTAATGTTTATTAAAATTTTGTTACTTAACTTCTGATTGCTTGTAAACTGTTTATCATTGGCAGAGATTTGTTTAACTTAAGATTCTTCAAGGATAGTTTAATTGCTCTTCTTCTCCTCCTCTTATTTATTTTTATTTTTCTTCCCTTCCTCTGCTTAACTCCTCACAATACCATTATATGCTTTTTACAATAATATAGTGGAAAAGATCTTTTGCTTTTCTTTTTGAGATAATCGGGATTGGCATTGATAGCTTAAGCTGCAATGTTTATTAATTTATTTTCCAAGTGACTAAAAATGAGTAACAAGTAAATTGAAAAATAACAACAACAACAACAACAACAACAACAACAACAAATAGTAAACATGTTTGAATTGCTTAGCTGAATTGGTTGAAGTGAAAAATATTACAACAATAGGAAACTTCTTTCTTAGAGATATTATGTAAAAGCATTTCAATCAGTAGAGGGTCAAACAAACAGGAATAAAGTGCGCATTAATGACATTTCCATCTTTGATCTGTACATTTGATCTTTTATTGATTTCAGGTTGGAATTTATTTTTTATTTTTTATTTTATTTTTATAAAATTGAACAAGGTTTTTGTCCATCTGGAAATTTGCTTCTTTGTTAATGTCTAGAGTAGTTGTATGGAATTTTTTGTTATATTCATGTCATTTTTAAAAAATATGACTCCTATATTCTATTTTTTTTTCTTTTATGGTATATTATAAAAAATGTGGTATCCCATTAATGAAAAGTTCTAAGTCTTACTAAATTTGCAGATTTTTGTATGTGCAATA
>JAHWFO010092776.1:7744885-7783212 GCA_023313115.1 Rhysida immarginata | reverse complement strand
TTTTAACTTTTTTGGGCATTATGGTTATCATTTATTGAGTATGCTATACATCAAGGTAACAAATATGAATAAAATATTTCTCTTCAGAGATATTTCTTCAAGATAATCAGATTTATTTTGAATAAGTTTCAGTCTTTCAAGACATTTGGATATCGTTATAATATTGAATTTTCTAAATTTTCTAAATTTAAGATTTAATTTTAATCTGTTACATAGATAAAAAGAAAAGCTGATTGGATTGATCATGGAATTTTTATTTTTCTTATTTTTAAAGAAATAATTCAAAAGAAGTACGGTGACCTCCCTGGATCCATTGTGGTGGTTGAATTACCTAAAGGCCCCAATGGCTTAGGTTTATCCTTAGCTGGACATAAAGATCGCACAAAAATGTCTACTTTTATTGTCGGTTTAAATCCAAATGGGAATGCTTATAGAGATGGTCGTATCCAAGTTGGAGATGAAGTACTAGAGGTAAGTTTTTTTCATATTGAATGGAAATGAATATTGAAAATAGAAGAGAATGATATTTTTTGTTTTAAAGGTAAACTCTGTGGTCACATAAAATTTTATTTATGAAGATGAAAGTATCAATAATCACATAACCATATGTATAATCGGGTGATTATAGGAAGTTAAACGTAGTCACCTGTCCAATGCAGCCAATAATCTTTAACGATGACCACTCTTCCTCAGCCTTTGTAAATGGATTGGTAATGAACGTGATTAGCATGTATCTACCTATAATTGTCCGATTATAGAAATTTTCTATTGGAACTCAAAATTTTGCAAACCTGTAACACCCCCCCCCCCACCCACTCTGATAAATTAGTATCATAGGAAAAAAGGGGCTGCAAAATAGCTTTGGAATCTTAAATTTCATTGCAACCTGAACAGTCTCATTAGTATTTGGTGCCCCATTAACTAATTCTGCCTTGTGATGAATGTGTAGCACTTTATTGGTATCCCTGTTTCAAATATGCCCTATATTGTGCCTAAGACTAAGCCTGACTCTGATGCAGCATACATAATTTAACAAGTGTTACCACAAGTTGAAAGTTTTCTCTCTCTCTCTCTTAGCGATGAGAACTCGATAGATTTCTGAGCTAGAAATGATGTCAATTTCCTCAAGAAAATTACAAGCAAATGGTCGAATGAACGCACTATTTTTCATTCTTCTGAAGTATTTTTTTGTTAATAAATCATTATTATTAATAAAATTACTGATGAATATATACTTCATTACCTTTCAGTAATATTATTATGCATTTAAAATAAGAGTCGATAGTTTCCATAGAGTTTACCTTGAATAAACGGTACAAATAAATAAGATATTATTTCAGTTGGATATACGTATAAATACAATTTTATATTTTAGCATATTTCTTAAATTTCTCCTTCAATTTTTCTTTTTTTTTTTTCTTTTGTATGTGGAAACATTAAAGTTTGTTTCAGAAAACTTTTTTTTTCTCCCTGAATTGTGAAATTAGCTTAGAAGCACCAAATTTGACATATTCTTTACTTTATTTTTTGATAAACAATAAATTCCTGATTTAGGGAAGAGTCTTGAAAAAGTTGATTCTATGTAATTTGAAATCTTTAAATCGACTGAGAAAAGATAACTTGATACCTTGATGGTACAGAGAGGCAGTACCCATTTTAACACTTTAGCCTATTTCACCAACAGTTTCACTTTAACATTGTTGGAGAAATATAGCAACTCTCAAGCAGTTTTTATTGATTAAATTGTAATTGAAATTGTAAATTTTTTATACTGTTGCTGCAAATTTCATATTCCTAGATTTTGAACTTTTATAGTAAGAAAGTTCCAATATTATGTTACATTAATTTTTTTTCACAGTGTTAGTAAGCTTTTTTGACCTTTCATTAAGTTGAATGTAAATATTATTCAGTTATTCCCTTGAAATTTGAATACAAATTTGATATTATTCTATGAAGATATCTTATCAAGTTATTATGCAAGATAGAGGGATAGTAGAAGATGGCATTGTAATGCAAAAAAACACTTATACCCTTTTAAAACCTAAATTCATTACTGAGTTATTAAGGTCAAAACTTTTATGCTTCAATCATTTCACTTTGCTGTGAATTATGAATAATTCATGTATTAGTGACATGTACACGTAATAACAGTTTAATGTTGTGTAATTTATCTCCATGTCATTTAAAGCTTGATTGAAAAGATTTGCTATATTAAGGATTGTAATTGCCATATTAAAGATTAACAATTACATTTATTTGTACTAAAAATTAAAAAAAGTTTATTGATGAACTTAAAAATTTTAAATTAGTGTTGATTAAATCATAAGTAATGCATAATTAATACTACATTAGAATAGCAATTTCAATTACAGTGCAAGCGCTTAACTCGTCACAGGGATTGCTGAATTCTTTCAAAAATTGTTGGAGCATTTCAGATGGAGTCATGTGTCAGTTTATTATTACTAGAACTTTCTTTTCAGAGACTACTTTCTCTTGCTAGTAAATGATGCTTTTATTAAGACCCCAAAGGAAAAAGTCCTGTAATGAAAGCTCAGGAGAGCGAGAAGGCCAGGCAGTGATGATGAAAATTTTCAGCCTTAATAGTTTCTTAATATTTCTCTGTGCTATATTAAAAAAAAATATATATATTGTAAATGGTTTTTGCATCAGAGTGACATCATCTAGTGCCTCTCAAATGCTTGGAACACTTATTTTGTTTCAGTCATGAATATTGTATATGAGGCTATTATTTCAGAATCTGTACAGACAGATGGCCTTTTTATGCATGTATGTAGGAAGCATATAATTATCCAATATCTCAAGCAGTATGAGGTGTTCATGGTTCCATCAACTGCAAGCAGTGGACCAAGACCAAACCATGAGAAGCAAGATCAGAGAACGACATTTACACAGAAAAACTTCAGTGCTGGGGCAACACATCTCGGTAGATTTCTCCTGCAATATGCCACACCCACGTTTAACTATCTGACTCATTATGCCATATTGCCCCATTCCAGAATTATATTGGCCAGCAAAGTTCTTCTTTGTGCCAGGCAAAATGATGTTTCTCCTTGCAGTGGTGATCTTTTGGTTAAGGGTAGCAGACCGACTTTTTTAACTTCGAACATGGAGCTCCTGACGAACTGTCACGGACTGATAATGGAATCTTTGCTTGCTAGAGAACCTCCTGGAGAGACCAACTTAGTTAAAACAGTTTGGTCTCCGATGGTCAGACTGTGAAATTTACTATACTTCTATGATGTTTCCTCTCCTATAATTGTCTATTTTCAAATTTACTATATCCATTGCTGATTTGGACAAATTTCAAATTTTCAAAATTATTTGATTTGTAGCCTGTGGCATCCTATTGTTACACCTTTGTGGAAATTGCTGCTTGGACGGTTGCATGTTCAATTGTTATGACATATAACAGCTTGTATAATTTGTATGGCTGTTTTATTAGTGCTTTTATGTGGTTTTTATGTAAAGTGTGGAATAGCAAACTTTTAAGTGTATTTGTTTTCAAATAATCATTCCTACAGCCAGGCGTTGCCCGGGATAATTAAAGTTGTAGATAAGCAGAATAACCTGAAGAAGTTAAATAATAACTCAAATTGTTTTTCAGTAATTCTACAATCTCCTGTAGTAGACGAAGCTCCCGTTATTCAGATTTTTCCGACGCCCTGATAACGTTTTGTCTTCTCTTTCATTATAGTACTGGTAACTGTTTCTTTTTAAAATACTGGTGTCATTTGACAATTAAAGTAAATGTCTAAGAGCCATTTTAAACATTGATTCTTAAATAATAGCATGAAAAGCCAAAACTGTGGTTATTACACTATAAGGAGATTAAATAAGTAAACCACTATTCTACACAAAGAGTTTAATTACCCAGATGTATATTTCAGGTGTTATGCCTCCTTCATCAGCAAGCAGAGTACCTTAAATGTACAGCTGGTTCAGTAAACTTTTTTGTTTGGATTGTTGATTTCTTTATTTAATCTCCTTAAACATTCCTTTCTTTCCACATGATGGCTGACATGTGCCATTCTTCAAAGCAGCTTGAGTCAAATTTCTGTCAGAATCCAAATGACAGTCAACTGTTACATTCGGTTGAAGTGGTTACCACAAAAAAGATTGTCATTCCACCAAGACAAGGCACCATCACACAGAACAATAATCGCAGTGGCAAAAATGCACAAATTAGGCTTCTGTTTAATTCCTTGTCCACTTTATTCTCCAAATTTAGCCCCGTGTGACTGCTCATTTCCAAGCTTAAAACATGGTTTGGTGGGAAAAAAATACTTATCGAATGATGATATCTTCACTGCCGTTAACGAATATTTTTTAGACTTTGATGAATGTTACTTTTCAAAAGAGATGAAAATATGGAAACTCACTGGACCAAGTGTTTAGCCCTAAATGGAGACTATGTTGAAAAATAAAAAAATAATTTTTCCAATAATATACATTAAAAGTACCGTTTTTACCTTACTTAACAAACAGCCCTTATATGATTTTAAATAAGCATAAATTTTTTTAAGTTTAGTATATAGGTAAAAATTTTTAGCAAAAAGAATCTATATACAGATTCATTTATTTAGATATATGCATATTAATTTGATACAATATATTGATTAACTTGATATATTAAGTGAGGGGAATAGAGTTTATCTGAAATAAATTTAAATTTTAAGGTAGCATAATCGTCATTTAAAAATAATTTTTAACAATTACATACAGAAAAGAAATTACATACAATGACTAAAAACACTGTTGCACCCTTCCTACCTGCGCAAAAAAAATGGAGATATCCCAAATTTGTTGCAGCCAATAAATAGTAAGTCATCAGTGGGCTTTCTCTTGGTGATGACCTTCTGATGACCTGATTATGCAAATTAGCTCGTATACAAAATTTAATTCATAAACCTTAACAGCTAAGGACCAATTTCCAATTACAAATTTTTTCACACTTAATTTTGAACACAATAAAAAAAAATCTCATTGTAATCTGAAGAATAGATCAATCAAAAATGAAACTTGAACATTTCTACATGTTTAGATGCCTTTCCTAATAAAGTCGAGTTGCAGCAGCAGCATTCTCATTATCAGCAACCATGACCGTCGCAGTTATTTCCTTAACTGTGAATTTAGCCATCGTATTGTACAACGATTGCACGTGTGGATATGGATTTTTAAAGCTAATTGAATAGGAAGATGGGTATGTGACTTGATTTGCATGTAGAAATGTTTCAGTTTCATTTTTCAGCGATTTATTCATCTACTTTATCATAATATCATGCTTTTTTTATTGGCTTCATAAGTGAATTCAGAACAAGTTTGTAATTGGAAATTGGCCCCTATCTGTTATACAGGGTGAGTTTAAAGTGATGCACATTAAAGTTTAGCTGCCTGTAAAAGTACCAGTTTGAGAATTTAGATAAAAGTAAAGTATCAAAGATTAGTTGAAATGCTGGCGTTTATTTTCATCAATAATTTCAACATCTGAGGTTTGGCGTGAAAAAAAAATCCTCTTAAGACCTTTCATTTATTAGTTTGTTTTTAGCAGACAAACTTTAGGCATTACAATAAATGTTGGAAATGATGTCCTTTTTCGTGAATACAAAAGCGTGTTCATTTTATCAGACAAACTTTAGATGGTTTTTATATATATATATAAGTTATCCTTCAGCGCATCATTTCCTGGGGATTTTGGCCCGATGGGATTATCTGAAAAATGTGGTTTATGTGAATAGTCCACACTTGATTGCCGAGCTGAAAACGAATATAACAACAGCCGTTTCTAACATCAATACTGCCATTCTTTGCAGACTCTCACAAAATCTGGTAAAACGAACACTCTCTCACAAAATCTGGGGGGGTTTATATGAAATAGAATTGGCTTATGTTTGTGTGTTTGCTCAAGAGATGGCACTACGTATACTTAATTTTGACATAAGCGTTGTTTTTGAAAAAAAAATTTTTCTTCATTTGTTCTTATTTAATTTTGGTAATTAAACTCCATTTACACTGAAATAAAACGCATATTTATTTAAAATTGTATTAAATCTATTTGAAAGTGTATTAAATATTAAAAGGATTAAGCATATTTTAACTTCATTTAAAATAGTATTAAATCTATTTAGAAATGTATGAAATTCACGTAAAACTGTATGAAACCAATTTGTAAAAAGTGTATGCAATATAAAAAACCTTACGAATATACAAACACCAAGTTAGGCAATACACTTTTTAAATTACAGACTGAAGCAACATTACCAAAATTAACATTATCAGAAGTAAGCAATTACAACAGATTTTTGAAAATATTTTATTGGAGAAAGCACTCTTCATCAAAGTTTTATGTAGGAAAATACAGTAGAAGCACATTTACATTCACAGGTGGCTAAAATGACAATTCTGTTCATCACTTGACAGCATGTATCCACTTTTTTTCTGAGATCTGGACATTCAGGGAATCTAAAATGATAGGTTTAATTTGATTTAAAAAAGTGGCATGGCATTTTTTAATAAGCATACCAAACATGAAGTTATATCTTCAGCCACCCAGCATTTGTTTTTTAAATAAAATATTCTGATCAATTTTTGAGCATTGTAACTAAAGTAACATGCTATCACATGCCACATTGGTTCCAAATGTACTTGTATTTTATATTTACTGTAAATATATTTGAAGATAATGAAACTATAAAAGTTTCAATGTCCGAAACTTTTATAATGCCCGTGATTTTGTACATTAATACTGCTGAACAATGACTGGAATTCTTTGATATTTTTTAGAAAACAAACATTTTTAATGATGGGGATATAAAGGACGGCTGGGGATATAATTTGGGGTGATTTGGGGTATGAAAACGACCCATGATTGACCCATATAACGCACGAAAATTCTCATTTCCTTACCCGTGAAAAGATATCCCGCTGCCGTTTGTAGTTCTCACATTGCATCTGTATGCCATGCATGAGTTCGGCATGTTGTTCAATCATTCCACGGTAGTTGAAGTAGAAACAAAAAACGTTCCCTACCCTCGAATATGTGCCTAAACACATGGAAAATATAGGGAATTTGTGACCTGACTCCCACCAGAAAATTGCCGCACAAGAGCTTCTTGTGACGATGAAGCTGCCTAACACCATAGAGTAAGAATAGAGAATCGACTCTCCCTGAAAAAGTGCCATGCACAGCACTGTTGCCATCTGACAATCAAGAGTTGGAAATAATCAGTCATGTGCCACTGAGCATATGTGCTGCGCATGATAGAGAAAGTAAGCATGCATAGTGCACATCACTCGCCATTCTAATAGTCGCCGTTTTGCTTAGGACTTAAAATGTTTTTCCTTGTCGAAGTGTGTATGAAGAATTGTTGGAAAAGTATAGAATTGAGAAGCCAGTTTATGGCTCCGCATGTTGCAGTGCAACATACGGTAAACATAAGCGGAAAAGAACCCGCCATTTTAATTTTTTTACTGGATTTGAGCAATTGTCCACCATGATTGTTAGGGGTAACGATCAATGTAAATCCCCTGATGTAGATAGTTTTTTAAATTATAAAAATTATTCTACAGATTATAAAAATAAAATGGGCTTTCATCCTATTTTTTTTTTTTCAATTATTATAAAATATTTTAATCACATTTTACAATTCAGAAAATATTTAGTTTCAACTCTGAAAATCAGATGGCATCACCAAAGTGCATTACACTCTTTTAACATTAAGTCAACCCTCTATTCTTACTTACTCTATGGCCTAACACAACTAATGTTGCATGATCGCTCTGTTTACTCTGTGGTTGCAGCAGATTTTGGATATCTCCATTTTCTGCATAAGTAGGTTAGATAGTATGAACGGAGGTTAAATGGACAAGAATTTATATGTATAGAAAAGTTATATTGCTTTTGAAATTCTGAAACAGCATTAGTATTCTTGCATTCTGTGCATAATGCAATTCCTCCAAATGTTTGTTTTCAAATAGAAGTTTCTAAGGTGCTAGGATTCAGGCACACTGACTTCTAGAGGGGTCCAAATTGAAAGAATACACAAATGGTCATTTGTTTCTTTTAAACTCATAAGAAGATATTCATGAAAATGATATTCATAAAAATGTAGTGAAAAACACCCCTTTGGCACGTTAATATAATTGAATTTTGTTATACAAAGATTTATTAAATAAAGTGACAATTGAAATAATTTTGAAGGAAAATTTTCTTTTTTAAAATGCTATATATAATCTAGACTATTCCTCGTTTCTTGTCTTAATCCTTCCTAACAGTATTAACACATTTATCTCCTTTATATCATCTCCCGATCAGTAGCTTAGAAATTTTAGTCCCTTAAGCAAAATATTGTAAATACATAAAAACCAAAACGCTTCCATAGAAACGCTATGATAATACAGGGTGTCCGTAAAGTCTCTCCACAGTGAAAAATAAAAACAATAAACGCGAAAATATAATACTTTATTTACATTAGGAATGTGTTAAGTGGTGAGTGTATACACAAGTTTTTAGGAGATGTTGAAAGTGCATTCCTTCTATGCACAGGCACAAGTCCACTCAGACTGACTTTCGATGGGAATCGTCATTTTCCACTGCAGAGAGACTTTACGGACACCTTGTAGTGTAAATGGTCTTACTATTAATATTTAATTCAGACATCTCTCCATTAAATTAAACACATGCAAGCAAAACATCCCAGAATGTACTATTAAAACCGCTGTAGGCTTCAAATAGACAAATTTTCCTGATAAACCATTAAAACTGATAGCAAAATAATTCTGTAAAGTACTGTGCATATAAATTGAATTTGCCATTGTCTCAAGTTAATAAATACGCTTCTGTGAGAGTAATAGGATTAATATCACCCCATGAAATATACTCTAAGGATGTTAATTACTTAAGGCCAAGAAGCTGTTCACAAACCAGTCTAATCACCTCAAAAAATAAAAAAGAAACAATCAGATTTATCTAGTGTAAGGATTGCCAGTCTTAAAACTGTTGAGCAGTGGGAAGGAGACTTACGTTAGACGAGTCTACATCCATGCTTTATCATCCTGATGGTTGTGGCAAACATCTGAGGAACAGTTCCTTTGAAACTGTATTGTCCTGGAAATGAAAGTTGGTTTGGATGTCTTGATTGTTAAGAAACAGAAGAACTGTGCAATACCAGAATATGCTTTGTAATTATCCTTATTCAGCTTATTAATGAATCGCAGATGGTATGCGTATATTCTACGTCTCCTTCTGATTAATTACACATTCGTTTAAGATGTATCCATCTGTTGTGCTCTGTCTTTTTAAAGTGACCTTTCCAGCTTTTCCTTTAACTGTGCTTGTTCTCTGCATTAGCCACATGCTAGAATTACCTGTTCCTTTGTCATGTTCTTTACTGCCTGTCACAACAAATATGATGTTCACACTCCTATTTTTAAAGAGAGCTCTGCATTTGCATGACTTTTGACCTCTAAATAATTGTTGTCAGAGTATAAGCTCAAATTACCACTTCACAGTATTCTCCAAAGTTAATCATTGGACTGCCATTTTGATAGTGTTATCCCGTGTTAAGCTTATGTAGAAGCCTTATTACCTATAATGTGTTGCCAATTTAATGCAGTTTAGTTTCGTTCAATATATTCACTAGTTATAGACTATTATTATAAGTATTGTAAATATAATTTCTTCCTATCCCTTAAATACGCCAAATCTGAAATCAAAATATCAATACCAAATTGCCAATATCAACACAAAGCCAAATTGTGTCATTTTTGAAATGTGATTTCTAAAGATTTAAGAGGGGAATCATATTTTCATTGTAAGTATCCAGAATTTTATGTCAACAAGCTCCCTTAAATTCATTGATCTTTTACCTGGCAAATTTGAAAGATACATTCATGCTTCCATCATGACAAAAATATTGTTTTATTCTGCTTTAGAAATTGCTATATGGCAATGTATATATTTGAAGACGTTTTTGTTAACAGTCTTGTAAAATTCAAATTTTATCTTCCAATTCTGGCTGAAATTCTATGGCCCCCCCCCCCCCAAGGTTCTTTCTGATTAGGATCAAAGCAGGGAAGAGGGAGAACGGGAAGCGAAGTTTGTAACTGATTCAATGCTATTTAAATGTTAATAAAAGCAGCGCCACTGATCTGCAACGTCTGGGACATGAGTTAATCGGCTGTTACATCAACCTCCTCCATAACGTGACTGGTGGCTGTTCCAGGGAAGAAGGAGGCGGTTCTCCCTCCTCTCTGGCTGTTCTCTCCATTCTATTTTCACTTTCCGCTTTGATTTAACTTCTTTAAATCCCTGCTTTCCGATTGGAATTTCTGCACGTTTCGTTCCACAATACCTTGCTAAATGCTAATGCCATCAATAAATATTATAAAAACAGCACAAATTCATTTGCACTCACGATGGAGATGTATTATATCTTCATCATGCTTGTACTGACAGCAGTTGCAGGCAGTTAGTTGCTTCCATACCGAAAGTAAAAGACTGTGCTCTTCATATCTGGGTTAGAGGTTAAAGCAGAGACTTTCTTTAACGATCTCTGGGTTTAAGGTTAAAGGAACTAACGTTTTATGTCCCGAATGTTAGGATCGCTAGGTGTATCTTTATTTCAACAAAAGAGCATCACTTCGCTTCCCGTTCTCCCTCTTCTCTGATCAAAGTTTAAGCTAGATAACGAACTTATATGCTACATGGTTACTCTCATATGCTTTGAAAAAGCTTTAGAATTTCCTCAATTGTAATTCTGAAAGAAACAAGGGCTAGTTTGCAAGAATGATGTATGATTGAAGGCCCTACTATCAAATACATCACCATAGGATGTTGAATTTGTATAGTGCCATAAACAACAATCAAGTTTCAGGAACATGACAATGAAAAAACAACTTTGCACAATAACTCTATTAGCTCTGAACTTAGTCGAGGATACAGTTCGCTTATGTAAGTGGCCTTTCTAATATTATTACTAGACTCTTATACATATATTTATAGTTCAGAATTCAAAAACAGTTGTCATCTCTTCAGGCACTGAAAAAATTAACCTTGAATCATTTATTTAATTCATAAAAAAAAATATTTATCCTGTTCAAGTAAGAGGATTATTTTTCCATGAGAAAGTAAATATATTAAGATGCTTTTAAAATTTTGGTTAGTACACACACAATTCCCATTAATTGAATTTTGGCTTGATTAAATGATACCTCTTTATCATTTCATAATTTTCATGAAATTGGATTTAACATTATAGCAGGAATAGATGAAAAGGAAATATGACTCTCAGTAGCAATTTGTGGTGACAACTTGGTGGTTGTTTTCTTTCGAAGAAGTGATACCTGTGTTTCTGAACTCTGACATCTTGCACTATACTCTGTGATTCTGTTATTTTGTTTGGTGTAATAGCTGAAATTTTTCTTTCATTTTCTGGTTCATATCAAGAGGCCATTTTAGGACAGAAATTTGCTCCTCTTCCAGTCAGTTCTTGAATAAAGTTCATATGATTTTTTGTCACTATAAAATGTACATTAATGCACTGCATAATAGATTAAATCAAGAACAGATGAAGGTAGGATTAAATTGATTAAATCTGGTTTGATTAAATTGATTGAGACAGAAAGCTGATTAAATTGATAGAGATAGAAAGAAATAGAAAACATATACTGTACGTCTTTCAAGTCTGATAAGGTGCCATGAGCATCCCATCCATGTGTGTAGTTACTGATGCCTCCTTTGTCCGTGGTGCCTTTATCATTTGGCAGAACAGGCACTTATGTGACAGTCAGGACCATTCTTTTCTATCCTATCTTGATAGCACTGGCAGTGTTACACCAAAATGAAGCTGAGCCAAGTTGCTTATGAAACGTAGTAATCCACCTTCTAATATGTTTAGTACGTCTCATAGGTGTAATCAAGGGGGAGTCAGGGGGATATTTGTATTGGTTTGCCCCCCTAAATCAAGTTAACACATCTACAAATACCGATACTTGAATTTAGCTGAAAATAACAATGAACATGCAAAACATTGGAGTATTTTTTATTGGCTTTTCTTCAGCAAAGATCGAGCTAGTATTTGGTGCACTTTTCCACCTAATTTTCCCATGTATACAGGGTGAGGCATTTATCTTGAGACAACTGAATATCTCGGAAACTAAGCATTGTACGAAAAAATGTCCAAAATTAAAAGTGAATTATTTCGTGGGGGAAATTCATTAGTTAAAAAATTACCCCCCCCCCCTCCTTGTGAGGGGGGCTGGGGGGAGGGGATAACTTTAAATAGTAACCCCTATTTTTAATGGTATATTCAGATTGTACACCATATTCGAGAAATGTTTTATTCTTGGTATGTTTTCAATTGATCCAACTGTTCAGAAGATAGAGGCTCTGAAATTGTGGAACTTTTAAAGTTTTGAACCCAATTTTATCGATGAAGACAAAGAGATAGAGAGTGGGTCTTACAGACATTCCTATTCTACTTTTTAATGGTCTTTAAGAATCCGAAGTCAGAATTTCAAAAATCCAATATTTTTCAATACACACGCATAGACTCGGTCTCCATAGGACTGCTGCCCCCCAAAAGTTTACTTGTGCAATAAAAAATTTTGAATTTTTGAAATTCTGACTTCGGATTTTTAAAGACCATAAAAAAGTAGAATAGGAATCTCTGCAGACCCACTCTCTATCTCTTTGTCTTCATCAATAAAATTGGTTCAAAACTTTAAAAGTTCCACACTTTGAGGGCCTCTATCTCCTAAACAGTTGGATCAATTGAAAAAACACCAAGAATAAAACATTTCTTGAATATTGTGTACAATCTGAATATACCATTAAAAATAGGAGTTCCTATTTAAGATTTCAAAGTTACCCCCTCCCCACAGCCCCCCTCACAAGTGGGGAGGGGGGTAATTTTTTAACTAATGAATTTCCCCTGCGAAATAATTCACTTTTGATTTTGGACATTTCTTCATACAATGCTTAGTTTCCGAGATATTCGATTGTCTCAAGATAAATGCCTCGCTCTGTATATTTGAATCCCCCTCTCCAAGCATCCTACTGTGCCCATGGTAACTCAGCCAGTTCAGCTGTTCATGAACAGCTTAGGTTCAGTTTACAGTTATATCTTTGAAGAATATTTTTTATATACAATAAATGGCAAAAATAGTTCCTATGACAATGATTTTTTGAAATGATTTGTTATTTACTTTGGATGCGAACTTCTCCCATGTGCAACATTGTGGGTTTAGCCCTAAAATATATAATTTGCTTTGGGATTCGTAGAATAAAATTCTTGAAACTACTATATTTTTTAATTAATGTTATGAATCCTGCTTAATAGAGATCGATTTATACGCAGTAACACTTCCAGTGCTTTCAGTTAACATATCTGGGCATTTTTGTTTTTTAAAAAAAGACAAGTGTTTTAATGTTTATTTTACCAGTGGTTACATTTTTCTATCCTTTAAATTCTAGTCAAAAAATCCTTCTTATAGTACCTGGCATGAAAGAAAAAGGAAATTGGTTCATGTGTAAATGGAAAGAAAAAAACTCGTTCAACCAATCAGAAATAGACAGGAGATGAAGCATTACTTAATCCTGACTTTCCCTTAATGAAATCGCAATTGAAACAAAATCAAAACAAATCTGTCACTTGATTAATCGAGAGGTTGAATTACGATACTCCGACTGCCTTGTTGTTCTCTTTTATTATTGTATCATTACTTATATCTTTTAAATAGTCAAAAACATTATAAATTCTTGTGCTTGCTTGACTTTTTATAGTTTTCCTCGAACAAAAAGACTTATCGGCAAGGTAGAGGCCACCATGTTTCAGAAATTCTGAATAAAGCAGACTTAAGCAATCGATAAGCACTTACATTACGCATTCGCCTATTTCCTTCTTCTCTTGTGCCTGGCACTACAGAGGATCTTGTCTTGTCAACAGTAAGTTTACGCTGACAGCAACAAGATATGGGAATCATTTGTTGGTAGAGCTAGGAAATGCTAATGTGAGTCAAATTATAGAGAGAGCGTAATTCCTAATATAGTACATGTGTTTTAACATCCCTTCTGTTTTATACATTTGTCATGTTGATAATACCATTTGTATGGAAGCGACAAAAAATCTGGAATGGTATGCTGATCACAAGGAAGCTACAATATCCAAAACTAAATCCCATTGGTAATTCATGGGACCAGAGTCCAGATTTACATCAGATTGAACTGGCATGGGATGTGCTGGAGCACTGTACTGATTTTTTTCAATATACATCTGGCAATCCTTTGATTCATCTGGACAATGAGGAACTTGTGATAAACTCTTCACAAGTTCACCTATAATTACAAGATCTTCCACTATAGCATTGATTACGCTTGTACTGCAAAGAGCTCTAACATCACAATGACTCCATGCTGCTAGAATTTTTCTGTCATTTGCATCAAATTCAACTGAAAATAAACCATATGGAAGGAAGGTTCTAAATTTTAAGCTTAATATATGTGCTCTGGTTACTATGTTGTTTGATATTTTTATTTTTTATTCATCTCAAGCACTTTAAGGAAATATTGACCTTTTGAAATCTAATATCAATCCCTTCATTCTTTTTAATTTTACAAGCTCATTTAGCTGCTTTATTGAGGGTGGGGGTGGTGGGGGATAGAGCTTGCAATTTTAATCTGTTTTATCTTCACATATCTGAACTTGTGTGAAGATAAAATTTATAAGCCTTTTTCCATTTCCTAAATGCTTGATTAATTACGTCAATAATTCTTATCAGATAATATATGTTTTTAAATCGTTCAAGGTAAACGGTCATATCTTGCATGGACGATGTCACTTAAATTCATCCGCAATAATAAAAGGTCTAACAGGATCAACTATAAAACTTGTCTTGCTCAGGTAAACACACTAATAAAATAAACAAATAAACCATAATAAATATGTCTGTGATATAAATATTTATTATTTAGATGACTTTTTGATTATAAGAATCGGTTGCTTGATGGAACCCTTTTGTGCTTTTTCCATGTTATTTGATTTATTATGTTTGTTGTTTAGTGGAACCATCCTTTATTAGAATTTAATAACACTCTATAGACACATGATATGATCACAATGACTGTTGCCTTCTATGCATTGAGGCATTCTTTTTGGAAACTGAATTCCTGAAGGAAAAGGAGAGATTCTTACAAAATGTTTACTTTGTAATTTTTGTTAGCTTATTGTAACTTTCTTTCTTAAATATATATTATGTTGTCTTTGTTAAGCTACCTTCTTATTAATAAACATTTAATATTAAGCCAATCAAGAATTTTTCTCAAATGTGACTCTTCTTTCTCAGCCTCCCCCCTTAATTAGCCCATATTTTGGACTTCGAAGGCTGATGTCTCACTATTTGTAAGAGATTAGTCTTCGAATGGTATTACCTAGTCTCTCCTTCCAAATCGTTTATTTTAACATTGCCTTCTCAGTTTTGAAAGACTGGGACTTTAAATATTAAAACTTGTAAATTAAAGTTTATTACATGCATTATACTTTGGTATTGGGTTAAATATGAAATGTGCAATGTTAGGCAGAGAAGAAGAACAGGGAGAAAATATAGCAAAAATTGGAAGTGATTGGCACAATTATATCAGGTCTTTGCATATCAAATGTTGGATTGCAAAGGTTATCTTTAATGGTCCTCTAGAAAGAACGCCTTCGCACGTGCTATTCGACATAACCCCCATTGCAATCCAAACATCGTTGCCAACGATATGGCAGCTTCTCGAGCCCTCTCCGATAGAATCCATGGTCACGGGACTCAATAAACTCCCGGAATGCGTTTTCAACGTCTGCTTGGGTTAGGAACGTTTTCCTCCGGAGAAAATTGTCCAGGCTCTGGAAAAGATGGTAGTCGGTAGGGGAGTGGTCCGGAAAGTATAGATGTTCCACCAAACGGTAATCATGAGCTTCCTGGGGTGCAACAGGGGTTTAGGGAACTGTCGCGGGGTTCATCAGCATCCAGCCACTGTGCCGACAGTTTCCTATTGTCGTATAGGAGCCACTTCTCGTCGCAGGTGACAATGCGATCAAGAATCCCCGCTTCTTCATGGCGCAAAAGCAATTCCGTACACACCTCCAACCGACGCTCTTTTTGGTTTTCCGTAAGTTCATGTGGGACCCATTTGTCCTGTTTTTTCACCTTGCCGATGGTCCTAAGATGTCTACTGACAGTTGACACTGATGCCGCATGATGCCCTGCTAGGTCCCGAACAGTTTTTGTCGGGTCCTCTTCCACAGATAGCTTCAGATCAGCGTCATTCAACACGCTGGGCTGTCTGCTGCGTGGCTCATTTGCCAGGTCCATCACTCCCGCCCGGAATTTTCGGAACCCACGTTGGACAGTACGTTCGTTTATGGTCCTACACCGAATACCTTACTGATGTTTTGAGAGGCGCTGGATGCAGTGTGACTCATCCTGAACTCTTAATGCATTATCACATGTAATTCGTACGAAGTCATGACTATCTTCGCTTGGATTCAAACGCTATTAAATATCATCGCGGGCATGCAAATTTCAGGCAGCTGGTTGCTGATAGGTTTATCTCTGGGAATGTACCACTTTGTTATGGGTACTTGCTACTAAACGTGGAAACCGTGCTGAACCACAGAACCCACCTCAAAATCCGACATTTGATATGCAATGACCTAATAGTATATACATTTGTACTTCAGTATATGTACTGTACTTAAATAATGAGTTCTGTTGTCAAGAAATATATAACTTTGAACCATTTTAAAGAAAGCAAAGTTCCAGGCTTCCTGCTGGCAGATTTTAATTATACATGGATAATCCTGAAAGTTAGTTCCAATGAAGCGTTAAAAAAAACAAAAAAACAAGAAAACTGTGCTTGCTGATATTTGAAGAACACATCTTGCCTCATACATTTCTATATACAGGTATTGGACATTGAAACTGAAACACCTTCGCAAATAGCACTGGATACCCCCAGGGCTGAATAGAACCTTCTGCTAGGTAATTAATCGTATGCATATCAATGAATCACGTGTCAGAGGTCTTGGTAGCCACTCCAGTAGAAAAGTTCGATAGTAAGCTTCAAATAGTCTGTGCAGAGCGCTATAATGGGAGACATATCCGACTTCAAAAGAGGGCAGATTGTTGGGGCGCGTCTAGCAGGTGCATCTGTGTCCAAAACTGCCACACTTTGTGATGTCTCACGTGCTACAGTATCCAGGGTGATGTGTGCATATGAACAGGAAGGACGAACCACGTCCAGGAGGAGCAACTGCAGGGGAAAACGGAAGTTGTCGGAAAGAGACGTTAGGACATTGACCAGGATTGTTGCACGAAAGCGGAAAACCACCGCAGCAGAAATCACCGCAGAAATGAATACACACCTCCAGGAACCTGTGTGCACGAAGACAATCCGTCGTTACCTGCATAAATCCAACATCCATGGCAGGGTTGCTATACCGAAGCCTTTCATCAGTAGTACAAATGCCTCCAAGCGGGTTCAGTGGTGCCGGACGCATAAAACCTGGACATTGGATGACCTCAAACGCGTCATATTCTCGGATGAGTCCAGCTACACTGTCTTCCAAACAACAGGGAGGGTATTCGTCTGGAGGAGCCCCTCTGATGCCTACAACCCAGACTGCTTGGCACCCACAGTCAAACACGGAGGTGGATCAGTAATGGTTTGGGGTGCAAACTGTGCAGGACCTCTACCGATCCTTCCCAAGACGTGTTACTGCTATGCTGGCTGCCCACGGTGCCCCAACACCTTATTAAATAAAGATTTTGGATTTCTACCAGGTGTTTCAGTTTCAATGTCCAATACCTGTAGTTTCCACTATGTTGAGGAACTTGTAGCATTGCACCAGGAGTTGTATTCCCTTGTCTTAGAAAGGTTCTGCCATTGATACAAACCACATAATGGGAAATTTTAGGGAACTGCTGGGAGAGTGATATCATAGTGAATCGTCTGTTCTTTCTCATCTTCTTATCAAATGTAAGCACCATATTGTCATTCACCAAATATTGTCGGCCACTCCGTTCTTAACCGTGCCATTTTCACATTCCTCTTTAAAAAGCTGCACCTATCTCCATACCATTGAACCACTCATCACTTGTTTGCCATAAACTTCTGAAATTTGACAGCAGATTTCAGTTTATTTAATGTTCTTCGCATTCAGAAAAAGATTCACAGAACGAATTTCATACGTGGCTGATGTCTTGATTTCTTGAGGCATTGTAAACATTCGCCATGAAGCTTTGGAAATGGTGCCAGTACGATAACAACAAATCACAACATTCAGCACATATGTGCGCACTCACGACTGCAGTACTACAGCGGCAATATTTAAAAACTGGACTTAATTTCTGGAGAGCCCTCATATAATTTTAATAATCATAATTTTAAATGTTAACTCTTCCTACTGAGAGTTGAATGTTTGAGCATAAAATATTGTATGGCAATTATATTATGTGTATAGGGGAGGCCGTGGCCTGATGGGCTTTCACTGAACACAACTGTGAAGTTAAGCTACATCAGGCACGGCTAGTCACCAGATGGGCGACTATCGGTGATAGACCATCTTCATCCCCCCGGCTGCTGTGATCATCATACAGCAGCCGTGAATCCAGGTCCATCCAGGGACCCAGCTCATCGGCCTTTGGCCATACAGGCCCTGGATGGATGTATTGGATCCCGATTCATAAATTAAAAAAAAAAATAATACATGTGTATTAAATGGTTGAGGTAATCCATTGTATTTGGAATAATCTTTACAATGAAATTAACTAATGGCATAAAATAAATAGAGTATAGTCCACTTAATATGAAATCCTAGTGGACAAGATATTATTTTGTAATATCCAAAAATTCGTGTTATCTGAATAGTGTATATATACGGCATGTAAATTTTATACTAAAAATACCAACTTTATAGCTAATTACTTACAAAGTAATCCATGATTGATTGCTTTCACCTACTTACCAATTTTTTATTTATAAAATTATTAATTTTAAATAGCTCTGAAATATCTCATCTATCAGGTACTTGCATATCAAATGTCGGATTTCGAAGTGGGTTCCGTGCTTCAGCACGATTTCCACGTTTAGTAGCAAGTACCCATAACAAAGTGGTACATTCCCAGAGATAAACCTATCAGCGACCAGCTGCCTGAAATTTGCATGTCTGCGATGATATTTAATAGCGTTTGAACCCAAGCAAAGATAGTAATGACTTCATATGAATTACTTGTGATAATGCATTACGACTTCAGGTTGAATCACACTGCATCCAACGCCTCTCGAAACATCAATAAGGTATTCAGTGTAGGCACCATAAACGAACGTACTGTCCAGCTTTGGTTCCGAAAATTCCGGGCGGGAGTGACGGACCTGGCAAACAAGCCACGCGGCAGACCGCCCAGCATGTTGAATGACGCTGATCTGAAGCGATCTGTGGAAGAGGACCCGTCAAAAACTGTTCGGGACCTAGCAGGGGATCATGCTGTATCAGCGTCAACTGCCAATAAACACCTTAGGACCATCGGTAAGGTGAAAAAGCAGGACAAATGGGTCCCACATGAACAGTTTGGTAGAACGTCTGTGGTGTAGTGCATTACAGCTTCCTGCAGCAGGGGGAGACGATCATGCAGGCGCTACAGGCTCTGGGTTACAAGGTGCTTCCACACCCCTCATACTCTCCGTACCTCTCCCCTACCGATTACCATCTTTTCCAGAACCTGGAGGAAAACATTCCTAACCCAAGCAGACGTCAAAAATGCATTCCGGTAGTTTATTGAATCCCATGACTATGGATTCTATCGGAGAGGGCTCGAAAAGCTGCCAAATCGTTGGCAACAATGTTTGGGTTGCAATGGGGGTTATTTCGAATAGTACGTGTGAAGGTGTCCTTTCTAGAGGGCCATTAAAGATGGCCTCTGCAATCCGACATTTGATATGCAACGACCTGATAGATCATCATTTTGACACATAAGATTTTAGGATTGCTAAGGCTTGCTTATGATGATGGAAGAAGAGGAACTTCCTCTTCATTGCTTTTATAATCATTATTTTCTGGATCAGATTCACCGTTTTCTTTTTGCTGACGAACCTTTTCAACAGTGTCGTCATAGAATATGAGTTGCTTTTTTTTTTTTCTCAAATATTAAATTTAATTGTACTTTCTTTTTTTAATTTTATAAAAAATTATTTTGTATTATTCGAAATTTATATAAAGACGTTTCGTATTAATAGGATGATTTTAATGTAACATTCACTAAGATAGCTTTTTAAATACAACTTTGTCAACTTCTGTAGATAACACCATTGATAAGGAAGGTTTTTCCTAGAATTAAAATACGGCAGCCCTGAATATCTGAGGCATTGTAATTGCTTTAGCACAGCTTTAATGTACAATTTTTTTTTTATTTTTTATTTTTTTTTTTTTTACTAATTATTAATGATAATTCTAAATGTTCCGTTATAAAGCATTCTTTTAAAGTTAAAATTTATTTAATTTGAAGGCGGTCTGAAGCTCTTTCTGATTTGGCTGTGAAACCTGTAACACAATTCCCCGTGCAATTTGGTGATGAGGTATGATCCATTGGTTGGTTATACTTTATTGTTGCTTTTGGTATTTTTGATCATTTTGCTAAATGTTCTTCAAATATTATGTTTTATTGTATATACCTCCCCCCCATCAAAAAAAAAAAAAAATTATTCTTTCACAATTTAAATGTTTTAGCCCGCAGAAGATCATTATTCAAAATTTAAAGGAGTTCGAAATGTTTCTTTAAAAAAAGTGAGTGAAAATCTGTATATCTGAGCGTTGATTTTAAACTTAATTTAATTTTATATATTTATAATTAAATAAAACATTTACACACAGGGTCCACAAGGATTGGGTATTATGATCATTGAGGGACGTCATGCAGATGTAGGTCAAGGCATATTTATTTCTGATATTCAGGAAAATGGAGTTGCTGAACAGGTACAAAGTTCGGAGGTTAAATTTTTTAAAATTTAATAAATATTATTGAATTATACGAGGTGCGTTCAAGTTATAACACCTCCGATTTTTTTTCTTCTCACAAACTAATCGTATGAAAACTGTGAAACTCGTTTCACTTCTCGACATAATCTCCCTGCAGCTGTAAACATTTTTTACAATGGCAGCGTCATGATTCCAAGGCTGCTGCGAACGCTTCTTTAGGAGTCTGTTTTGACCACTGGAAAATTGCAGATGCAGTAGCAGTGTGGCTAGTGAATGTGCGACCACAGAGACTGTCTTTCATCATTGGAAACAGCCAAAAGTCGCTAGGAGGCAGGTCAGGTGAGAGGGAGCATGAGAAATCACTTCAAAGTTGTTGTCACGAAGAAACTGCAGCGTCGCGTTCGTCCGATGCGCTGGTGCGTTGTGCTGGTGAGAGAGCACACGTGCAGCCTTTTTCGGTCGTTTTTCATGCAATGATGGAAGGAGCTTGTTCTTCACATCTTGATAGTATGCATCTGTCATCGTAGTGCCCCTTGGAATGCAATGAGTAAGGATTACGTCATTGCTGTCCCAGAACATGGCCACCATCATTTTTTCAACACTGGTGCTTATCCGAAATTTTTTTGGTAGCGTTGAGTGCGTGCACTTCCATTGGGCTGACTGGTGCTTCGTTTCAGGATTGAAAAACTACACCCATGCTATCATCACACGTCAACGTGTCGTCCGTCAGCATTCGTGGCACCCACTTTTCACATTTTCAGGTCTTCATACAGGATTGTCTGCACAGATCCCACAGAAATGCCAACTTTGGAAGCGATGTGTTCCACACTCATTCGGCGATCCTCCTAAACAACTTTCTCTACTCACTCGATCATGTCGTCAGACTGGCTGCTGCGAGGCTGATATTGTCTTGGTTTGTTGTTGCACGACGTTCTGCCTTCTTTGATCTGTCACACTCACGAACGGGCATTAGACACATCCGTGATGCCATCACCCATGTTTCACTCAACTGGTGATGAATTTCACTTGGTGTCACACCATGCAAATGGAGAAAACGAATGATCACATGTTGTTCTTTTGAAGAACACTATCAAAAACAGTCCTAACACTTGCCGCTGCCACTAAACTTCTGTTTGCTGTACAGTGCTGCCATCTCTGTTATACATTCACAATGAGTGCATGTGTTTCTATCTGTTTCCAGTCCTGAGAAAAAAAATTGGAGGTGTTATGACTTGAATGCACCTCGTATAAACTTCCTGTAATTTGAACTCACATGTATTAAAATTACAGAAAAAATAAATGGATTAGAGACTATCTTAAACGTAAAAGAGGGGGTCGTTTTTATGTTTCATCCATCCCTGAAAAAATTCAATAGGAGGGAAATGCAATTTAAACATTGAAAATCAAATAATATTGAGAATTTATTGGTGATAAAAAAATATAAATGAGGTTCTTTTTCTGTGCTGGTTTTGAAGTTAAGATGCAAATTTTTTTTGCTTAAATATTTTTTTTTTTATATATCCTAGGCAGGGTTAATGGTAGGGGACATGATACTTGCAGTGAATGATGAAGACATGCTGGGAGCTGATTATGAAACTGTAAGTCTTTATGAAAATTTAATGATAGAGTAGGTTTTGATGTATAATTGTTCATATAAAAGAGATTTACAAATTTCTTAAATAGGCTGCAAATATACTGAAAAAAGCCGAAGGTGTAATTCGTATGGTTGTAGCTAATCCCAATAAAATAACTGAAGATAGTCTCAAACGCTCAAGTACAAGTGAATCGTTTGAGACAAATAAATCAACAAGTTCGGAAAAATTGGATAAAAAAGATGAAAAACCAAGTAAATAAAAAATATTTTAATTAGTATTTACTTTCCGTAACTTTTTCTGTATATATTTCTATCATATTTAAAATGCCACTTTTTATAGGCAATTTAAGCCTAGAGAAAATTATGTAAAATATTTTTTATGTAAACTTTTACCAAACAATATAAAAATTGTTAATGTAAGAATCATTTAGAAATTCTTTTGCATAAATCTGTGCTAAATGTCACTTACTTATTTGAATGAAATGAAAATTGTATTTGTAAATTCAGCATACTAAAATTTTGCTGCTGTAGGAGTAGCATGCATAAATTTGCATTAACATTATTCTAAATACCGCCAAGTAGGTGCATGAATAAACTCTTTAATTATAGAGCTAAAGGGCATGATTTTGTTTTGATCTAAAATAATATTATTTGCGAACATTCATGTTAAAATTCACGTTTTCATATTATATGTGAGAACGGTCCATGGATTCTAGGATTAGGGATATGAAGAATTGATATATAAAAGAATGGGGATTGAGATTGATCTCATTCAAACCTGATGTCAAGATAATTGTGGAGTTTAGTTCAGTGATATCAGTTTCCCTAGTTAGATGAAGATAAAGACTAATGTGGATAATTGTAATGTGAATCTTAATATTAATAAAAAACTCTTTAACCACAACAACACTAAAAAATAGGATAAATACAACCCGATTCTGGAAGTACTTTTCAGAAGCAATTGCTACCATCATTCAGCAGTCCAGGAGCACCTCAAAGACAACGAGAGAACTACCTGAGTCTTAAAGAATTTGCGTATATATAAGGAACTAAAGCGAATCAGAATTCAACACAGGAATGACACGAAAAAGGTCAATTCTGTTGTTTGGGTCAACCACTTAATTAAAGGTGAATCGATAATCGGACGTGTTAATCATTAGGAGTCAAGACCACTTAGAGTTCGACGTTTACCGGAAGCCTTCTATTGGCCTCAACTACATTCCAAGTGATTCTAGCCACCCCTGGAACCAGACTGCCACTTTTGTTTCCTTAACATTCTGCTCTGCCAAGAACGATTTAAGAAAGAAATTTCCCTCATCAAAAATATCGCAACTATGAATGGCTACAACAATCGCACCATCATGGATTTACTTAAGAAAAGAAAGTTTAAGAAATTTATTAAGGACAGCACTACGCATGGCAAGACCAAGAACCAAAGCAGTATTATTTCTTTACCTTATAATAAGCAACTCATCAGAGGTTTGGGCTCAGCAATAAAATCTTTAGGCTTTTCAATTTGTTTCAGCAATCCCAATCAAATGAAGGACATTTTCCCCAACCCTAAGGACAAGATCCCTTCGCTCCTCAAATCAGGAATTTATGAAATTAAATGTGCACAATGTGATATGGTTTACAAAGGTCAAACGCGTCGAAGCATAGAAACCAGATTCAAGGATCACCTAAGACATAGGAAGTTTGGAAGAAGTAACCTGTCCTCAGTTGCCAAACACTCCATCGACACTGGCCATGATTTACCTAATGTTAGACTGATAAAATCAATAAATAAAAGACCCCTGCTGGATGCGTTTGAAAGCATTGCGATCCAGCGTACAGACAAAAATACGCTACTTAACTTAGATATGGGTCCGATTATCGATTCACCTTTAATTAAGTGGTTGATCCAAACAACAGAATTGACCTTTTTCGTGTCATTCCTGTGTTGAATTCTTATTGATTTTAGTTCCTTATATATATCAATCAGGTAGTTCTCTCGTTGTCTTTGAGTTGCACCTGGACTGCTGAATGATGGTAGCAATTGCTTCCGAAAAGTACTTCCAGAATCAGGTTGTATTTATCCTATTTTTTAGTGTTGTTGTAGTTAAAGAGTTTTTTATTAATATTAAGATTCACATCAGTTTCCCTGTTATTATCAAAGAAAAAGATGTCATATGTAGAGTTTATTATACGAGGGGCGGTCATAAAGTTCCTGAAATCATACAGATAAAATATGAATACTGGCAAACTGAAGTTCAAAAAAATCACACATTTAATGGTATTTTCACTAGAAGGCCAAAAGCAGCATGGAGGTGAATTTTGAAAAAAGGGAACCTGTGTGATGATCAGGTACGACAAGCATGTTGAAGTTTATGGCAACAATGCCCCATTATACGATACAGGGAAGAGTGGCGTAAATGGTAAAATTATCTGGTGAATATATAGAGAAGCACTAATCTGACTACTAAAACTCGTGTACATCTACAAACTCATGCAAACTCATGTATCTTTCTTTCAGTGCGATTTCAGAAACTTTATGACCCGGACCCTCATAAGTTGCTTGAGATCAAGAATAGTGTGCTAATTAAATTTTGTTTGTAAAGATTACCCTATTTATACAAGTATGTTTAAAGAAATTGTTTACAGTTGTGGGGAGGGGGGGGTTGCGTTATTTAACTCTAGTCGCCTCTATCTGAACTTGTTTTTCTTTATGCTGATAATGTGATGAATTGTCCATCACATAACAATAATAGCACATCAATTCAATATATGTTTCCATATAGGGGTCCCAAAAGGTCGTTTACAAACTTTACATGCTGGTCCTTCAGACAATGACGAACAAGTTTTACATAGGAAGTTGTGTCCGAAAATCAAACTGTGGGGTGCAACAGTAACATGACCGATAGGTAAAAAAAGTTAACATGACTTTATTAACAAAAACAGGTGTGCGTGTAGTACATTGCCGAAGTGGCTGCTTACTCGGAAAGCTCCAGTCTCACTTAATCTGCAGTGCAATTGTCCAAACTTGGCAGACGTCTGTTTGGGAAGCACTCTCGATACATGTGTTTCGCTGTTTGTCCTTTTCCATCCACAGCCCCATAAACGCAATGCATATCGACTAAATCTTCATTACTGAACCGATGCATCCTGCTCCTGCAACGTCCTCGCCTGAAATTATCCCGCTTTCCGCTCTCTAATACGCCTGCGAACATTGCACTCTAGTAGTGGCTGGTCACGTTTTCGGACACAACTTCCTATGTAAAACTTCTTCGTCATGGTCTGAAGGACCAGCATGTAAAGTTTGTAAACAACCTTTTGGGACACCCTGTAGTTTCTGCTGTCAAAATTTTAAATCAATTGAATAAATAAATTCAGGGTCACACGAAAAGTTGATTTTATTATTGTATGATGCATTTCAATGCTGAGATCTTCATCAGAGACTTAAACTGGATGCTCCACATGCAACTTCAAAAATCATATAAGAGCAATAAAATATGGCGCTACTTTTCCTACCTATGTACACCATGTACAGTAAAACCTCGAATCTCAAAGGAAAAACAAAATGCTTCGATTTATTAAATTAAGTGAAATAAAATTCAAATTATCAACATTCAAACAATGGAGTGTATATTTAGTTTTGTCAATTAGTGTGGATTATTATTCAATGTATAGTGCAGATTATTTGGTAGGGCGATTATTTGGTCAATTGAAATCAAATACACTTGTAAAGAACTGCTTATGAATGAAAACCAACCAGAACTGCTTATGACATCAGTTTGATTTATAGAGGTTTTAGCCCCAGTGTGGAAGGGCGGTGATTTATAGACTCAAACATCGAATTGGGGAGGAATTCAATTTATCAAGGTTCTACTATACTGATTCATATATCGGGCAAATAAAAAGTCCTGGAATGATCTAATATCTCGAAAAATACCTGTCTTTGAATGCTATTTAATACAGGGTGTCTCAAATTGATGTATACACTCTTTGAAACGTTGTTGCTCAGCAACGAAATGAGATAGAAATATAAGGTTTGTTGTGTATGATCCAGATGGTGCTGGAAAAGCATAACAGCACATTCATTGTTGTTCATTTCTTTATAAACCAAAATGGGAGTGAGACTTTCATTTGATGAATGTAAGTGGATACTGAAGTGTTATTGGAAAATGGAGAATGTGGTTGAGGTTCAACGACGTTGGAGGGTTGAATTTGGTATACCAGATCACCTCTTTCATGTCGATATGAGACCTTTCCTCGATCACACATTCAATCACAGATGGATAGGACGAAGAGGAAGTGCTATGGAGTTCCGCCCTCGATCTCCCGATTTAACCCCTCGCGACTTCTACCTTTGGGGAACTTTAAGAGATCAGATTGAACATTCCATCAATGATATTCCATTAGCTACAATCCAGTCGGTATGTTGCTCTGTTCAACGTCGGTGTTGGGAGTGTACTGTGTCAGAAGGTGGACACTGTAGTGGTATTTAATATTAACCCCTTGCACCCCTCATAGGGGGTGGGGTGGGGTGGGGTGCCACTTTGAAATTCAACCAACCGTTTAGGAGATAGAGCCACTGGGACTATGGAAGTTTTCAAGTTTTGAACTCACTTTTATCGATGAAGACAAAGAGATAGAGGGTGGGTCTTACAGACATTTCTATTCTACTTTTTTTGATGGTCTTCAAGAATCCGAAGTCAAAATTTCAAAAATCCAAAATTTTTTAGTACACAAGCAAAGTCTTGGGGGCAGCAATCCTAGGAGGCAGAGTCTGTGCATGTGTATTAAAAATTTTGGATTCTTTGAAATTTTGACTTTAGATTCTTAAAGCCCATCAAAAAGTAAATAGGAATGACTATAAGATCCACCCTCTATCTCTTTGTCTTCATTGATAAAATTGGTTCAAAACTTTAAAAGTTATACACTTTCAGTGCCTCTATATCCTAAACGGTTGGATCAATTGAAAAAATGAAGTGTGGTAACCACACGACTTTCTTATACGTACATGGTCCAAATACAGAAAAAAATTAAACAACTGTCTAAAATGGCTACTTCCGATAGAAATTTTGAAAAGTTTGTGAATAAAAGTTACTTCAAATTAGCTTCTAAACACTGGTATAGATTCCAAATTTTCCTATACCATCTTCTTTTGCCTATATTAGCAAAAAACTGGATTTTGATAAAACTGGTACTTCCGGTTGGAATTTTGAAAAATTTCGTTAACAAAAGTTGTTTAAAATTAGCTTCTAAACACTTTTTGTATACTTTACAAATTTTCCTTTATTAGCAAAAAGCTGGATTTTGATAAGAGTAAAACTAGTACATCCGGTTGGAATTTTGAAAACTTTTGTTAACAAAAGTTGTTTAAAATTGTAAACATAACACTTTTCAATCCTTTCAAAATTTTCATAAACGCAATGGTTAACGAGATATTTCAAAATTTATATTTTGGCGCTGGAGTAAACTGATACTTCCGGTTCACTGATTCCACTGAAAAACTAATCAGACCTCCTGAGGAAGATTATAATCTTAAGTTGAAAGTTGGTCTCGAAATTATCTTATACTTTTAAATTATTAATATTTAATTTATTTATTTATTATTATTTGGTATGGTCTGTTCTCAATTGTATAATTATAAAATCAAATATACTTACTTATTATCAACAAAACTTTAGATTTAAATGCAACAATCAGATTAAAGTTAATATCAGTGTTAGTTGTTTATTATTTATTTTTATACTTTCATAGAATAACAAATTAGATAAATTTTTCAGTAGATATGATTTTGTTTCTGTGTCACTTATTACAGGGTGTCCCACTCGTATGTTTCATTTATAAAAATCAAACTAACGTTTATGATTCTTTAAACGAGATTACCTCTGTCGTCATAACAAACTTGGAGATCCTTAGATGTCCATTCAGTTGTTTGTTTGGTAAGCCAATGCATACTCTCTGTTTGGTAAGCCAATGACTGGCATGGTGTGTTTTTGGCATGTGACATAATCAAGTCAATCAGGACAGCAGCATCTATCGGTCCTCTATCAAATTCATGATGACTTGAGTTCTTTTGTATAGCATCGCTTTTGTAGGTGTCTAGGAGAAAGTTTTCCCTAACTGGGTTCCAATTTGAAATTCAAAAATTTGAGATTGTGTCCAGCATCAATAAAATTTTTGGCAATGCCAATCTTCTGGTCAACTCTGTTCTTTCCATCTATTGTGAACATCTCTTTTTGATTTTCTGCAGTAGACCATACCACAAGTGTTGTAACTGATTTCATATACAGTACGAACCAAATCGAACACTGTCTGCTAGAGCGCGAAATCTGCTCCAATGCGGTTTTGGCTTGGCTCCCAACCAACGCCCCCCCCCCCCCCCCCCCCCTGGCAAACGCTGCGTTCTCATATGCACATGTACACTTTCCTGTTGGTTTTCTTTTTGTTTATTTTTACTTAATAAAATGTCAATTGAAGCTACAGTATTGAACGTAGAAGCTATTCAGTCTAAAAGAGATAAATCTGCTAAAATTGGATCGAGCGCGGCTCGATCTAATGTAGTTGTGAAATCGTGGCTCCCGACAAGCGCGTTCGACTGGGTTCGTACTGTACATGTATTCCCAATTTGTGTGTGTCTGCATGGAGGGGGGGAGCGACTTGTTTTTTAGGTTGCTCAGCAAGTGTTTTTGTAGAGAATTTGAGTTTTTAAATACCAATTTCAAATTTAAGTTCTTAAAAATACTTTGCTCACAAAAATTAGGGGAGCACACGAGTTCGACAAGAAAGATACAAGCACAGGGTGTTTCTGAATATACAAACTTTTATTTATATACAAAATAACGTAGACCAGTCTCTAATAACGGGAAATTTGCATACACTCTCCAATATTTCTGGAAAATGACACTTCGAAAACAGGATGACATTCCCTATACATCATGTTTGAAGCTTTTGTGAATGAACAAGAGCTTGTTGGAAGGTTGGGCCAAACCTCTAGTAGGGTGCATTGTCTCCTTGAATTGCCAAGACAGCTGTACACTTGTTTTGCAGGGAATTGAGGGGTAACCTTTGCCATTCCTTGAGTTAGTCTCGAAGAGTCAATGGAAGTGCTGGCTAGGGCATCCCAAATATGTTCAGTGGGATTGTGCTAGCCAGTCTATATACTCGATATTCTCTTCTTCAATTACGATGATTACTAGCCAGGCTCCGTGTGGTCGTGTGTTATCATCCATAAAAATGAAGCCATCTCAGATAGTTCCAACATATGGCATGGCAATAGGTCTAAGAATCTTGTCCCTGTACCTCTGAGCCATCAGAGTGCCATTCCGAATAACGTACTGTACTCTTTCCTGCACAAAACATGGGTGATATCACATTCCAACTTCCCTCCAGATCAGTATTTGTTGATTGTCTGACTGTAGACTGGATCTCGACTCATCCGGGAAGAGAACTCTACTCCATTCGTCAGCACCCCAATTGCGATGCTCTTCTGCCCAGATTCTTTGACCTTAAGGTGCCCTGCAGTTATAGGCAGGCATACCACTGGCCTATGTGCATAAAGGCCTTTCCGATGAAGGTGATTACGGATCGTTTATGTTGATACTCTGCATCCTGTCGCCACAGTGAATTGGCATTTATGGTGGCTAGCAGCTTGTCACCTGTCTCGCCGAGCTGTTAGCAATGGTAATCACGTGCAGTTGTAAGTGACGGGTGACCTTGTCCTGACCTTTGTCAAACACTTCCAGTCTTCTGGAAACTACTCCACAATTGACAAACGACACTTCATGACACTCTCATGGCATCAGTTATCATCCGTTGAGTTTGGCCTTCTTCAAGCCTCCCAATAGCTCTCCATGCCACAGATTCCAATAAATCATGTTGTTGAGCGAATCCTTTAATGATTCAGAAATCTTATATTAAGCAAGTTGCCAGTAAGAACGAATTGATTAGTTTGATTTTTATAATGAAAATCGGGGGATATGAGCAAGTGGGACATGCAAGTCTAAAGATACATTCCCATAGCTTCCTAGAGCTTGAAAGCAAATGAGAAAAATTTAGCAGTAGATTGCCAGATTTGGTGTTGGAGTATCCCGTAGCTAAAGTACCATGCAAGAAATCGTATGTGGAAATTCCTTAAAACATGGCGCCTACCAATGCAAAACACGTTTCTTGTTGCTAATTTTATGATGCTATTGATAAAAAAGAAATGAATAAATTTTTTAAACCATAATATAATAGCGACATTGCTGAGACCAGCATTGTACGCATGTGCCTTGGTCATTTCCAAGCAGCAAGTTGCTTTAAAATCAAAGTGACCTAGTTATCTGCTGGAAGTGAAAAGCAGCGTGATAATCCACTCATTTTGTGCAACTAACGCATGTCAACCTCGTGTTTAGGATAGGTTGAGCTTGAAAAATCACACGCAAAATGCTAAAAGCTTCGAGCTTCAACCAAGCTATGGGAATGCAACTTAAGGGTCGAAACATGCAGAGATTTTCTTCAGCTATTTCTGATAAACAGCTATTACAAATAAAATAATAATATTGTTATGGAATTTTGAACAGCTTTTTCCTGTAAAACTTGCAGATACTCTTTCTTTGTACAAATAGTCTTTCCTCTTATTTCTTGCAATGACATGAAGTGAAAATTTTAATGCATGTTTTATTACTTTTTTTTTCACCCATCTTTCAGCTGTCCCCCCAAAGCCTACCACTCTAACTCCTAAACCTTCTTTTCTGCCACGTTTAAATAAAACTCCTTCGCCAACAAACTTACCATCTTCTATCATTACACCTACTTCTCCTACCTCTACGGTCTCAACCAGGTCCACCCCTTCAGTGTCAACAACAGCAACTCCTTTGATTACCACTCCTACCTCTATATTAGGTACTTCTCCGGTTTCAATGATTCTTACTACACCCAAAGCAGTGAAATCGAAATCTCCAGATGACCCTTCCATTGATCATGCAACTTGTGAAATCAAAGCAAGCCAGGAAACAACAATAGAAATAGAAAAGGAAAAGATGGGTTTAGGCCTTAGCATAGTTGGTGGTTGTGATACTCTTCTGGTAAAAAAAATTATATGACGATTACTATAATTTTAGATTGGATTAGTTTTACAAATTACATTGACTTTTAACAGTGCTTCTTATGTTTTCTATAATCTAGGGTGCTGTTGTTATTCATGAAGTTTACCCTGATGGGGCTGCAGCCAAAGATGGTAGATTACAACCTGGGGATCAAATCTTAGAGGTAGTTCTTTTAACATAAGAATCATCAAGCAATACATGTTATTACTATGAGGTGCGTTCAAGTTATAAGGTCTTCAAATTTTTTTCTCTGCAATGAGAGTAATAGAAAGATCCGGGTGCTTTTAAAATTTTGCGGGAAATATTTCGTCTTTACTAACATAGATGGCAGCACTATACCGTGAATGGCGTGAATACCGTGCGCATTGCCGCAAACGATGTTTCTTAGGGTACGTCACAGCTGGACGACAGTCAACTGGACGATAGTCAACTGGGCGATGTCAACTGGACGAAAACCAAGTGGGCGACGGTAAAACTGGACGATAACCAAGTGGACGACGATAATTTCATAATTTAAAAAAAAAAGCCAACTAAAAATACCAACTTTATTTTGCCGTCCGTTTTAATTTTAATTCTTAGTTGTTTGCATTAAAAAATATCAATATAATTAAACAATGTAATGAAATATTATGCATTAAAAGTTTTGTAACTATCATATAACTTCATATATTTATTTATCGGGCCATAATAATTTTTAAGTAATTTTTATAACTTTATAAATTCTTCACTGAAAAAAATCTAATGGTAAATGACTAATACGTCGTTTCTGGGTTAATATAATTGGACAATGTTATCATAATTAGCTTTCTAAGCTAATTAGGAAAAAATGGTTTAAATACGAATTGTATCACGCAGCAGTTGCCGTTGATAAAAATGCGAAGATTCTGTGGTTAGAACCTCATCTGAAACGATAACACTTACTTTGCATGCTTTCTTTTTCGAAAGTATTTTTATTGCATTAATTTCCTGATCTGATAGTATATTTATTAGAGTTGACTTTTGTCTCATCACTGAAGATGGCTACTTGGTAGCCGAAATACGTATCCGATATTTCAAATCTCCTTGTAGATTAGAGGTTCCCTCCGATTTTGGTACTTAATTCTGTATATTTATTTTATATGAATCCTATATTTTAAGTCAGAAACGAGGACATATTTCCTTGAAATAAATATATTTAATTAAAAAAACATAATAAAATGTCATGTTGTATTAGTTCATAGATATTAATAATAAATAAATTAAGTTATAATATTTTTTTTTTAAAATTTGAAGTTTTAAAATATTTCTGTCGTCCAAATATCCATCAAAAAACAGAAAGGTAAAATTTTTTTTAAGCTATAAAATTTTCGTCGTCCACTTGGTTATCGTCCAGTTTTACCGTCGCCCACTTGGTTTTCGTCCAGTAGATTATCGTCCACTTGACCAGCGTCTAGTTGCACTCGTCCAGTTGACGTGTTCCCGTTTCTTATACTTAAAATGGCAAAGTTTAGTTTACAAGATCAACTTGTAATAATTCGTTTTCTTTACTTGAGGGGTGAAACGCCCATCAAAATTCATCCCCAATCGAGTGAGATATGCAATGAAGGCGTTATGAATGTTAAAAATGTGCGTTCATGGGTGCGAAAGTTTAAAGAAGGCCGAGAATCGTGTGAGAATGAACCGAAGCAGCCTCGACCACGAACCAGCCGGACGGAAGCCATGATTGCTTGTGTGGAACAAGTTGTTATGGAAGACTGTCGCTTAGGTGTGTGTGATATTGCCTCTAAACTTGGCATTTCCATGGGGTCTGTGGAGTACATTTTGCATGATGAGCTGAAAATGCGGAAAGTTTCTTCAAGGTGGGTCCCACGAATGCTGACCGACGAAGAGAAGTCTGTGCGGGTGGCAATTTCTCAGCAGATGTTGACACATGATGCAGCAATGAATGGTGCTTTCTTTTCATCAGTTGTGACGATGGATGAGACGTGGATTCCGTTTTTTAACCCCGAAACGAAACGCCAATCTTCACAATGGAAACACACTGATTCACCGCCACCGAAAAAATTTCGAGTCATAGCCTCTGCTGAGAAGTTATGGTGGCCATGTTTTGGGACAGCGGAGGTGTAATCCTCACGCATTGTGTTCCAAAGGGTAAAACTGTTACAGCTAATTCATACAAAAATGTTTTGAGAACAAAATTCCCTCCAGCATTGCATGAGAAACAACCAAACAAGACTGGACGGGTGCTCATCGGGCACTCTTAACTTGGCAGTTTCTTCAAAATAACAACTTTGAGGTAGTTTCCCATGCTCCATACTCACCAGGACACTCTCCGTGGCTGCTTGTTTCCCAACCGAGCTGCCGTTGCTTCAGCGATTTACCAGTGGGCAAAACATACCCCTAAAGAAGAGTTCTCAGCAGCCATGGAATCATGGCGCCGCCGTTGTGAAAAATGTGTTAGACTTCACGGTGATTACATCGAGAAGTAACAGTAGTTACAACTTTCTGGGTTAAGTATTTTATCAGAAAAATATTTGGAGATCTTAGAACTTGAACGCACCTCGTATTATACAATACAGCCGGTAAACCAATACAAATAATTGATAAGTAATTCTCTTATAATTCCTAATAAATTGTAATTGTTGATGGTTTTTTTTTTTTTTCCACTCGTGAGCACAATAACAAATATAATTAGCACACTTTCATAAATGTCACTTTTACGAGGGTGAAATCAAAAGTTCTGCACACCATCCATTCTAAGCATATTAAATAAATGTCGAATAAAACTTACCCTATTGCCGTTCAAAGTAGTCACCTCCCGAGCTAATGACTGCCTGCCAGCGTTTGGGGAGGTTTTGGATACCATGTAATACGCTATCTTTGTTGAGCTTTTGGATGACTCGGGTCACATCCTTTAACAGCTCATCCTTTGAGGCTTTTGTAACGGATGCCTTGTAACTTCTTTTTCAAGTTTGGAAAAGAGGTCAAACTCTGGTGGACTCAGATCTGGAAGGTACAGTGGGTGGGACAAATTGTCCCAGCCATATTTTGCCAAATGTTGCGAACAAACCCTGCACTGAACAATCTGCTTCTGGATGGGAGAGAGAGCATGGAGCATCCACCTCACAGCGGTTTTCTTTTTCTCCAGACATGCTGTCAAAATCCACTGAACCGACGAGGTGGCCAAGCCTGCTTCATATGCTATCTCTTCTACGGTCGTCCGACAATTTTCCTCGATCACTGTCACAACATTGGCAATTGATGTGTCATCTGTTGCTGTTTGAGGATGCCCTGACCTGGGATCGTTGTCGATGCTGCTCCAGCCCTGTTGAAAGCATGCTGACCAGCAGGAAATTGTGCTGCGATCAAGGGTATTTTCCCATACACTTCTTGCAAGGCAGCGTGAATCTGTGTCGCCGTTTTCCCATGCAAGTCTCAATCTTCACATGTGCGCGCTGGTCCAAATTCGTAATGTGACCTGATGCTGCACCACTTCCATGTCCGACATGTCTGATCTCGCTCCGCACTGTGCTAGCTGGCTGCTTTTCAACTTGCAGTGTAGCTGAGGGGTTGGTTGTGTGTGGTGTAATTGCCTTTGCTGATTACATCAGCCGACCCAGTGCCAGATGGTGGTCATGTGCAAAAGTTTTGTTTGACCCTCATATATTTCAAGTAGTTCCAAGAAATCCTGCTGGGTGGCAGGATGGCACATGGTCGTAATGTTCATTATCTTGACTTATGGACATTCCCACATCCTTCATACTCATGTAAATTCTCGCCTATTATTTATTGTTTCTTCGATTGAAGAAAATGCTAAGAGGAAGGTGATGTGCTGACATTACAACAGGCCACAGTGAATGAGCTGATAGACATACTGAAAGAAACGTTCTCAGGCTGCTTCCAAAACTTCCAGATCCTGGCAATGGTGTGCTGGCAGAAAAGACAAGGATCAACATTGATACACTGTGATCAAAACTTTCTGGATTTGACGAAAGTTAATGGTGTTGAACCTTTGTTTCCTCTTGTTTTAGCCTCTATTCTCAGAGGAAGATTTTCCACCAGATTTCAGTGGATAGCTTTAAGAATTTTCTTCTATTCTTCTCAAAGATCATGGATGAGTTCATTAACAGTTGTTAGGCGATAATGGCCTAGTTCATAGTCGTCATTCCATTTCATCTGGTTTATGTTTTTTCAACCCCTGTCTACTCAAAATGGATTGTTTTGTGACAAGGAACATTGTCATCTCGATACAGGAATGGTCCATTATGTTGTCATAATGTTGATAGTGCAGAATGGTCCAAATGTCAAGTTGCACACATCATCGTTCCTACAGTTCAGACCATTCTAAACCATATAAATGAATCCCATATCAGGATACCACTTCTTTTAAACCACAGTCAGGCATTCAACAGCCTAAACTCGAATCATAGAATTTCCAGTCATTGTTCCCTAAGATTGTTTTCATTGTTCCATAGTGCTGTTTCGGTGAGCTATACACCATTCTGAATGTCATTTCGTTTTGATTATGTAGCTGTGAGGCTGATGAGCAGCAATAAGCACATGGAAACCTAGGGCCCTTGATTCCTGGCATCGTCATTATGTTAAGAACTGTTCCTATGTATCAGGTGAATTAAAATAGAGACAGATACTGATACATTAAAGATAGGTGGTGTAGAATTTGTAATGAATATACGCATCGAATTGTGCAAGTATTGAATAGACTTTGGAGCTGTGCAAACTCAATTCTGCACTCCTCCACTTCTATTATGATTGAGCAGCAATTTACCAGCTGACCTAAAACTCTTATCAACTTGCATCGAGGAGTTCATAGCAATCGAAACGAGGGAACAATCAGCGTGAGAATGACATCAGAGGATACTACAAGCATCGAAGTGACATAATTGTAGTATCTTTAAGATTAAATAATGACTAGCCTTGAGATGAAGATGTACAACATCGAGAGGAGGATTGTAGAACTTTTAACGAACACTTTGAGGTCTTTGAACTCTACAGTCTTCTGCATTGCTTATCTCAAGCTCATCATAAGACAAGCATAAAGAATCTACAAGATGTGTGTGGTGTAGTGAAAATTTAATAAGTGTTTTAGTGTCCATTTTGGATTAACCTTCATCATAGGCAAACTTTCGAACAAGAAACTATAAGGAGAAATTGATATCGCAAATTGAATAAGTGAACATTGATAGAATTCAAATTTTTCAATGTACCGTAAATGCCCGATTATAAGTCGCCCCCGAATATAAGTCGCACCCCCAAATTTAAGGTAAATTTTGGTACAAAATTTTTTTTCCCCTTAAAATTCAAGCCATGACATCATAATCGATAATGCTAATTACATCACTGAAAAATCAAAACTGAGCCGTGTGATGCTTAAAACATCGATGCCAGAAAAGCTACTCGAGGTTAACATCGATGTCAGAGACACCACTATTCTGCATAAATGAATTTATAAAATTAAAAACCCATATGTACATTTCGGAGATCTGTCTCCTTCTCTTCTGTTGTTGTTAATAGCAAATAAAAGAAAGGTCTTCACTTTGAACCCAAACACCCCCACGTCTGCCGATAACAGCCGTTCTCTCCTTCTAGGCGGTGCTCGTCTCATCATAGGCGGTCGTGGCTACGCTGATAGCTTGGCTGTACTCCCGCTCTGGCTGCGTTCTAGGCCTACTGCGTTCGTTTATTGAGCGCTTAGCGAGCGCTCTCTGCTTGCCCATTCCCGCGCTTGCTCTCTCTCTCCCTTCCCGCCAAAATGTTGGGGACAAAGAGAAAAGATAAATAATATTCTGTAGTCGATAAAACAATAATAAATACATATTAATTTAATAAAATTTAAGTGCTGTGACATATACCATAAGTTAACTTCGTTTGAAGTTCATCAGGATAAAATGCAACTCCGTGGCTGTGTTCGTTAATTTATTCAAAATGGCGGCATGCGAAGCAAAGTCGTGTTTATATCTTCTTCGAAGTTAGTTTCCTCGATATTTTACATAGATAAATAATTTTCTATAGGTGATTACTGTTAACAATAATAAATTTATCAAATAAATATCTGTTTAAGTGGAATAAAATAACTACTTGTTTGCTATTCAATCAAACATGGCAACAGCTGGTATCGAAACAAACTATATCAACATCGATAGGTAGCCCATCGACAGGTAATTTTTGCTAGGCTCGAGTAAACGTCGCACCCCTGTTTTTTCACTCAAAATTTGGTACAAAATTTTGCGACTTATATTCGAGCATTTACGGTAACTTGACGGAGTCAATAGATAAGGAGAGGATTAATCATTTTTTCAGCTCCTACTATCATTTCCTTTCAGTACTGGACAATTATCTGAAGAATATAAAAGATAATACGTAATTTTAAATAGTGCCTGTTTTCTTTATTGTATTTTTCAGGTAAACAATGAAAATTTGCGAAATGCAACCCACGATCATGCCATAGCAGCATTACGCCAGACCCCTTCAAAAGTTAAAATGGTTGTATATAGAGAGGAAGGTCAAAATCTAAATGATGAAAATTATGACATTTTAGATGTTGAATTGTTTAAAAAGCCAGGGAAGGGTCTTGGTCTTAGCATAGTAGGAAGAAAGAATGGACCTGGGGTTTTCATATCTGATGTGGTGAGT
>JAHWFO010092776.1:7722315-7744875 GCA_023313115.1 Rhysida immarginata | reverse complement strand
GCAGTTCTTCGCTCATTTTCAAAAACCTGTTTAGTGCCAGTAAAGTTGTGTTTTGATACTTTGCCTATAGCGTATTTCTCATTCTGTATAATATGTAGGTAATGTATAGAATTTCTAGGAAAAATATGCAACATAATCACAAAATCCAGACATTTTTTACTTTGTTTACAAACATCAGGCATTCTATACAATATCGGCTTTTCACACATTGCTGGTAACATGTACATATATAAACTTCAGATCAAATAAACCAGTCGTTATTGTGCTTAAGTAGATTTAAGTAGTGCTTTATTTAAAAAGTTATTAGAATTATGAAGATGTGTTTTTTATTGCAAATATAAAAAAGTTATTATGTGTTAAAACCATTTGATTAGGTTACTTTGATTCGACTATTCACTAAATACTTATTTCAGCGTTTTCGGTGAATATATTTTTGTTTGGTTCTTGATTTTTTTTATTTTTTTATTTTACCATTTAGGTGAAAGGAGGAGTTGCAGAAGCTGATGGCCGGTTGATACAAGGAGATCAGATTCTTGCAGTGAATGAACAAGAACTAAAAAATGCAACACAAGAACAAGCTGCTGCGATACTTAAGGTAGATTGGTCTGGAAAATGATTAAAAAATCAAATTATTAAATATATCCCATCCCACGAATGAAATGCTGAGTGCACCCAGTTAAATGTCAACTTTCCATTTCATTTCAACGTATGTAAGAATTAAGACTGGGAATTTAATTGAATAACCCAGTTTTTCTTTCGTTGGACAGAGTATACCTGTTATACTTCATAGATTGGAGATAATAACTTAAAAACGCACTTAAATTGCAAATATATAATTGGGGCCATCAGCATTTATGCCACCCCCAATACTATCCTACTCATTCATTGTAGTTATTGGTTTTAAAATATCCTTAGACAGATAATGTAAATTCATATGCTTAGATAGATAATTGTATAAATAATATTATGAGGTTAAGGTAAGAATATTATATAATTGTTTGTTGCCAATTTAAAAGCAGGGCAAAATAAATCAAACTATGAGCAACAAACAATATTTTCTTTTTTGTTTTTCACTGATATTATTTTTCATTTTATTTTATTATTCCACGAATTTTCCAAAAGAATTAAAAAGCCTACGATGGCCTATATTCATTTTCTTTAACCACTTCCATATGACATTGGGAATCATGATGTTCCACTTTTACAAGTCATGGACCTTTGAATACCAGCATTCATAAAAGTTATATTGTAAGCAATAAAACTTTAAAGCCTTAGCTCAAGATGGGTCCGTGAGTTTTAATCATACGTCTTACCTCAGATGTTAAACTATTGATGAAAAATAGGAATCAAAATTCCACAGCCTGGATTCGAACTTTAGGAAAGATAATCCCAGCTTGCAGACTAGGTAACTGCTCTAACCAAGCCCAAAGGACATGTAAATGCTTTCATGTCCGCAGTGGCGCAATTGGTTAGCGCATCGGCGGCATGAGCCGAAGATTCCTGGTTCGAATCTAGGCTATGAAATTTTCTTTCCTATTTTTCATCAATAATTAAACTTTGTTCTTATTTGTTTGAAGCTTATGAGATTGATGTATCAACAAAGTGTGCTGTGACTTGACAAAAGTATGCATGTCATCATGCCATTAATTTTTATTTTTAATGAAAGAGCATCTACCATTACTAGGATAAACTGCAAGAAACTTGTATGCTAAGAGGCCATTCTGGTTGACTGAAATCAGGACAGCAGGATAGCAATACTTAATACTTAATATCATGTAAAAATAACTCTTATGAAATTGATAATGCTAGTAATTGTGATTTTAACAATCCATATGGGTTTACAAATGTCCAGTTGTGAAAGGATGTTGTCAAATAAAAAGGGATAGGTGAAAGGGATAGGGATATACAGGGGGTCCTATTTGACCTGACAAAGCAAAATAACTCAAAAAATACGCATCGTACAAAACAAAATAAAAAATACGTGTTTAATATTTTTTAAAAAGCTATCCAAACTTGACCCCTCGACCCTACCCCCTGAGGATGGGGCAAGTTTGAAATCTTAACTAGGAATCCCTATTTTTAATGGTATTTTCAGATTGTACATGACATTTAAGAAATGTTTTATTCTGGCATTGTTTAGGAAATAAGAGGCACTGAAAGTCTGGAAATTTTTTTGATGAAGACAAAGAGATAAAGGGTGGGTCTTAGAGATGTTCCTATTCTACTTTTTGATGGTCTTTAAGAATCCAAAGTCAGAATTTCAAAAATCCAAATTTTTTTAGTACACAAGCGCAGTCTCTGCTGACTGCCACTGCCCCTACTAAAGACTCTGCGTGTGTACTAAAAAAAGTTTGGATTCTGACTTCAGATTCTTAAAGACCATAAAAAAGTAGAATAGGAATGTCTGTAAGACCCACCCTCTAGCTCTGTCTTCATTGATGAAATTGGGTTCAAAACTTTAAAAGTGCCAGACTCTCAGTGCCTCATCTCCTAAACAGTTGATTCAAATGAAATAACACCATTATACAATCTGAAAATACCATTATAAATTGGGGGTTCATATTTAAGATTTCAAAGTTGCCCCTTCTCCACCCTCAGGGGGTAGGGGATCAAATTTGGTATCATTGGATAGCTTTTTTAAAAATATCAAACACGTATTTTTTTACTTTTTTTTTTTTTTGTATGATGCGTATTTTTCGAGTTATTTAGATTTGTCAGGTTAAATGTGACACCCTGTAGTATGAAGACTATAAATGGAGCCAATGTTAACAGATAGAATGATAAATACAGTTCGGGCTTGGTCAAACTCGGTCGTCAGGAGCCACGGATTAGTTTATTTGGTATTGACGTCCTTTTCAATTGCCATGGTCATTTCAGGACTGTGTTATGGGGGCCGCAAATTTCAGGAACCACGGTCCAGCACTGCATTAGATCGAGTCGTGGTACATCTTGTTCTTTGCAAGTTCTGGATTAATTATTTTCAAATGCTCGTCTTAGGAGATTATGACCAAGACTACATTTTTCTCTGTCCTTATTACAGTTTGCTTTGTAAATCGCTGAATCTTTGCCTATGCCCCCCCCCCCCCTTCAATCCTGAAAAAACTTATTTCACAGAGAACAGGCAAATAACATTTTTGTAATTTTTTATCTTTACCATTCTAAATTCTTTGCTTGATAATTTTTCAGACAACAATGGGAAGAATACAGATGAAAATTGGCAGGTTGAAAATATCGACACATCGCAGCTTTGCTATTGATGATAGTCCTAAACCAAATGGAACTTCAGAGTAAGATAATGGGATTGTTTATCATCAAAAGTTTTCTTTGTTTACCCTAAAAGAAAATTTTAGTTAATGCCTTTTACTTGAAAATTCGGCATAAATGATAATTAAGCTAATTTAAATTTAAGCTTTTATAAGTTAAGGACGAATGTTTTGCATGTGAAGCTATGATGAAAATTGCTGCATGGCTGCACAGCTTGCTCTCAACATCATGCAATGATTTCAGATATTAAGGGTATACACGGATAAAAGGAATCCCATTTTATTAGATCAAATGTAACTAAGCTAGCATGCATGCAATTTCTGCTTTTCATTTTGCTTGCTTGGTAATTTTTATGTTCACCCAAGATTTTTTTGTATAGCTTGACTAATCCATTTAAAATTATTTTTTATGCGTTCTAGAGGCAAAAAATAAAAGGTAAGATTAAATTTTCAGCGTTAATCTGTGATGTTTCGTATGTTTCCATCCCCCATTCAAAAATTTTTTTTTTTTTAATTTTATCACATTCTTAGAAAATTAGATAATTCAATATTCAATAAAGTCGGATGGTTAAAGAAGGGCCATGCAATCCCTGATAATTACATTGTCACTTCAACTGTTCTCTATCTTTGCAATAAAAAAGATAATATAATGAACTTTTATAAAATAGAATACAAAAAAAAAATTAGAAATCCTTGTACTTGTATTGACGAGGAAAGAATCCTCTACAGTGTTATTATTCTCATCAATATTAAACACTTGGTGCATGGTTTAATCACGATGTTCACGGGCTCACTGTAGTCACGTTGATGATGCTGGGTTAACATCGGTACATGTGATGGGTGTTAGCTGCAGTACCATATCCAACGAAGTCCGATGCACATGGCTTTAATAGAGAGCACCCTCCTCCATCAAAAAACTTAAATTATTATTATTATTTTTATTATTATTAAAAGTTAAAAGGTTCTCTACCCCCTTCCCATCTGATTTCTCCATTTTAAAACTCTTATTCTAATTTCATAATTACTCAGAAAATCATAGAATTAGCTTAGAATTACTCTACTGATTAGGTGTTTATTTACACTATTAAAATCAACGAGTTTCACTGTTCCAAGAAAAAATAATGTTATTCCTGGTGAGAATGAGAATACAATCATTATAATGAATTAGACATGTCAAATTTGTTTGCATCGTTTATAGAAGGAAAATGTAGTTTAAAATGTGAAGACATAACTTATAGTTTTCCAATATCAGTTTTATGTTTTGTTTTTTCTATTACAGTAAAATCACGTTACAACGTATACATTTTAGTGTACATTTCAAAATAACGTACGAATTTAAAATCCCTGGCCGAAATGTATGCGTTTTAATGTTAAAAAATTTTAGTTTAACGTACCTCAAGTTAACATACATTTCAGATTAACGAACTAATTTTACGTTTCCTTGGTTAAATTATCCCTTCATTACAATGTACATCGTTCGAATGTCTTGCTCTGATTGGTCAATACCTTAAACAGCCCATGCGAAAGTGGCAAATGGCAATGCATCAAAATGAAACGATGCGTCATCACCAAGCCAATGGGCTAATTAAGCCAAATTCACAATTCATTGGTTGGCTGGTGTAGCATATATAAGCCCAAAAATCTCAGCATGCAATTCTCAAGCTACTTCTGTACAAATCGATTATCCGGACCATACTCCTCTATGGCATGCCTGCGTGGGCGACTATCTGTACAACCAGATGGAGTGAACTACAGTTATTCCAGAATGTTACCCTGAGGACCATTGCTCAGCTGGACAGAAGGACGGTGAAAAACCAATCCATCCACATGGATTTAAACATGGCCCATATCGGAAAGTTTATACAGGATCTCCTTTTGATTATGATACAGAAGATGAAGACTCACGACAATAAACTTGTGAATGGAATACTGAAGAACTCATTGAATATGAACTGGCATACGAAGTATCGTAAACCGAGGCACGTTCTTGACGTCAATTTTGAAGATATTAGCAACGTCTCTTTCCCGGACTACTGGAAGATGTGATAATCTTCTTTCTCCTTGTGTTTTTTATTTCGTTTGTATTTTGTTTCTGACAATCGTCAATCTTATTTTCTTTTTTGTATAATATGGAAGACCGTTTGGGTTAGGCTTCTTGACTACCTCAGTGTATTTCATTTGGAGTTTATTCTGGTTGGATGAGCTTTGTGAAAGCGCTGCTTTCGTCCCATCCTAACAATTGTACACTTCACTGTTCAATTGTCGATTAGCATGCAATTCAGTCGGGACCCATACTATACAGCAACAAGACGGGAAGGCTTCACTTGACGGACGATTGCCCATCATCAATACGGAAGTTCATACCACCATGTTTGTTTATTTTAATTTTAGTTTTAAGTACATGCACATGCATATTTCTCACTGTGTATGTGTATTAATTGTTAACATCTTTTACACATTGTAAACGACCGCGTTATTTAAGTCAGAGCATCATTTCAACAATTCACAGAAAGATTACAGATCGTAATTTGTAATTTGTAAATTTATATTTGTTCAACTGTTAATGATTTTTGCAAATTTAAATTTAATGGCATGTTTATCAGTATCTAACCTAAATTAGGTTTACCCTTAGTTTGTAAAAAATTAATTCCTTTGGATTGGGGAAATGTGAACTATTGCATAATTACTGGGGATTGTGGGAAATAAAAACGTAAAGAATTTTCAGATTTTGCATTAGAATTGACTTCTGTAACATTGTGACTGTAATAGAATTCCTGTGACTATGAAATTATAAGGCATCTTCGAATGAAAGTGATTCGGGCTGTAGCGCGCAAGCACGTGAATGCGCAGACACGAGTCAAACTGGCGATTGTTGACGAATCGTCTGCTTGTTCTGATAAGCACTGCTATGGGAAGTTACGTCAGGCTTATGCTCGTATTTCGTTTGTGTTACAATGGACCCTCCTATTAAATTTCCGTCCAAAACTGACTAATGAGCGGTGATAATATTTCTGACAGCTGAGAACATTCCATCAGTTGACATTCATGCTCGGATGTTGAATGTTTATGGAGAAACATGTGTCTCGAAAGCAACCGTGGTGTGTTGGGCCAAAATGTTTTATGATGATCATGTGGAAACGGCTGATAACCACGTCCGGGCCAAGCAAACGTGGTCATCACCGATCAATTGAAGACAGACATGGATAAGTCAATTCGTGAGGACAGGCGTATCATCATACGGTCACTTGCAAAGGATCACAACGTCAGTATTGGTTCCGCATATACTGTAGTGAAAAGCCTGGGATGTGGCAAGGTCTGCTGTCAGTGGGTACCTCGAATGCTCACGGAAGAGCACAAAGGGCTGTGTTTCGGCTGCTGTTTGGATCATCTGGAACGTTACAGTCTTGAGGGGGAAGCGTTTTTTGAAGAAGATTATCGCAATAGATGAGACCTGATACCATTATTGGGAACCCTCCGGGAAGATATCCACAATGCAGTGGAAGCATCCATCGTCACCACGGCCCAAAAAATTGAAGTCGCAAAGTTCGGCCAGGAAGGTTATGCTTACGTGTTTCTTTGATTCAGATGGTCCTCTGGTTTTGGGGTTTATGGAACCCAGAACCCGAATTAATGCTATCGCATACATCAAGACACTGCAGAATTTGCGTCAAGCTGTGAAAAACAAGTCTCCTGGTAAGCTTTGTGATGGGGTGATCCTCCTCCAGGACAATGCTAGGCCACATGTTGCAAGACTGGTGCAGGAAGCAATAATCAAAATGCGGTGGCAAGTTCTGCTACACCCTCCTTATAGCTGCCCGGACCTCTCGCCATGTGATTTTCATGTGTTTGGTCCTTTAAACAAGGCACTGAAAGATCGACGATTCACCAATGATGAGGAGGTTAAGGAGGCTGTTCGGGCATGGTTCAGAGAGCAACAGAAAACAGACTTTTTTTGCGGACGATATTAGCCTATTGATGCCCCAGGTGGAGATTTTTTTTTAGGACTGTGCATCTGTAATAGTGATTATAAGATGTTCTTCTTTCACATAAAGAAAGGTAAATATTAATACTTTCATTTAATCCATCTCGGTGCCCTTTGAATCACTTTCATTTGAACATGCCTTATATTTAAACATTAAACTATTACTGACATTATGAGAATATTTCAAGAGCTTCATTAACAAAACCCAGGCTTTATATGAGAAACATTTTCTTGGCAAAACTGGTGAAATTTCTCTTGTATTTGTACGAAGGTTGTTCTGAAAGTCAGTTCCGTCTTTTTTTTTGACACGGAAAATTTATTGCCAAAAAAAAAATACAGCATGGCGTCATGAACTATACACCTTGCACTATTTTATGACATAGTCGCCACCGACATTGAGACGTTTGTCATAGCGTGCAATCAGTTTGAAGAAAGAGTAGCAGCAGACAGGCATGCCTGAGAATATTCGAGTACAAATCATGATGGCAGACAGACGTGTACTGACAACATGGTCACATCCCAGTTCACCAGTGAGGAAAAAATTCAGTGTCACCCTCTGCAAGAAAGATTATGGCAACAGTGTTCCTGGATGCAAAAAGTGTGATTCTCATTGATTTCCTCCATCAAGGGGCCATCAATGCAGCACGCTACTGTGACACCCTCACCAAACTGAGGTCCGCCATTCGACTTAATGCTTCTTTTAACTTCGTACAAGAAAATTAAAATGTTCTAAAATTGTTTGAATCTGCCCAATGAGTAACTGTTTAGCGACTGGTTTAACAGTGCTGTTAAGTGGAGTTTTTTTTAATTAATAATCATCAAAAGGAAGTCGTGGATGGGCTATTTGTTGGTAACATTCTGATGACCTGATTATGCAAATTAGGACATATCTAAAACTTCTCATAAACCGTAACAGACAAGGACCACTTCTGTTTGAGATAAATTTTTGTATATTTCTAATTTGCATAATCAGGCCATCAGAAGGCCACCAACATATACCCCACCCATGATTTCATATTTGTTGGTATTAATAGATTTTTAAATTCTATGATAAGGGTTGTCCAGGAAGTAGGGCGTCAAATTTACGTCCGAGAAAAATGTTATACTTAACCAAACGCAAAGCGAAGCAACTTTGTGCTTAGCAGTACAGTAAAGTATCATGTAAACATTTTTCAAACAAAAAAAAATTACAAAATGCCTTTAAATCCTATTTTTATCAGGTTATTCTGGATGATTTCCCCACTTTTTTTGAGATTTTTGTTCAGATTTGCCGGAAAGCTTTGGTGGATTTGCTTGGCATACTTGTTCTTGCATAACGCTGAAAAACACTCGATTCCGCAATCCTGGGGAACATTTGGTGTTATCCTTATTGGACACGAAGTTGATGTTTTGAGACATCACGTAATCCGTAACAGAATGAGCATAATGTGCAGTCAGCATATCTGACCAGAACAAAATATCGTCCAGTGTGTGATGCTGGAGCATAAAGGGAATCAATCTCTTTTTAATGTACCCCTCAAGATACTTCTGGACGTTCATAGTGCCTTCACAGTAAAACAGATCTGACACGTTCCATTTTCATCTATGGCTTGCCAGACGAGATGTTTTTTCATAAACTTCTCTTTTGGCTTCACTTTTTCTTCATAATGAATTTCATTAGGGTTCGCGGCATGGTAAAACTTCTTCCCAGGGACATCGGACGGATCTTGAGGAACTTACGTTTCATCGTCTGAGAATTTTTCCACTGCATTTTTTGTACGTTTTTCGGCAGCCGGTTTTTGCCCGCTGTTTTTGGTTCCCAGTATGTTTTGGGTGACCTTTCATCCCAAGCTTGTGAACTTTGATATTATTATCAGTAGTCTTCGAAAGATCTAATTTCTTGGATCCCTGACGAACTGAAATGCAGGGAGTCTTCCTGAAGATCTTCTGCACCTTACCGATGTTCTTTGCTGTCGATTTTGACGCAGGGCAGCCGCGTAAATTTCTGTAGTTTGCTTCTCCAGTCACTTCATACCTTCTAATGATTTTGTAAATTGTTCGCCACAACTTTCCTTCAACCATAAAATGGATAGCCCTAGCGGATTTATCTTGGCCAGCAACATTGTCGTAGTAATGAATAACACGTTTTGCGAACAGTTCGTTTTTTTTATCATGCCATTTTCAAACCACTACTTCTATCAACGTGAATATGTGTGTTTTAGCGTATTGTGAACTGCTGTTCAATATGAGTTTAGTCGTGAAATCGTCACAAGGTATTTACATATTGAAATGGCTTATGCAAATTTGACACCCTACTTCCTAGACAACTCTTATAACTATCGTAAGTTTTGACCAATGTGTATAATTACTTGTGTTGTTATATTGTAACTTAAAAATTCTAGAAAAACAATGGTCTTCAATTCTTTTTGTCATTGTCTCGGTTGGAGGTTTTAACCGAGAGATTTATCTTTAATTCCAGGCTTTAGAACCTTTCTGCCTCATTAATTACACATGCCTTTTATTTAATTTTGGTTTCAGAAAATGCTTTAATTCCTCTTATTAAAATAAAGGATGGGTCTGATACGATACGGATACTATCAATTTCATTGCCGACACACGTTTCGGTGTTACACCATTTTCAAGGCTAGCATAATAGTAACAAGCGAGGTTTACATTGGCATCAACAGGTTCCACAAATCCATAAAATACACCATGGAGATGGAGGATGATACCGGAAGTATTTACTTCCTGGATGTATGCATAACCAGAAATACCAAGATGAAGAAGCTTGACTTCGCCATCTACAGAAAAGCATCAACCACAGGTAACATAATCCCGTACGACTCAAATCATCCCAAACAACATAAAACAGCAGCATTAAGACACCATTTTCGAAGAGCCTTAACATATCCCATAACCACGGAAGCAAGGAGAAGAGAGATTGCCACAACTTATGAATTGGCAAGATTAAATAACTTCCCGGACAAGGTCACCAAAGCCATCTTTAGAGACGTCGAAAGAAGCTTAGAACACAATCAGGCCACCACAAGTGAGACCAGCAAGGGATTTACCACGTTCACATACGTGAATCCCAATATCAAGAAAATATCTAATATATTCCCAAGTCACGATTTAAAAATTAGCGTATAGGACAAAAGAAACAACAAATTTATTCTGAACCCGAGGAAAAAGGAAAACGCAAAGAATTTTAACCTATGTGGCGTCTACAGACTAGACTGCCCCGATTGTGACACTTACTATATCGGAGCCACGAAACGAGCTTTCCTCGTAAGATTCAGGGAACGTAGAGGGTTCTGACTTAGAAAGGACAAAACATCCGCCTACGCGAAACACATTGTATCAGTGAAGCACCGCATGCTACCGATCGATGAATGCATGAAAATGATATGGATTGGAAAGGGAGCTGAAAAGATTGCCATCCATGAAGAAATGAAAATCAGAAAACACCAATGATCCAACAAAGGGAAAATGCTAAATAATCAAAAATCTTTCAAAAACAACGCCATCATTGGCTTTCTAATTGATATCCCAGACCATACAAACTGGAAATGACACCTCTACTACGCCCGCTTATTTAATACCCTAGTCCTTACCAACTGGAAACAAGACCTCTACTAGGTCCGCCATCTGGATCCTTCCAATCAACCTTTTTGTAAGTCCACCAGTCAACCCTGTTGTGGACACCCTCTCCTGTTTTCCTATATAATATGATGCCAATGTAAACCTCACTTGTTACTATTATGCTAGCCTTGAAAATGGTGTAACACCGAAACGTTCGTCGGCAATAAAATTGATGGTATCCATATTGTATCAGACCCATCCTTTTATTTGAAGTTCACAACGATACTAGACCATGGAAATTATAAATTTAATCCTGTTGTTATTTATAGGCTGCTGATATACGTTAGAACGAGATTCATTAAAAATTCATTTTTGTATTTCTTTGCAGATTACCGCCACAAGAAAAAATAATTACGTTAGAGAGAGGCTCGGATGGTTTGGGATTTAGTATTGTTGGAGGCTATGACAGTCCCCATGGCGACCTTCCAATTTATGTAAAAACTGTGTTTGACAAGGGAGCAGCTGCTGACGACGGCCAATTAAAACGTGGCGACCAGATTTTGTCTGTTAACGGAGAGTCTCTAGAAGGATTCACCCACGAGAATGCTGTTGCACTACTGAAGAATGCAAAAGGAACTGTGACTTTAACTGTGCTCTCTTGATTCAGTATAAAAAAAAAAAAAAATAACAACAAAAAAACAAAAACCACCCTTGTGATTTTATTCACATGTACTTAAAAAATTAGAACTTTCTCAGTTGACTCTGTACATAGGTTACCCTCTCATATCCTCAGACAAACATCAGCACTACTTTGTAGACAAGTCTTGTTGAGTTCAAGTGCTAGATTTTAAAAAAAAGAAAAGAAAAACTGCCATTTTATTTATGTGGTGAATTTGCATAATAATGAAAGGAAATAATGGTCCTATGAAATAGGAGATAAATTTTTAATGAACACTTAAATTGAACAGATCACGTATGTTCAATTGTGAATGTAAATTTTCCTTTAGTTCTGCAAAGAAGAAAATATTTTATTCTTGTTTTTTGTTTTTAATTTATTTGTTTCCTTTGTTGATTTGTTAGATTTAATCTAGAAGTATAAATTGGTGCTTGTCTATGACATCCTATCGTTTGAGCAGCTTTTGCTTTCACACCATCCCCCTTTCTTCAGTTCTCTTAGCTCTAAAAAGCATTTTTACGTGTACATTACTAAATGAAACCACTTTTTTAGCTTTAGTTGTTGGATTATTACTACAGACAAACAAAGAAAACTACTTTAATCCCTGTACCCAACTGATCCATCCTAACCTATGCAAAATATGTTTACGTAACATAGAAGTGTAGTTGCAATAATATTGGCTAAAAACGTGCCCTTCATTTGTGTCAGTAGATCTTTATAATTTTGATAACTTTAAGGAGGATTAATCCATTGAATGATTGCGATGGAAGCGACACGAGAGAGAATAACCACTCTTTAATTCCTTTCATATCTTGTAGATTTTCTTCAGGACCCTACAAGTTAAATTCATTGTTGAATATGCACAGAATTTTCTTACGTCTGTATTTACTATCTCTTCCAAGAAACCATATTTTCACAACTTGCATGGAAAAGACCGAAATAATTATATCTACATAACTTGTCATAATCCATCTTGTGATGTTTAACGCAATGACGAAACAAAACGATGTCGAGTTTAATGTGTGTTGTTGTTAACGAAGTTGGTAACAAAGTTGCGTTGTTTTAATGGGTTTAAAAATGCCTTAATCAACACAAAAAGGATTTTAAATTCATCTTCTTTGCACTTTCCTCCCGTTCACATAAATGCATTTTGTTATCTGGTCCCTTAAAGATTTTTATTTCCATTTTTGTTTCTACATGGTTTAAAACCTTAAAGAGATTTAAAAATCTATGCTTTATTTCCTTGTTAAATGTAATTTTGTATATTTGCTGACAAATATAATTTCCTATGGAAATAAAATTTTGTGAAGAATAAGATGCATGAATTAAAATTGTTGTGATAGAATATGAAAAATTATTTTGATAAGAAAAAAAAAAAGAAATCCTTAATGTAATTTTGTGCTTTTTTAAAACTAATTCTTCATTAGCTTTGATGAAGCGAAGGACTTTATACAGAGGATATTTGTTATCTACGTTAAGAGAAATGCTAAATGTATCGATGCACACAAATCGTTTGTGGCAATTTTTAACAAAGTTTCTCTAGCATCATCATCAAAAATATCTTCAACTATTTTTCCTGCTATCAAAAAGTAAAACTACTATTACTCTTAAAGAGACAAAATAAATAATTTCATAATTTAATTGTAACAATTATGGAACAATTCTGGTGTATATATATTTTGCAAACTGTTTCATTAACAAAATTTTCCATTATTTGTTAATGTTGAATTAATATAAAAATATATTTTACAAAATTTAGATTTAATAAAACTTAGAAAATGAAGTTGCTTGTGAAGAGTGTTCAATCTTTGCATTATTAATACAGTATTAAACATACAGAGAACCTTAATTTTTGTATGCAATGTCTAAGAAATAGTTATATGAAAGCTTTTCTTTATATAACTATGCAGGGGGATGGACTATTACCGTAAATCTTCTACTATAATGCGACTCCACTTTTTCGGCCCAAAAAAAAATCCTATCCTCTTGTATAATGCGACCCCCATTTTTGACTCCTCGTGAGAAATAAAATGTGCAAACTTATACAGAAAAAAAATCTTTATTTTTAAATAGTCTGGATATTTAATATTCAAAAATCTTCAAAATCTGATTCGTCTGTGTCTTCGAACAGGTCTTTCCAACTTCGAGGCAGTTTGGAAGTTTATAGCCCTACATTAATATGGAAAGCTTTCTCACTTGCACATCGACAAAAAAACACAACAGTACATCAATTTTCTTAATAAAAAGACAAGTAATCTTTATTCAGTTTAATATTTTCACTGCATAAGCTTTTTTGTAGGCTTTGGTTCGAGGCAGTTTGGAAGTAGGCCTATTTAGAAGTATCGATGTTTGGGAGAAGTTATTTTCGATGTTGTTAGATGTTGGCGATGAGAAATTCGAATAAAAAGTGAATAAATTTATTGTATAATGAACTGGACACTGAATATGCAATGTAATTAATGTATAATATAAGGTAATCAGGACAAAATCTCCTCCAGCCGCAGTCGTCGGAGGGCTGATTTTTATCCTCTTGTATAATACGATCCAGCAAATTTAGATGCTTTTTTAGGCCAAAAAAATTCGCATTATAGTAGAAGATTTACGGTAAAATGAACACCTATGTAAATACAATGCTCTATAAGCTCTTGTAGGGAAACCTGTTCTGTAGTCCCTGATGGAACAGAAAGAATGAAGGAAATGGGTTACAGATTTTGCAAAGCATCACAGGTTTGCTTACTATGGCCAAAACCGCACAAAAATGCGACATGGAACACAGGAGCGAGGTTGTGTTCTCCGATGTAGTTCGAAATAACATCGATGTTTTTTGTTTGGAGACTTGAGTAATGAAAAATTTGCTAATGAGAGTTTAAGAAATTTCAAAATTTTCCATCTTATGTAATGATTTGGGGATGATGTCTCAAGGACTATACCTTGTCTCACCCTAACCTGATAGCACTGGAATTGTTACAGTGCATAAATCAACTCCTATTAAATGGGATCACTACACTACCCTATCAAAAGTCATGGGACAACCCTGATTTGCATGAAAATGAGACATTCCTTTGCAATTTCACTGTTGGCATTCTTCCCTGCACTACATAACAGGATATGCTATTATGAGATGATGCTTGCACGAATGCTATAAGAATGTCTCAAAGAAAAGAACTTTAGAAGTCTGAAAGAGGTACAATTGTTGGGTGCTATCTCACAAGCAAAACTGTTACAGAGACGTCAACCCTCCTAAACATCCCAAAATCGAATGTTCACAACGTCATCCGGGCATGGAAAGAGAAAGGAACCAAAAGTCTTCCGCCTAGGATCATGTCGGCCAGAGACCAAAGGGCTCTTCGTAAAGTGGTCACTGCAAACCATCATACATCGCTTGATGGACTGACAAGATCATTCATAGAGTCGACGGGAACAACTGTGAGCACTCTGACTGTTCGCAGGGAATTGCAAGCAAGGGGTTTTTATGGCCGAGCGGCAGCCCACAAACCTCACATCAGGACCAGCAATGCAGCGAGGAGATTGCAATGGTGCAAAGAGCGACGACATTGGACTCTGGATTCATGGCGAATGGTTGAATGGAGTGACGAGTCCCGCTACACCATCTGACAATCGGATGGACGGGTTTGGGTATGGCAAATGTTATCTGCCAAGCTGTGTTGTGTCACAATGAATTTCGGCGGAGGGTCGGTGATGGTGTGGGGTGCTTTTCTTGGTATGGGTTGGATGCAATTGTTTCTGTGGACAGACATCTAAACGCAGAAAATTACCAAGACAACGCAGCACTCCCATCTCTCTGGCAGCAGTTTGGCAATGGCCCTTTTCTGTTTCAGCACGATAACGCACCTTGCCATAAAGCAAGGACTGTAGGCACATGGTTTGATGAAAAGGGGGTTCGAGAACTTGACTAGCCTGCCCAGAGCCCCGATCTGAACCCCACTGAACATCTGTGGGACGTGTTGAACGTCGATTATGTGCTTGCACAGAACGCCCGAAATCCGTGACCGAACTGTCCAAGACACTTATGGCAGAATGACGAAAATTACCTGTCGAAACGTATCAAAAACTTGTGGACAGCATGCCCCAGAGAGTAGACGCTGTGATAGCAGCAAAAGGTGACCAACAAGATACTAAAATATATTTGTTTTTTTTTTTTTTTAGAGTTTCTATTAAAGTGATGGGTTTCCCATGACTTTTGATAGGGTAGTGTATGTGGGTAAAAAAATAAAAAATCCACGAAATTTATTTTACAAATGAAAGAAAAAGCACATAAATAATAAAGATTATTGCATTTTGTTGATTTATGTTAATTTAAAAAAAATAAACACCCACTGCTGGTTACAATTGTATGATGATTTCTCACACAGTAAATATGAGAATAAAGAAATTAATCAAAACAATTACCTTAATAAAAAAAAATCATTTTTATTTAAAGTAAATAATTTTCATGAAAATAATTTTACCATTTATCATATTTTTTAAAAAACATTCCTCAAAAATAAAACTGTACAATATATTAAGGCAGAGACTATACTTTATTAGCAACTGTGCTCAACTTAGTTTTTGTGCAACACTTCCAGTGCTACCAATTTAGGGCGAGACGGTGCATACACGAAAGGAGACCATACTGCAAGAATCAATAAGTACAGTCTATTCCAAAATCGTTTTCACTTGGGTGAATGATGTTCGGCTTCCTTGGAATACATGAACTAGTAAGATTAATCAGTTCAGGCAAGAAGTCGAAATCGAATCACGCCAGACAATGCCATTTATTGTTTCTTAGGTAGGCATAATGAGTGACATTTCAACTGTTTTGACTGTATCTGATTTTGACCCTTTATTAGGAAAGTTTTTCATTATTATTTTAGCAAAAATGCAGTATAATAACATAACTGCACGAGGAAGTAAGCAATAAGTTGGCAAAGCATGCTCAACAATATAATGGCGAATACATGAATTTTATGTTCTTCACGAAATAATCAGTAGTAGAAAATAAACTTTAAGTTTGCTTCATATTTAACAAAATAAAAGTACTCGAAATAAGTACAGTATAAATTTATTATGGTATTTCATAGGGACTAGCTATCAATCTTTTGAAATGAAATCTCTTTTAGGTTTATGCTTAAAAAATAATTTATCTGCAAACAGTTGTATTCTCATCCATAACGGGAAAAAATAATTGTAATATATGTTTTAGAGTTTGCCAAAAAAAATGCGCACACACTTCAGCAAAAGAAAAAACTATACGAAACTTGTAACACTAAATTCATAATTCATACAGGCATCAAGCAATGAATACAAGTCCTCTTTGACTTCTACAATTATGATAGGTGTTCAAAGTGATTATTATAAACGTTAAGATACATTTGAATACAGCGAACAGTTGCTCCTATGCATTTTCCTAGCAGACTCTTATCGAGTAATCTAGGTGACAGTTGTGGCCTTCTTTTATCGGGATCATCTTCATTCAATGCACGTAATATTATTGGGATGTAAGCTTTCGATTTTGTCGTCACAGATGACAACTATTATTATTTTCTGTAGCGGAATATTTTTTTTTCTGAATTGTTCAAATATTTGTTTTCCGTAAATGTTGATTGCATCGTGCTTAAATTCTTCTTGCTAAAGGTCGTGTCTCACTGATGGTCGCCCATCTAGTGACTAGCCGTGCCTGATGTTGCTTAACTTCCCTGAAGTTAGTGTTCAGTGAAAGCCCACCAGTAAGGAGTCATTCACAAAATACGAGGGCAAATCAAAAGAAACCGCAAAATTGTAATTAAAATTCCAAATTTTGCCCCAGAGTGTTGTAATTCTGCAGATCTGTTAAAAGAGTTGTAGAAATATCCGGTAGGTGGCAGGAAACTAGAGACAAGCAAACAACATCACAGCAGCAATTTAAAGATGGCCACCCCACTTCAAACCTGTACCAAAGAAGAACAGCGTCCAGTTATCAGATTTTTGACAGTGAAGGTGTGAAAATGGGCTGAACTCTATAACTCTCTCATAATTCTACAATTTCATCAATCGTTACTCAGTGATTTACCAACACTGAGGCTTCAACTGTTGCAATATTCTCCTACATCACAACTCATGACCCGGGCGAGGGGCATCTGATACTGCTGTCACACAATTTGTGAACTTTACAACTTTACACTCCATTCATAAATTTGCCACTGTGACAAACAGGCATCACCATTCATAAACTTCTTTGGTGCATGTTTGAAGTGGGGCAGCCATCTTTAAACTGCTGCTGTGACGTTGTTTGCTTGTCTCTACTTTCCTGCCACCTACCGGATATTTCTACAACTCATTTTTAACGGATCTGCAGAATTACAAATCTGTAGGGGCGAAATCTGGAATTTTAATTACAATTTTGTGGTTTTCATTTGACTCGCCCTTGTATATTAGCTCGAGGGAAGATTTTGAAACTGACAAAAGTGAACGGTAAAACTGAGGGGGGTGGTATCAAAGTATGAACGTTCACCTATACACTCTTAAATAATAACACCACTGCTTATGCACCTCGTTATATCTCTTCGCGCCCCCCCCCCCCCCCCCCCCCCCCCCCCCCCCCCCCCCATTTGAATATATTACATCCGTTCATTTGGGAGACGCGGGTTTGGTTAATGTCTTACAAAAAGGGGTAGGAGGTTAAAACTGTCATTTTAGCATATGTATTTTGTAAACGTTACTAACATTCTGGACGACAAGAAAAATTGCCACAAAAGCATTTCAAGCAGAGGAAAAATGGCAGATTCTTTCAGAAATTTGCATGATCAAGTATTAACTCAAGTTTTTTTTTAAAGAAGAACTCAAAATGGATCCATCAGGGTTTTATCATATGCCATACCTCAGATGTTAAATTTATTGATGAAAAATAAGAAAGAAAATTACACAGCTTAGATTCAAACCAGGTACCTTCAAGCTCATGCTGCTGATGCAATAACCAACTGCGCACCACTGTAGACACGACAGCATTATGCTATTTACACGTTTTTTAGGCTTGATTAGGGCAGATACCTAGTCTGCAGGCTGGGACTATCTTTCCTAAGGCATAAAATTCATTAAATAATGACTCGAGATAGTTCGAATCCAGGCTGTGGAATTTTCTTTACTATTTTTCATCAAGGTTATGTATGAATAAAAGCTCATCAGTTTTTATAAAAATAACTTTATTGCAGATATATCTGTTACAATATATGTTAATTTTGAATATAAGAGTCTTCTTTAGATAATAGTTTAATGCAAAATAAGGCAAAGGACAATCGCTTCTCATTTTGCCTTATATTTTACAATACAAAGTGTTAAGTATCATTCTTATCAGTATAATACGTTTTATAATAAGTAATTTACATGCAATTTAACAAAGTAAAGAAACTATATTCTTAAGAAATATGTACATGTTAAAGTTTATGGAATAGATGAAAATATGAAGAGATTATGAATTCATCAAACTTATACCATTTCAGCTCCCATTGGCCCAACGGTTATCAACATCCATTTCTTCTTCACCTTCCTCTCCATGTTTACCTGGAAGAAGTCAAAGATAAAACAAGAATTATTTAAATTAAGCATCCTATACATAACAACAGAATGCATGCCATTGGCTAACTGGTAATAGGGGTACCACACAGGCTTTGTATAATTTAGGCATTCCTCCTCAACTAGCTTATATATTCATTTCAGTTTCTGGACATGCAAATTAATTGCAAAAGATTTTGAAACTCCCAACACTGCTTTTAAGCTCATCAGTGCTATTTAATAAGTATTGAGCTACTAATTTTAACAGATGGATTTTTGGGTTTTCTTAATGCAAATTAAGAGCTTGTACATAAGCAATTGCTAATTGAGTTTTTGAGTATGCAATTGGGATGACTGCGTTGGACTTTCAAATCTCTTTATGCCTTGCAGAGTATTATAAAACATTGAAAGTGTGGTTTGAAAAAGTCCTTTTTCTCCTAAAATATTTATTGCAAGAAGCAGAATGTTCTTTAAACCTTGTAGAATTTTCTTAACATGAGGGTGATGTAAAATTTATCAAATACGGAGCAGTTCAAATCATTTCCTGAGCTGCTCCACAGATCAACTAGCTTTATGCAAATATTCCCCCTCCCCCAGAAAATGATGCAAAAAAATAATCACTAACCTTTATGCAATTGTCTTGTGTCTGGCAACTGACCACTTTTCAAGAGCTGGTTAAGATGCTCAATTTCTTCCAGGGAACTAGCTTTAGCAATAGCTTCCTACAAACATAGTACCATATTTTAATGTAATTGTTAAATTACAAACCAAAACGTCTGCAATTAAGCTCATATTCTGATGCAATTCAATTCATATCAAAGAAGTCCATATATAAAGTCAGCAGACTATTTCAGCATGTGCTACAATCAAAATATCAAAATAGACTTCTATCCGAAACATCACTAAACATATCCATTCACCGATGTCTACAGCAGCCCCCACATAAGTTGAACGATCTTTTTGACATGCGCAGTAAGTCTTTCTCATCAATTTGCTTTGTCTGGGTTTTACCCATGATGCACTTGTTCTACTATAGTAAAGGCGGAGATATCGTTGAAACGTGGAAAGCCTATTAAAAATCATAATATAAAACAAATTGCCTTTGAATCGATATTCTGCGTCATTTTTTAATTTATTAATTTATTAATCTCATCTATTAATTTCATTTATCTATTTAAAAAAAAAAAACGAAAATGGAAACTAAATATAAATACGAAAACAATGTTTCGAGAACGAAAGCGGATGCTTTCATGGAATAACTAAGCGATTTACTTCCCGTTAACGTCTATTGGCTGGTGTTAGAAATGGCATCCTGTCGTTCAACTTACGTGGTGGCGGCTGCTATAGTTTTGTACTTTTTTGATATGAACAGTAATTATATTAAGAAACAAAATTTTCTCTACTTTAATAGCCAAAATTTCCGCTGGTGTTGGGCCTTTAGGTTTCCCTGCATCAAGATCTCCTCCTGGAACAAAGGTCTTTGGCTTGCGTGCAATTTCTTTCTCCAATTGCTTTCCTTTTTTGCTTTTAAATAATTGATTGGCTTCATCCTTTTCCTAATCAGATTTTAAAATACCAATGTACATAATTAATGAAACAAATGAACCCAAGTTACACCAGAACATATCTGATGAAATGATTAAAAAATTTTCTATTCAGATATATTTAAAGAAAGTGGTATCCCAAAGACATAATGTTTATCAACGTGTTCTTTCCATTAAGCAGTCATCCCATAATTCATAAAAAGCAGTCTAATATGTCTGTACATTCAATGACTTGAGTTGTTCAATATAGTAAAATCTCGTTAATGGAATTTTGAACGTTAATCTGGAATTGGACATATAGCAGTAAGGTATGGGTGAGGTGGTCTATCTTTTACGGTATGACCTAACATGGCCGCCATCTTGAAACCGGCCCTCTTGAATCTAAGTCAATTTTTTTAAATGGAAAGGGGGTCATGTGATATATCAAATAATATCAGCATTTTCTGACAATTTCATTCCTGTAAACAGATTTGAAGTAGCAGTTATGGTTCAAAAGTTACAACACATTTTGTTTTATTTTGTAGCAGGTAACTTAAGATGGCTTTGACCACGGAGGAGAGAATTGAGGTCATTTTGATGTCTGGGGAACGAAGTTTCCGTTTCATAGCTGCAGATTTTAACAACTGGCACCCAGAAAGACATCCAATTTCACACAACACTGTCAGGTGCTTAATTAAGAAATTCCAAGAAACTGGGACTGTGGTTGACAAGGCACGGAGTGGCCGTCCAGTAAGTGCTACTGATGAGACAACCTCAACGATGGTTTTGGCATCCTTCGTCAAGAGCCCACAACTCTGCACACGACATTTGTCAGCAGAATGTGGAATCAGCCAGTCATCGAACATATGAATCCTTCATGCTCATCAATGGCATCCATTCAATTTCCTGGTCATTGGATTGGCCGATGTGGTGCTGTGGAATGGCCATCCAGATCACCTGATCTTACACCATTTGACTTTTATCCGTGGGGGTCATTTAAAGCAAAGAATATATATGCAGAGAAAATCAGAAACAGACAGAATCTCCAGCAACGCATTGAAGAAGCGTGTGCCAGCATTTCTGCGGAAATCCTTCTGCGAGTGCATGACGATTGGATTCAGCGCCTTCAAATGTGCCTTGACCAAGAGCGACACCATGTTGAACAAATTAAATGACTGTCCTTTATGGAGAACAGTCCAGCCTGTAATTCCAAACAAAATGTGTTGTAACTTTTGAACCATAACTGCTACTTCGAATCTGTTTACAGGAATGAAATTGTCAGAAAATGCTGATGTTATTTGATATAACACACAACCCCCTTTCCATTTAAAAAATTGACTTAGATTCAAGACGGCGGCCATGTTTGGTACATACCGTAAAAGGTAGACCACCTCACCCATACCTTACTGGAATATTCAGATTTTCCAATTCCTGCAAGTTTTTCAAAAAGCAGGGTGTACAGCGACTTTTGACTCTCCCTGTATATTACTGCTTCTGTATGATACACATACAGTTACTACACAGAAAAACATTAGAATACACATAGTGTAGGATACTTATAATTATATATATTTTAATTTAATCCCCGAAAATGTATATTTGAATTGGGCACAATGCAAATGAATCCTAAACAATCTGACTATTGTTTCTGTAATTTGCAGCTGTTCACTAAGCAAAATTCTCTGCAATAAACGTTTCTAGAATTGGTCTTTTCGATTTTCTTGCGATGCCTTAGTCTTGCAGTGTACATTCGATGGAAGAAACTAATAGGATATTATTTCAACATACATAAGCAACAGGTTCTGAACAAGTGCCTATCAACAAATATTTTTCTCATTTCTCATCCCAACTGAATTTTAGTAGCCAATTCTGGAACATTTCTCATCATCCATGTCCTTGCATGTTCTTGTAAACACATGTTAAAGAAATAAGGTTTACAGGTGTTAACCAATTGCAGCAAGGTCTCAACCTATGATCACTGTATACAGGGTGTAAATTTTAAGTTGACAAAGCAGAATAACTCGAAAA
>JAHWFO010092776.1:7546115-7715700 GCA_023313115.1 Rhysida immarginata | reverse complement strand
TTTTTTTTTTTTTTTTTTTTTTTTACTTCATATATGTTTGATGGATTCAAAAATCCTTGGCAATGATCACCCATTTTATATGCATTAATTACTCAATTACTGCTAATTCAATTTTTACAGCATTTTTCAATAACCACTATAATAAAGATATAGCGTAGTTGGGTTTGATATATGTCATCATTGTCAATTACACGTCCCCCCCCCCCCCCATTAAAAAAAAAACAAAAATTGCGAAATATTAAATCAAAAATTAGGCAGAAGCCTCAAAGAAAAATGGAGTCTGAATTTGCATTCACTCATTCTTTTAAAATTCAGGTATGTCAGTCTTGCAAAATCTAAGTGTTTAATAAAGAAATCCCTTTTACCTTCATTTTTATTTTTGTGAAATCCAATACCCTCAGTTGTGGCAATTTGTATATAACATACTGTCGATAATGTTTTCTGTTGATAACAGGATTTTTAAGCAAGCTGAAAAGAAAAAGAAAAGGGATGAGACTATCTTGTATCCCCCTTCTTTTTTTAATTGATGTTTACTGTGTAAGCACAACATTATGTTGGAATCAATAAAGATATCTGGAAATAATAAAATTTTACTTTTGTGAATGAAAGAAAATTTTTTTTTTTTTTTTACTGACGTCAAGTCATATTGAATGAAATCTAAGCACGCACTCCCTCATAAATACAACTTCAGGGATCCGCTTATACGAGGCATATTCGGAAAGTAAGTACAGTTTTTTTTGGGGGGGGGGACAAACAACATTGTTTTCAAAACAATTTATTTTTACATGAAAGAGCATCTCTTAAACTATTTTTCTACATAGTTGCCACCGTTGTTCAGACATTTGTCGTAGCGAGAAACCAACTTTTCTACACCCTCTTCACAAAAAGATGAAGACAGTGAAGATTTGTGACAATCTCATGCAAAACAGTTTTTGAAATTTGTGGAAACTCATTACAAAGCATTCTTATTGTGAACCGTCTGTTTTCACGAATTTTCTCATTCACTTTTTCAACCAAATCATCAGCCGCCCACTCGGTGCTTCGTCATGAACATTGGTTCATTCATCATTGAACTGCCTAACCCACTTTCTCACCATTCCATCAGTCATTCATTTCCCCCATAAATCTCTACAAGTTGACAATGAATTTCAGCTGGTTTAACGTTCTTTGCATTCAAAAAACATATTGTCTTAAACACGCACTTCACAGTCCGCAGGCTCAGAAATTGTCTTAAACATTTTCAACGACCACTAACAAATATAAACAACACAATCCGGCTGTAATGGCACCAGTGCAAAGATATGAACCAGAGAGATGAATATGCATGCTCGGAAGTGCAACACTAGCACTGCAGCGGCAGTAGAACGAAACGGTACTTACTTTATGGACAAGCCTCGTATGAGATTCAACTAAGAATCAGTTGATATGATCACATTTGGCATCCGCAAGCAATGCAAGTTTTTGTGATATAAACAATGTGCAAAAAATGTTAAATTTTTGTTACATGTTGATCTCTCCATATATGTGTGAATGCCTATATAAGAGATAATGTAAGATAGAGTCATCAACCTGTACATAAAACACACAACCCTCAGCTCCCTGTGACTTTCATCTTGACATGTGTAATAGAATAGTTAATGGTATCCGGGGCATAACATTCAGTTTTTCTTCCAGTCTTCTTATTTTCCTTTCAAGTACCAGGGCATCATGATTGCCCTGTCCCTACAGTGCCTGGATGACAACAAGCAGAGACATCCTATTCTGTAAGCTTTAAGCGTGAACCGCCATTTTGATCTCGTGGTCGAAAGTGATAACTGAGTAACTATGCTAAATTCATCATTATTTTAGGCAAATCAATGACATTAATGAATAAGGAGATGTCAGTGACAATTTTTTTTTTTGTTTTGTTTTGAAGCAATGCTTTTCAAAACAGATTCTGAATTTACTAATATGTCAGACTCTTCTTTACTTAGGGTGAATTCTTATTGGCTCCATTAATATCCTCCTCTCAGGCGTGTTCTTCATCAATAAAGCTTCGTGGCATATGGAACACTTATTCATCTCGGAATATTTTTAATGATCACACCTCCCAAATATTCGATGATGCAGTGTACAGTACTTATGTTAATTTTCAAAATAACTTATTTATCTTCTGTGACCAGGACATTGCTTGTTTCTTTTTATTCGAATTAGCCATAAATTCCTCTTTGCAGCAAAACAGAAAAGCAAATAAAGTCTACCACATTTGTCAAAATGATTGCTACATGCAGGAACACAACGAATTTGTTACCTGCATAGTATTTGCTCTTTAAAATTCTATGACAGTAACTTGTTTTAAAAAGCCAAGTATTAGAAGTTCAGAAAAATAGATAATAAAGAGAATTCTAACATTACCAAGCGATACTGTAAGTATCTCTGACTGAGTATTTGAGCAAAAAACATGCGCTCTTTTATGCGTGACTGAGTACATTCAGGATCAAACTGGCGAACGGCAGCCACAAAAGTAAGAGTTGTCACCACTTCTCCCGCTTGCACGCATCCAGGCACCCTACCTGCCCCTCTCCTATCCTCTTAACTATGCCCCTAGAATTTAAAACTGTTTCAGGGACTTTCTCATATGAATGCAAGGGGAAAATGTGATTGCTCTTCTTCCGCATGCTCTCAGCAGAATTTCTTTTTTTGATGTGATGGAGAAATCATCAATTGGGCAATCAAGCCTGTCACGCCTAACTGCTATAAATTTTGAATTGCAACAATGCAACATTACCTGTCCATATAAGTGATGCAATAGTGATATAACAGGATTAAAGTATACAAGGGTGGATCAGGATATGCATCCTCAGCAGTATTTAAAGCCACATTCAATTCTTTCCTCAAGAAAGGGATATATTAGCAAGACTCGTTTAATATGGTTTTACTAAATAATACCAAAGAATGCACACTAATGCCAATTCAGGATAGTTAAGATTAACTTGGATCGCTTAATGGATGTCAGCAGGGAAAATTTTAACATATGCGGGGCAAATCAAAATAATCGACTCGATTTCAGAATTTACTCTGTATTGAAATCTAATGAACATTTGGTATTGTGAGACATGTTACGAAAGGTAAATGTTCATAGTTTACTTCAAACATCACATTACAGGCGTTCTATGTGAGCGGCTTGTGTTATTCAACACACATCAAGCCAATAGTCAGATCTCATGCCAAACCTTTCGTAGCAATGACACAGTCAATATCAGCAGTGGCTGCAGTGATGTGGGCACGCAGGTCATCCATGTTATGTACACATGATCCTTTACAAACCCCCACAGGAAGAAATCAGATGGAGTCAAACGCACAGTAGGGCGTAGCTTTCTAGTTCTCGAGTCCGCCTGGCTGTGGGTTCGAATCCCGCCGTGGGCATGGATGTTTGTGTTTGTCCTGGGCTGCTTACAGATATAACTTGTGTAAAAGGCGCAAAATGACCTAAGTAGTCCCCCTCCCCCTCAAGCACACAGAACGATCTCTGTTCTCCAGTCAACTCCATTTTCTTTAATTGCTCGCTGCTGACCCTTAGCGGTAGAAAGGAAAACACTGCATGGAAACTAAACTGTGAAAGTTAACCTTACGATGCATTCATTAGACATCACAGAATAAATGTCCGAAATCAGGTCCATTTTGATTTGCATTCAGACTAAAGTATCAATGTAAATAAATCATGTAAATTAATATAAAATTAGGTCCACCATCTGAATTATCAGATGAAATTACTACGGGTTTTGTAAGTTTAAGTACATTCATCTTATGACAGTGCAAATGGGTAAAAGAGCTGAAGCAATATTTGGATTTGCTAGCGAATAGCCCTGTATAATTGTTTTAATAGAAAATCAAAGAAATGCATTTTACCAGAGACATCTGAGGCTTTTTACTGTTGCCAAGGGATCTAAATCTCCTAGATCTTGAATTAAATTATTTGTCAAGATTATGGTTTCTAAATTTGGTAAGCTTTCTTCTAGGTTTTCGTTAATGCGCCTGAAATGAGAAGCATACATCAGAAACACTACAGACAACGAAAGTGGTGGTTGACTGAGAAGAAAATAAAGCTAATAGCATACACAATCCTGTTATTGCTCAAGAGGAGATTTTTTAAGCGATGAAGAAGAGGAAATCCATCAAGTTTACGGATGTCATTGTCTGAAAAATCGATTGTGTCAAACTGATCCTGTTAAATAAACGGGGCAAGACAAGAAAATATCAAGTAGGGCTATTTTAAGTGATAAATAATAATTTAGGAATATTATAATTATTACGATAATGAAATATATATAAATCTTACCAAAGTGGCACCTAAGTTTTCGATAATGGGGATTTTGTAACCTGAAATAACATATTTAAGTATGTAAACACATTAAAAATATATACAAGTAACCTGAACAAAACCATCACTTCACCACCCATGCTTTGCTCTCTCAATGAACAAATGACCGGTGACAAATAGCTAATGTATACCTCGCAAGTTCAATTCCCTGTCACGTATTGGATTAATATACTGGGCCGACTGCTGTATCAGTTCTGGTGTAAGTTTAACCATCGTTAAACGCACTTCTTCCAAATATTATTCCGAACTTCTCACGATTACACAAGCCTATTTTTTAAACGAAGCACGCCAGAAAACTCTCGACTCCAGTGCGTGCGCGCGCATAGGACTATGGTGTTCCGATTGTTACAATAAATCGTCTGCTTACTTTTGTAGATTTGGAAATGAAGAGGTGGCTCCCTCAAACCACCGCGAATTGTTTTAATTTTAATAATAATCTACAGATTTTTAATAATAAACAAAAAAATTATTTTTTTTTTTTGGGGAGGGGGGTAATTTTGAAGCAGAATTCTCTAGAATTATAGGAATTTTTTTTTTAAAGGTTTCGAAAAACCCCATAGCTAGCAACTTTTAAGTAAGTAGACTGCGTTTATGAATTGCGTAGTTTAAGCTTACACGAGGATTATATAAAATATTGGTTTATTGTTTACAAGGCTTTTCTTCATTTAAGGTTCGTCTCAAAAGTATAGAGACTTTGTTAAAAAAAAAAAAAAAGAAAAAAACCCTGATATATTTGCAAAACAAAACTAAATATTGCCTATTTACGCCATAAACAAGATTATTTCAAATTTCCAAGAATATACAAGGTGTCCGAAAAGTCTAGCACTAGACAGTCCAGAGGCGATGCATTAGATAAAACAAAAATGCAAGTGGATCGTGGGCTTTCCATTTCCGACCTCAAAAGTGACCTTCAAGGTCATCTTCAAGGTCATTCAAACCGTAACTTTTTCCCTATCAGAGATAGAAGAAAATTTCCAATTACGAACTTGTAGAGCACCCCAAAATTAGTCTAAATCCATGTTTACTTTAACTGATTCATAGGAAAATTGTACGAGATAAATGAGGATGAAGATTGGTATGCTACTCGTCGTCCCTCACACAAGAGTGGCATCGTTCTCACGCGAAATTGTAAGTTATTCAAAGTTAATTTGCACGTAGTTTCTTCGCGGTCTCCATAAATTGTGCCGTCATACCTTTTTCCTGCTTTGGAAAAAAGCCTTTCTGCCGCTGCAGATGTAGCTGGACATGATAAATATTTAATGGCGATTGGCTCATGTGTTGGGAAGGCAGAACCAATTTGATGCCATATCTGTAACGGTTCCTCTTTTAAGCTGTTGAGGGGATTTTTCAAGAACACACTTAGCTCTGAAGGCTTATATGTCTCAATCGGAGTGGGATGGTCTGGATGTTTGTTTTTTTCTTGCACTAGTTTGTAATGGTCACTCCATAAATTGAATTCAGTCTCATTACTGACGTTTTCTTTATCAGTGATGTTTTCTATATTCTTGGCGATATTCGTACCTAACATCATTAAATCTTTGATGCTTTTCGCTGGAATCAAAACCAGCAGTGGCGCCCTGTTTTGTTTTTTTTTAAAATTCCCTGATAATCGGTTATGTTAACATCGATGTTGGGCCCTCATCATCGATTTTTCATTGACATCGATGAACATCACCCATCCCCATGTGGAAGCGCTAATAGAAGAGGTGTGAAATATATATTTATTAATTAAATGATAAAATTAAATTGAAGAAACAACATTTGAATAGAAAAATTCTATATGATGATTGATCAGGAATGAACAAACTATATACTGTGTGCAATCGACGCCGAGCGTTTAGATCGTTCGATGGCTTCGGTCATCATCTTTAGATAGTAGGTGCAGTACATTTGTATTGGGCAAGAATGCCAAATTACAGCAAAGGATGGCGTTTGGGTAGCAGACTTCTGTTGTCTCATCCTTTTGAGTTTCTGCCATGTGGGACACCTCCAGGAGCAGAAAGTAAAATGGCAGAAAAAAATAGGCCCTGGTTTCTGCTTTCTTGTTTTCTGCTAGTGGGAACCACGCTTTACTTGTAACACGATCAGGTGACGCAATATCCACTGCATGAGATGGTCGACATGGTCTTCTGCTATGGTGCAAGTAACGAGAGTATTGCTGATGCAAAAAGACTGGATGCAGAGCGATTTCCGACTTCAAACCATCCTCATTACAGAACACTCCAGCACATCATCAACGGATTCCAGACCACAGGATTTGTTCAGCAGCTACCTCGAGAAGGTCGTCCGAGGACTGCAACAAATGATGTCAGGCTTATGGTCTAGCAGCAGTCGCAGCTAATCCTCATACAAGTGTCCGAGCAATTGCACATGGTCTGGGTATTAGCAAATCTTCCGTGTGGAACATTCTCTCGACACAAAACTTCCACCCATACCATATTCATTGTGGCCAAGCTCTGTAATTACGAGACTATGATTCCTGTGCAGAGTTTTGCAACTGGCTGCTCTGTCAAATTGATGACGACCCACAGTTCGTAGGCAAGATTCTGTTGTGTGATGAGGACCAGCTTTCACGAAACGGTACTATCAATAAGCATAATCTACACTACTGGGCAGAGGAAAATCCTAGGAGGCTGAGACCAACATATCACCAAGTGAACTGGAAAATGAATTTTTGGTGTGGTATTTATGGGACAGAAGTCGTAGGTCCTGTTTTTTATGAAGGTATCCTAACTGGTCAGCGCTACCGGGATGAAATACTGCGTCGATGATACAGCGTTGATCACGGCCCACTCGAAATCAGTCATGATGGTTGCTGGATCTGGATTGAATTTATTCAGTACTGCCATGACCTCCTTTATTAATCCAGGAGTAATAAAGGAGGTCGTTGTACAGCAGTCAGTAGTTCTTCATATATGCTTTGACTTTTTGCAGAAAAGAATGCATATAAAACACCTCACTGCGGATTGTCCAAGAGGTACTCGGATGAAATAGAGTTGCTGAAACAAATTTGGGGCCGCTACAGAAGTTCCATCCAGATACCATATGAAGGAGAAGAAAAAGGCTTCGATAGCATTTTAGAAGAAGAGGCCCAGAGTAAGTATTAGTGCAGCAGTTATTAATCCAAAAATGGATATAGGATGCAACAGCGTCAAAGCAGAAGAGGATAAAGAAGAAATGACGATCAGGTTGAAGCAGCTTCTTTGATACTGTTTTTTTACTTTTGCTGCCTCTACCTTGTGTGGATTGGGGTCATGGTTGTGCTCTGTCATATCAAACAAACGTGTAATTTTCAAATCCGTATATGCACTATCTCTGCAATTCAACCCGGTTCTCTGCGAACACTCCCAACGTATTTTGGCTTTCAAGGATTTCTTCAGATACATATATCCGCCTACGCAGAGTTTTAATCCTCCTTTATTGTTTTTTGAAAAATTTAATCCTATAATCCTCCAAGCGCCTTTAATTTCTTGTATGTAAGCAATTTTGTGCAATAATTTTAGATAGTTATGAGGGGAATTTTAGTTATATAGATATGAGGGGGATGTCTTTCAGGCATCCGGGAATGTTTTGACCGGGGATCTTTTGCCTTGCGGAAATTTTGGCATACGGATATTTTGACCGGAGCCCGGTAAAAAACCATTACGAAAAAATCACTTGAATTGAGTGACAATTACCTAAGGATACCGTACATAGACGAATTAAGGCAAATCCTGTACTAGTTTATACTAAGAAGCAGAAGAAACCATGTCCAATCAAAGAACACAAGAAAGCGCGATTGGAATGGGCTCGAGAGCATATTTCATGGACGGATGAGTGGCTTGATGTGACTTTTTTCGATGAAAAGAAATGGAATCTGGACTACTAATATCACATTAGGAAGAAACCAGATTTCTTTTATAGCAACCAGCAAGTTGGTGGAAATGTGATGGTGCGGGCTGGGTTTCGTTCCACGGGACTACTAGTTTGGCATTTCTGACTGGAAGACAAAACTCCTCAAAGTATCAAGAAATTAGAGGAGAATTTTGCTTCCAAAAAAAAAAATAGATCCGAAAACAGGTGAAAATGAGCCAAGAAACTGTGGACACAACTATCAACCAGCAAAAGCAACGAAACCACAAATACACAATACATAATTTTTTAATGCTTCAGATGTACATTTCGGGGTCTACGATCCCTTCACTCACTCAAGCGCCAAAATACAGGGTGTCTCTAAATGAAAGGGCAATATGTACCTAGCGTGATCCTTTGCATGATGACAAACTTGAAATTCCTTATGCAAAATGTTCAAAACTCAAAGTTTTCAGACTGCATTTCCCTGTTTTGGAGAGACTAGCTGGTTATTTTAAGGGTCTAAATATCATGCGAAGTTAGCTAAAAAGCGGCGGAAAACGTCATTTAATCTCAACAAATACAGCCATTTTCTCGTGGCATAGCGCAGTTCATTATATGATGTAACGACGCGTTTTTTTAGACCCTAAATTTTGAATTTTAGACACTTTCGATAAGGAACTTTTTGCTTAGATTGATGCGTGGAATCACAATATGTAGTCCAAATAGAAACACCACGTATAATTTATACGTTCAAATATCGTCGATAAAAAATAACCACGTATCTTCTCAACATACATAGAATAGGCAATTTCTAATTTTATACGATATTAAGGAAGGAAAGACAGAGAAAAGTTCGTCAGCATTCTTGTAGCTTCAAAATAATGCACCGGAACCTGACACTATCAGATCGACTTCACTCAGGCCCGCCGCCAGAAATGTTTGGGCCCCTGACAACTGGGTACGCGTGGGCCCCTCTGGGCTCTGCCTCGTGCACAAAAAAAAAATCAAGCGTGGCTGACGAGGCCCCCCTTCCGTTGGGGCCCCGGACTAGAGTCCCGTTTGTCCCCCCCTGGCGGCGGCCCTGCTTCACTCATTACTTTGTCGAATGAACAAGTTTTGCAGAAGACAAATTATATTCAACTTTCTACTTGTCATCAACATATCTTGCCCTAAGAGATGCCAAAAATAAAATAACTGGAAATACTGTTTTCTGGTGATGGAGCAGACATCATGAATAGACAAAATGAACGAAAAGAAAGGTTAGTGAAATCTTTGGTCCATAACATTGTTATCCGTACGAATGGAATGGCCAACATTTTGTGCTTGGTTTAACATGCAGAAGAAAAACGATATTATGGAATTGTGCTACTCTGCTTATCCTCGAGTTAATCTCTATTCTCTCCATCAGCAAATATGGCAACAGGAGTAGCATTTTGCTATTTTCGACCGCTATGCAAAACCGAACCGAAAGCAAAGAGACGAATATAATAGTCATACCTTCGAAATATGCAGGGAAATTCCTAAGGTCACTTTGCAGCTTTAAATATCTAGAAGAATTTCTTTTGCTCTTCGCACTTTAATCCAAGCTTGCCACCGCGTTTTACTTTGAATGGCATCTATAACCAATGATCTTCTGACATACCAATGCTAGAAAGGTCGAAGTTTCCATCTCTGTACAAAAAATGCTTTATTTATCTCCAATTAATCAGCAGTATATGAGACAATGAACTGCTTCTGAGTATAAACAACAAGACATTCTGATTACACAGGCCAACGAAAAAATGACCTTTTAAATTCATCTTTAACTTTAAGAGCTGATTCTTATGTTTTTGCATGTGCTGAATTCGTATCTGATATCAGTTTTTTCTATCGCCCACAGATTTCTTGTTTTTCAATGAAGCACTTCAAAATTATTCAGAGTTTGGGGCCCGATCTAGTTTCGTGTGGCCTAAAAATATGGATATTTTAACATCGCAGCCGCTTCTCTTTACTCCCATTACTTTAACACTGCAGTCTCTATGTGCATAACTTGGAAACGTGACTTGACAGAAAACATCTAAAAGTAGATTCGGAGTCAGCACTTTAAAACCACAAGAATGAGGCAAATTCATCCAAGATGATTTTTCATCGTTGGCCTGTGTTATGTACGAGAAGTGACAGATTGCAGTTACACTTGATCACTACCAGTAAAAAAGCAACAATGTTAAGATTAAGAAAAACGTCCCTTTCTAAGGAAAAAATAAATGAAACTTATGCCGTAAATAAAACTTTATCTTTCCCTTTGCCCTGAAGGTTAAAATTCCTTTGAAAAGTATTTCTTCTGCTATCACCCTTGTTTTTGTAAAAATTGAAGGATACCTCTCTGACTTACCTCCTTTCATCAAATGGAGAGGACCCTAGACCAAAGGGAAGGTTGTATATACTGTAGTTTTCCAAGCACAACTCCTACCTCTAAAATTACTAGTCAATATAATCTTGATTTTTAATATTATCTTTTCGAAAGCGAATTTCTCAACCAAAAAAATTTGTTTTCCTAATTTTGGACGTGTAATCTCTGTCTTCTCAGACATTTGTTCCAATGGCCAGAAATAGGAATTCCACTTCCGTGTTTTGGGTTACGGATTACATTAAAGAAAATTAATCTTCTAACGTCGATTTTTTGTAAAATATCCATTAAAAACCTTACATAAAATTATCTTATGTCATTATGAAGTTGCTTATATTAGATTGGCTTCTTAATATTTCAGAATTCATTTTCTTTCTCAAAATTTATTTTTTCTCCTCATTATACCCCAGAATTGTACTGAATATATTTTTTTAATGTTGTTGCCATGATTTGTAATTCCATAATATTATATTTAAATATTATGAATGAGCATATTATATGGTAGAAATTTCGAATCAGTCTTCTCGTGATGCGGCAGCTTTTTCGTACATCTGTAAAGAAAAGAAAATATAATTATTATTCTATACTATTACATAGAAAGGGAGAGGGTTTTTTTAAATAGATGTAAATAATCATCTGATATTTTATTATTAATATTATTTTTATGGAGCTGAAGACACTGGGACTGAGCCTGGATATCAAGCCCCAGAGGCAGGCTGAAATGTAGACCAACTTCTGTGGGATTGAAGAAACGTCCCTAGGAGTTTTCTTTCTGCATGATATATTTTTTAAAATTCCGACTTTCAACATGGATTAAACATGTAAGGGTTTATAGTGGATATTTTTACGCTTTTGTATTTTGAGTGTGGAATGACCCCAGCAGTGCTTTATTTCGTATGAGATTTCTGTATATGTTGTGATTTTCTGTGCTCTAAATCTGCGTGTTACGTATACTGGGAGTGAAAACGTCAATTTATATACCAGATTCCAAAAGTATTAAAACTTGAAAATACATTGAAAATGAATTATAATAATCTGGTACAGTTTGGATAGAAATGCACAAAAAAGAAGTGGGGTTTTTGATTCATAATGAAGAAATTTAATACCCGAATCGTTATAATTCTGAACAATAGATGGCGCCATATGGATCCCAATCTACACAAGGTTAATAAAAGGATTAACCTTTTATTATTAACCTTGAATCTACACTACACACCTTTACCGAAACCACTGATACATGTATATGTATTATTTGCTTTGAACATTGAACATTTGAACAGTGTAAAAAAAAATCTCTTTTACTTTATTTAGACACCCAATTTAAAATGTGATTTTTCTCATGTTTATGTATTATTATTAAGTAGCGGAAGAATGGGACATTTATTGGTTTCACAATGTCCCCTTCATATTTTCTACATTTTTTCACGTAAAAAGTTGAAATTCAGAACGCAGCTTACCATGGGCATATCCTCCTTCACTATTTAATTTGATTTTGATTGGCCCACTGGGGTCGGAGTTAGATGGGACCAGAAGGTCTATTTAGGTATGTTAAGGAGTGAAATCTGGAATGCAGATTCCTCTAGGTAAGATCTACATTATTATGAAATTTGGACCAAATTGTCTCAAGGGAGCCGCCGAAATTGTCGGGGTGGCAGTCACTTGGTCCTTAGAACTATGGCAACATATGTGATATATCATTCTATCGGAAATGATGAGAAACGAAAGAAGATAGAGCTCTTTTACATTTTCTAAATCCTACGTTGGAGAAAATCAATATTTCGATTAAAAAATGGGGGTTGGTTAAAAAGTGTAGATAAAAGGGTAAAAATAAATGATCTCAGGGCTTCCGTTATTTTCCTATAAACTTCTCGGTGAGGGGGGAATTAATTTCTTCTTCTCAATTATATCAGTTACGACTATAAAGACATCAAAGCCAAATGCTTGGTCGCATGGAACATCTACCAGTTTGAAGTCTTCTTATCCATACCATCACAATCCTCTATAGTCAGAATTGAAGCTTTAGGGGATTGCGCAATTTTTAAGTATTTGTCTTGGCTGATTGAAAGCTTGCTGAGTATCCTTGGCGCTTTTCTGGTTTCTTAAGTATTTTTGGAGTTCCCTTTCTAGTCCCTCACGAAATATCTGAGCCGGCCAGGTGGCCGAGAGGGCTAGGGCGTAGGCTTCTAGTTCTCGAGTCCGCCTGGTCGTGGGTTCGAATCCCGCCGTGGGCATGAATGTTTGTTTGTCCTGGGCTGCGTACAGATATAACTTGTGTAAAAGGCGCAAAATGACCTTAGTAGTCGACGCCATAATTTCTAATAAATCAACCAACCAATCAACCAAGAAATACCTGTGCCCACTATAGGCCTCCAAAGGATAGTAATAGAATAATCTTGATAAAATTTTTGGAATTTTGTATTTTTAAATTCTAGGTATTTGTCAACTCCATCGTTTTCCGTGTCTGTAACGTGATCCACCTCTTCTAACATGAAGCTCTATTTCTGAGAATCCATTTACAATGTACGAGGGAAGATCAAAAAATAAGTTGCACTTCCACGGTATGGCCATTCACTACACCACCTATACAAAAGCAACACGGCTATAGCAGCATACAATGTAGGTTCACTTTTCCACATAGTCCCCAAGAGACCCTAAACATTTATCCGAACGATCAACCAACTTTTCGATTCCGGATGCATAGAAATCTCCTCCAGCGTTTTATAACCACACGGTGACAGCCGCTTTCACCTCATCATCGTTTCGAAATCGTTGTCCACAGAGTTCCGTTTTGAGCTTACCGAAAAGATGAAAGTCGCATGGCTTCTAAGTCGGGACTGTGTGGAGGATGTTGCCAAACTTCCCACTTGAATCGCTGCAGCAGTTCGCACGTTCAGCGGGCCTTGTGAGGTGTTGCGTTATCGTGCAACAAAATCACACCAGCGCTCAATTTTCATATACAGCAGTGATTTCACGATGAATGTCCGTGCAATTCACCCGTTTGGCCCATAGACATCGGATTGCTGCTCGCACTTCAAGTTTGGAGTGGACATCCAGTTGACGCGCCATTGCTTTTAGCCCGCTAGTCACACAAAACACGACGGGAAACCACAGCAACCGTCCTATCCGACGTCTGCGCAGTTAATGTCCCTTTCTCCGCTTTGCCCAAGATTGCGACACACAGCGCGCTCCTGCGGCGATTTAGTGCAACTTACCTTTTGATCTCCCCTCGTAGATAGGCAGTGCCCCCCCCCCCCTTAGTCTCTGTCATAGTTGATATTAGACTCCATTGATAATTGATAGTAGATCCCATAGAAGGCCCCCATATATAAAAGTGTCAGGGACCCCATGAAGGTGGCCCTGACTTTGCCTATTTGTTTAAACCAGAGTTTCTAACCTATTTCGCACCCTCTTGTCTACTACAAAAGACAACAGAAGGTAGTGATTCCGTTTGGAATCATCAGGGGAGAAAGGATTAATTATTATTAAGTACGAGATTGAGTTTTCGTACAATCACTTTTCCTCGAATCCCGAAGATTGTGTTTTCGCACCCCTGGTTGGGAACCCGCGTCGCAACATCTGGTTACCAGTTTCGAAATACACTACTTTTACAGTAATAATGAGGGTTCAAACGATCCGGTAGGCCCGATAAGCTGATTAATCTTGGCCGAGGCCCTGCTAGTGATGGAACTGACTAAACTGGACTCACCAAATTGATGTTTATTGGGTTTGAACTAGGGAGAAAGATTATATCGGCTTGGATTATTAAGGTTCACGTTCATGGATTAGGTAGAGGCTCACGTTTGAAAAAATAAGCCATATTCTTCAAGTCCCCTAGTGATGAAAGCAGTGCTATTCCCTGTCCGGCTGCTTCAACATCTCAATCTATCCCTAGTGTTTCAAGAAATTGACCGATGATATAAACCAATATCTAATGCGCATACATTACACAATCACTAAACTGGAAACGTGCACTGCAGCTTATTGACGACACTTTATATAGCCTACTATGTTCAAAGAGACATATCCTGATATCGCTGTTACTGAACAACTTATTGCTAGTCAGCATCGTACAATAGTCGGCAACAACATGCGACCCACATCTTCCAGTGTGGCCCCAAGCTGATCGAAAATGCGCGTTGCAGCTGGTTCTTAATTAATAAGCGGCCCGCCTACGGCTTTAGGGATAATGTTGCAGTCCTAGCATCTATTTGAATTTGACATCATTCCCTTCATTTACACTATAGAAGAAAAAAAAAGCAACACCAGTTTCAAGAATACAATTGACAAGCAGACAGATATCTAACATTAAAATTGACATCGCCGATGAACATGAAGATAACATTTATCAATTCCGAACTTTCAAGTAATAATAACCTACAGGAAGCCACAATCTTAAATCCTTTTCAAGTAATAATAAGGAAATTCCACAATCCAGACAATGTCTGGTTGTTGTCTGTCACCAGCAGGTGGCACATTTGCGCTTAGTTTCATCTGTCATTCTTTGAACAACCGAGATACTTTTTTACGTGAATGGCCGAGGACATTAGATATTTCCGAAATACTGTAACCGGCTTTTCTTGCGCCTACGATTATTCCATATTCGAAGTCGTTGGTATCCTTTATCTTTCCATGCAGACATACAAACTGTACTGCTAAATAGTTGTGGAAACAACTTAATATACGAGGCGTGTCCGGAAAGTATCTGGATTGAGGCTACAAAAAAATAATACGGTTCGAACTCACATAAATGTTTAGTCACCTTCAAATAAAGCACCACCTGCAGCAACGTTTAACCCAGCGTTGCTGCCATTGGTCAAAACAATTACGGAATGCCTCCTTTGGGATAGCCAAGAGCTCCGCCGTCGCATTTTGTGTTGTCACGTCCACATCCTCAAATCTCCGTCCTTTGAGCGCTTTCTTGATCTTCGGAAATGCTTAGTTTAGCAATTCATACACTCCGTTGCGGTTTTACCGATTTTAAAACAAAATTTGATGCAATGTCGTTGTTCAATGTTTTCTGTCATTTTCATCACGCGACGAGAAAAGAAAAAGGTTCTGCTTTAGCGTGTTACAACAACAATTGCACGCGGCACTCTTAACAGCTGCAAATTTCATTACGTCATCAGCAGAAATGTCGTCACACGATCCGGATAGGAAAAAGGTGCACTGAGTTCAATTTTTTTTTCATTTTGTAGCCTCAATCCGGACACTGTTCGGACAGGCCTCGTATGTCTTTAAGTACTATATGTTGCTGTTACGTCACCGTGATTTACATAATGGACTCGTCCAACTTAGATTGGTGATGTGTCTAATAAAGTGGCCACTCAGTGTCACCGCTGCCAAAACGGTTTTGAACGAAAGTACCAAAGTACTGCTGGAATAGACCAGATATTATATACGTATATTTAAGTGTAATAAATTGTATATTTACGGTTATTATTAATTTATTAATGTACCAAAATAATAATAATAGTACCAAATTTGGTACGAAAGTACCAAGTTCGGCAGCCATGCTCAGTGTATGATCAAAAGCATTTTTATTATTGTTTTGGAAATATCAAATTCGGACCAAGTGCGAAAACCAAATCCTAGAAGAGGACTCAGGTGAAAGAAGGAGTAAAAGGTTGTGGGTGAGTGAGATGGCAGGTAACTAAACATTTCGTCTGCGACACAGAAGGGGAATAACACATACATTACAAACGTGCACAAAAAAATCACACCCGAAAGCTCAGCACGGCACATAATCATACACGAATTTCGTCCCTGGTTGGTTATTACAGCAGGAGACCATTTGGAGATCCTTTGCTATCACAAAACAAAAAAATAAAAATAAAAATAGAAACGCTGTAAATCAAGGAAAACCGAAATCGACACCAAGGAACTGACGGCCCATACAAGTAGAGGGAAAATTAAATAAAGGCCTGGGGAATTTTTTCTGTTCCACACTTGTTACTACCCTAATAAAACATAAATATCTCTTAATGCCATAGGCTATCGCCAAGTGTACTCGCTTATGGCCATAATGTTCCCCTATTACCGTGCTCGTATTAGTTCAGTGAAGACGATTTACTTTTCCTCGTGCTTTATTGACTAATTGGCCTCAATCAGATAGAGAATGTCTAGACGAAATGAAAAGATGCATTCGAACCTACAAACACCGCAATCCTTTTTGAACCAATTTAAGGGATACCATTATTCAACAAAGGCTAATGTCCCTGCAGAATGGTTCAACTCTTTGTAGAATCTTTGCCTAAAAGAATTACGGTAATGGTTAGAGATCAAGGTGGAATAACTCCTTATTAGTATGGTGTCTCTAATAGTGATGTGTCTATTAAATAAATCTGATGATATCTAGGGTCTAAAATACACTGGTGTCGAAAAATAAATTGAGAAATACAGACTGGAGATTTTCTTAAGTAAACGGCGAAAATTAATGACACTTGGTATGGAAAGACAATAACACTGAATAGCAGAAATGTTCTAAAAATCACTCAAGATCATGGAGTATGCATTTGAGTTATCGGATCAAATATGTAGTAGCCCATGGAATGATGTTGGAGAAGCTAATAGGCAATGTCCCTAAAAGCTACATAGAGCTCACCACGAGTCCTTATATGCCATTTATAAAGGTATTTACGAGATTTTGTAAAGTGAATCTCACTCTTTTACTAAAGCCCTTGTTAGCGTTGGTAAGGTTTTGGATGATATACAGGTTATTTCAAGCATTAAAGAAGATTAAAGTCTGGAGATCTGGCTGCCCATTCCATCCGCTAAATATTTGTACTTTTGAAAAATTCATCGGCTAGAGTAGCATTTAGCGGAAGAGCATTATCATCCATAAAAATAAAGTGCAGCCCAAAGGCTCTCTGAAACGCCTAGCATAGGACTGTACGATATCGTTCTTGTAATGGTGATTAGTCATGACGTCTCGTTCAAACACATGGCTAGTTGTTCTTTTTGATTTTGGATGGAAGATGTTAAGTTCCAGACTGTCTCCAGATGTGAACATTCCAAGAGTGATTTCCAAAAGTGTGGTGCCCATGGTAGCTGGCCGTTCGAGAGAGATTTTCTCAAAAACATAACACAGGGCCCTGGATAAGCAATGATGTCCATACTGTCTAGTATCATAATATCTATTTTTTAAATAATTTAATTGCCGACGCGTTTCGATTTACATCATCTTCACATGCTATGCAGATACTGAGATTACCTCCCTACGGCTGCGAACAGTTAGAGCCGTATTGTGGTTCTAGTAGGTGGCTCTCCCGTATTGTGGCTCTAGTAGGTGTCGTTCCCTGTTTTTTTCTGCTTATTATTTCAGTTCCTGGAATTGTCTCCAGAGGTTGTAAAAACATTCAGGAGACGTTAGAGAGAGGACTAATCTTTCATGTTTAAACCAACTCATTCCTCTATGGTTCTAACGCTAATTCTAATTAGCTTACAAACAGTAAGCTTCCACAGTTTGATTTTTTAAGTAAAAAATCTAGAGAGAGCTTCAAATATTACGTTGCTCATTTTAATTCATTTAATGTATAGGAATATTTATTAAAATATGTGTAGCTCTAAAGCGAAGTCAGGAATAGATGATTTAAAAAAGGAGACTTTAAATGAATGGCATTAAATGAATTTGGAAACTCTTTTTAGTTTGTTTACTTAAAATTCACACTGTGGAAACTTACAAACAATTAATGATTATTATTTCTTTAATACACTGTCCTGACAAGGTCTTTACCGCTATTTCCCAGCATTAAGGATTAGCTCTTTCTCTAACGTCTCCCAAAATATTTATTTAGTCATTGAGACAAACTCATTGCTTCCCGATTGCTTTCCACGTTACGTGTGTAAGCAATGTTTCACTTTCAAGTCAAACTCCAAGGACAGTCGACTTGGAGGAGCGAAGGACTCCGTCAACAACATAACATGAACGGTACTTTTTTGTTCAAATTAGTTTCCAGATGTGGATGTTATCTCAAGAATGGACTGCACTATCTTGGTCTAACGAATGTCATATATCTTTGGTAATTTACATCCATAAGTCATATATTATAATTGGGATTCATAACTACTGGCAATATTAAGAAAATACTCAGCCATAGTACGGATACATTTCATATTATACCAGATAAATCCGTTCATGATACTAGTCCGTACATGTGACTAATATGAACTATATTCTTCTCACCTCTTCCCATAACAATAGAACTTTGATTATCTCCCGAGGAGAAAGATCAGTTAGCTACACTCGAGGTAGTCCATGAATTGGATTTTCATTAGTAAATTGTTTGATTTAATACTCAAAGATTCAACTGATTTTAACATCCAAACCATTCATTCACTTATCACCACTGAATTCGAACCAAAAATTAATGTTTTTGTTAATTAACGGTTTTGAACTTCCATCCTATGCAATTCTTTATCCAAATCCAAATATGAAATTATCTGTTAAAACTACTGTTCCCTTTATTGTTGTAAGCAGATTTCCATTATTTCCTTTAAAATTGAAACATGTAATAATCTTTTTCATTAAAAATTGTTTCATATCTTCTTTAAGATGGTTTAAATTTAAGAGGAAATAAATACTTAAAAAAAGAATTTATAACAAAACACTGAAATATATATTGAAACGATTTAGGTAACATCTGAAGAGAATAACATCAGAAACGTTATACAGTAAAGCACTTATTTTTAGGAAAAAAATATTTGTGAGGACTTGGATTGGATGAATTAATTTGAAACGTTAATCCGGGGTTATCAGAAATAGTTAGAGTGCCGGGTGCCTTTGCTAGTTAAATAAATGTCTACTCATATATTAAATGAGATCTTAAAATAACCTATGTATCCAATTCTTGATATACTATCCGAAAAATACTTATAATTTTATACATTAAATTTCTATGTAAAAAATCTCTTATTCAAACCTCTGTGCCAATTACGCATTCGTAATAAACTGAAACCCCATAGAAATGCACTAGTAGAGGTAAGTATTATCTTTTTAAAATGTTAATATCTAACCGTGTTCCTGAAAATTTTTCTTTATAAGTTAAAAATTAGTAAAAATCATTAAAATAGAGCAAATTAGCAAGTCTTAAACTTTTGAGTATATGCTGATATTGTTAAAATATGATAATAAACATATTACTTTTTTAATTACTAAATTTATATTTATTAAGCTATCTGTTGAATAATGTCTTTAATTGTAAGATATTAGAATGAGAGACCAAATAAAGATTTGCGAAAACCATTGTGAAAAATGATTATAAATTATTTACGCATGTTAAATCATATAAATAATGCCGCCATTGAATATTAAATGGTATAAAAGTATTGTAAAGAGATTTTGCAGAGAAAAATCTGTATAAAATGGAATAAATCACATATTAGTCTTTATTTTTGTGGATAACTAATATGTGTCATAATCGGCACTAAATCTTATGAACTATAAAATTAAAAATATTTTCTACACGGGCAAAAGGAGAGGTTAAAAATCCTCTCTGAACGAAAGCTTACTGAAATTAAAAACATCAATTGAGAAATCTATCCAAAGAATTAAATGATTTTCATATCAAAAAAATTAATAGTCCTTCAAAATATTTTCTAAAAAAAAAAAGACACCACCTTCTTTTTAATTGAATTTTTAAAAAGAAAAAATGCTCGCTCAGAGATATCGCTCTAAAAATTAATGATTAAGTTACAGTCGCCATTTGCCACGTTACGTGTTTAATCATGGGAGTACGTTTATATAAGCATTGAAATATTATTAACTCTTTTATAAGAAGAATATTATGAAATTAAAATAACAAAAGACGGAAAAAAAAATTGAAATCTGGTAATATCTGAAGAAAACAACCTCAGAAACGTTATACAGATAAGCACTTATTTTTAGGAGAGAATACTTGTGAGGGCTTGGATTGGATGAATTGATTGGAATATTAATCCGGAATTATCAGAAATAGTTAAATAAATATCTACTCATATAAATACGAGTTTAAAATAACGTATGTATCCAATTCCGTTTCTTTTTTCTTACCTTTTCTACGCACTTTATTGCTATCCACGTTATAACATGGCGACTTCAGTTTCTCTAGAAACTGTTAAGAGTTTTATGATTTCATAAACGTTGATTGCAATATGGCTAGTTTCGTAAAATACCCATCGGAAATGTGCTAAAATAGGCGTCGAATTATTTAAAAGTGTCCTTCTGCTATACGACCTGCCATATCGGCTTCTTACGGTCCATTTGTCCGGTCTATCTCTGCGAATGCGATAGGCCGTGTTGTAAATCATTCGGATCACCTGAGAGGAGTTATCAAGCAATTAATAGAACATGCGTCGACGCTTTCATGTTCGTTCATTGGTTCCTTCAACCTTTCACCCCACCCCCCGCCTCATTGGTAATCTACAACGTTTAAGTTATTACATAGGCCGAACACGGCTGATGCGAATAAGCCTAAGACCAGAAACTGGTGCTTCGGAGTGAAATTCGGCCCCTGTAACCAGGTAAGATCCAACAGTAAATATACTAAAAAACCTGTGAGAAAAGTTGGCTTAGGAGTCGGTTAATTTAAGCTTAGATTCTGAGAGAAAATGGATTCGAAATTCTGTTTATATTAATGGAACTAATGTAAAAATTATACGAACGTCCCACCTCATGCCTCTGCACTGTCATATTAGTCAATTGGAGAGGGGGACGGAAATGTTACCATTAGTGACAGATTTCTTAACGCATAAAGAGGAGTTCCGATCTAGATGCATTTCATAAGAAATTTGTCGTCCGCCTAGTTTTAAACAGAAATTTACTTACTCTTCATTTTCTGATTTCCTTTGATTCTTTATAGTTTCTTTATCTATCTAAAGAAACATTAAATATTATTTTAATAAGGAAAGTATTTTTGTCGTGATCTTCTATTGACGTTGCACTTCAAATTAATAAGCTAAAGTTCAAATTTTAATGTTTTTCAGAAAGCTTAGGTTTTTTTGTTGTTTTTTTTTTATCAACATGTACCCTCCACTTTTTCTTAAATAGTACCACAATCGATTGTTATTATTATTGTATCTTTTGGCGTGTCTTTTTCTATCGATTTTTCTTAGATCATCCTCTTAAGCCGTCTTCTAGTATACAACAAAAGTTTCGACCAATTAAAATACATATCTTTAAGAAATTAATGACAACATGAGATAAATTTTTTTTTGGCTACTGTAATCTAAATGAAACTAGCTTAGTATTATTGATCCTGCTACGAAATGTTTCAGTTAGATTTAATAGTCAAATAAAAGTAAATAAAAACAGATATCAATTTATTTAGTTAATAGATGTTTATGAATATCTTTGGATTTAATATTTCCAGCAACCCACCCAAATGAAAGATATTATGTAGTCAAAAATCTTATGTTTTTATTAAATATAAAAATTATTTTTAATGCAATGTTATAAAATTATATTTTTTGTTTTTGCCATTCAGTTATGGGTAAAGGTATAATGTAGCAAAAACAGTGCTTGGTGACGAGTAATATTTAAAGAACTAGTGTTCATCAATAAAAATTTAATAAATTCATGTAATTTTATTATATTATTGGTAATAAGCTGCTGTATTCAAAAGATGTTGCCTTCTAATTAAATAATATAAAAAAATAAATTATTAAATAATATAAATAATAATAATATTATTAAACATATATAATTATTTAATTTTTTATTTATATTAATTTGATTTATTTAATTATCACTTCAGCATTTTTAACTTTGATAAACTAAAATTAAATTAAATTAAAATTTTTATCGCTTTGATTTTTTGAATTCTCATCAATTCTTGTTATTTTTTTCATTTATGTTTTACAAATTATTTTGATTACTTCCGTATCTGCTTTATAATTTGTATTTTTATAGTCAAAAGTCTTGCCTGAAGAATTTTAATGGAATATTGTTTGCTTCATTTCAAAAATTCCATAAAGAAATCATCAATAAACAACAATGCAAAAAGTAACCAAAAACTCCTGAATAGAACTATGTAAAAGTTCTGTTGAAATTCAGTGATTTCTCCAAATTAGAGGGGGGGGGGGGGGTTTAAAAATTAAAGTGTCGACTACTGAGGTCATTTTGCGCCTTTTACACAAGTTATATCTGTACGCAGCCCGGGATAAACACAAACATCCATGCCCACGGCGGGGTTCGAACCTACAGCCAGGCAGACTCGAGAACGAGAAAGCCTACGCCCTAGCCCTCTCGGCCACCTGGCCGGCCTCTCTAAATTAGGAGCCAACTATCAAATGAAGCAGATAATCTTATATCAAAATTCTTCAGATAAAATTTTTTACTTAAAATAAAGCAAAAATAGAAGTAATCAAATTAATTTGTAAAATATAAGTGAAAAAAAACAACAAGAATTAATAAGAATTCAAAAAATCAAGTTGAGGGTATAATAAATTTAATTTAATTTAATTTAATTTAATTTAATTTAATTTAATTTTATCAAAGTTGAGGGGATAATAAAATTTGTAATTAAATGTATCAAATTGATAAATTTTATTAAACATTTTGCAAGTTCTTCCTGAACAATCCATGGAAAAAAAATGAGGGTATGTCCAGAAAAATGCGGATGGTTATCAGCCTTAATCACGAGAATATCCAAACGTGTGCGAAATTTTAAAAAGTTCAGGATATACAGTATTAGGTATCTTCTTTTCAATTTGTTCTCAGTATTATACCTGCCACGAAAGTCATATGTAATTTCACAAATGACTCTCTTACTTATTGAAATCCTGTTCAGTTTTGTTAAACGTATTTTTCGATATTGCCGATTTTTCATGAAATTTCATATATCTTAATCAACCATTTACTTTTTCCTATATTTAAAACTATCAACGAGTCCAATAAACAATAAAAAATGAAATGATTCTTAACCATAAAAGTAAATTTCTGCGCCAATCATTCTTCCTCGCAATTACCCTATAAGTTACAGCATTTTAAATTATTTAGTTGTGGATATGCTAATTGTTTTTTTATCAACGTTCTTCAATAATTTTTCTTTTTCAATATATTTTTAAATAAAAAATATTTTCTAATCAGAGAAGCTTAGTGTTTATTAACGGAAATGTTCATCTTTTAAAATCATTCGGTAAAAAATATTCTTTTAAGGTCGGAAAGAGATTTCTTAAATGACGCACTTCACTTCTTCTATAGTCCCTTCGACATTTTGCAGACTTATCTCATTCCTTCTTTAAATGATTTTTCAATTTCGCATTTATTTACTTCTAACTGAGCTTTTAGGAATCAATTATACAGATTTGCGCATAAAACATACCTCTTTTACATAATGACCCGAAGAAGCCCTGTTAACTAAACTCTTCGCAACCATGAAAATAGGAAATCAAGCAACAAACAATAAAAATTGCCTAAAAATATGCTTTCTTATTAACATTATAGAATAGCAGAAGATGTCTATTTGGGTTACGTATTGATTTAAATGCTTAAATTGGACCTACCCGTTGGCTGTCGGAACGGATCTTTGATGATAATGTCTAGTTTGACAAGTTTATTAGTAAGGACCCTCGAGCAGATAGCCGCCCTGAAGGAATTGCTCTAATCATGCAATAAAACCCCTTATCCTCAAAAACTCGATCGTGTTACTTTTTTTTATACTGTATGTTGAACAGAAAAATATCTTTTGACTAGAAAGATCCTGAAGTGGCCGCAAACTTTAGATTTCAGGGAAAATCAATATAGAGAATCATTTTCTCTTTAATATAAGAAAGAAAAAGAATAATGCTCATACCGAGACTAAAGATTTCGAACACCCTGAAAACAAGATTTCGAAATCCTTTAAAAATAAAATTATGTTAAAGAAGCGATTTCGAAGAGATTTTCTTCTATTTTTTTTTAAGGAAAATGAACAATTTACTTGTAATTTATTAGCGGCAAATCACAGCATTTGAACGACCAGCAGTCTACGAAGTTGCGTTTGCGAATCGATATTTGAATATTTATGTTATTCACTGATCTTTGTCAAATATTAATAGTATTAGCGCTTTAATTCAGTTTATAGCTAAAAAGTTTATAATTATATAGTTTATTTGTAAAGTAATAATATTAATACAGATAATAAGCAATTCAAATGAAGTGGACAGAGAGACGAAGTCTTTACCACTTTTCCACAAAATGAGTTTTTAATCATCATATATGTTCATTTCGGCTACTAAGTAGCCATCTTTAGTATGAATCCAAAAATACTTAGTAGCCGAAATGTACATATTAGATGACTAAAAACTCATTTTGTGGAAAAGCGGTATCCGGCTTCGTTTCTCTTTCTACAAGTATCCACAGATTAAGGTCAGTCAATTGTATTATTTTTTATATAATTTTTGTGATCAAATGAAGTGCACTGTATTTGATCAATGAGAGAAACAAATTTAAAAACAATATATTTTGATTTAATTAAGCTGCAAACATATTCGACGACAAAATAAACTTTTTAATAAATTATAAACTACATGTGCTTCCTAAGAATAGGTTTCGCTCTAGGACCAAAAATCTACGAGTCAATTTGCTTTCTCAGCCTGAAAACTGCGAGTGAAATTGTACATTTTTTTTTGAATTCCATATTTAATATGCATTCATAAGGTAATTAGCTATATTCTATGTTTAATTAGAATTTTTTGAATAATAACCAATTTTATTACATTTACTGTCTTTAAAATGACTTTATTAACAGTAAAATTTTAAGCCCTTCACAGTCTCAATTGCTTTGGCATATGGAAGAAAATATATCAACTGATGGACCATTAGTGCTAATGGTCACCTAATTGTCAATGGTTTCCCATTTGAATGGTTTTGTTACAAGTCTTTAATACATGTACTAAATGCTCGCTCACAGGTTGCACTATTAAGCGGTAAACTAGATCACATGATGCAAATTTGAAAAATCTAAAGATAACGGATTCAGTTGTTTTTCTCATTAAATTTACCACTAAAATTAAGATGTTCCTATATTACTGATAATGCGCTTAAACGCGGAGAAGACTTGTTCAGCTCTTGCATAGTTATCATATACTGATGTTTTTGGAGCATTTTTAAATGACTGTTAGCAAGGTCTTCTATTATATTTGGGTACTTATTAGTCGTAGCAAGTTAGAGTGTCTAAATGATCTGTAAGAAACTATGTCACTACCGCCTTCTATGATCTTCATTGTAGCTGTGTGGTAAAAATTTAAATCCTAAGTTTGTTTTTAAAAGTACAAACGTTTGTAAGCCCTTCCGATTTCTTTAAAATCGATTATACGTATTTTTTCTATATGATACAAGTACATTCTAGGTTTATGCACATTTCAGTGTAAGATAGATGCGGTATAATTGGGAGAAAGAATGAAATGACGGGGATGTGGCAGATGATTTTCAAAATTTAACGAATCAAAAATCACAAGTGTTTTCCATTTGGATAATGCACAGGGTTATTCGTAAACATGGAGCAGATTTCAATTATCTATTTCAAACAGACCGTAACAGACAGACACATTCAGCATATCATTGGATAGAAGAAGGTTCAAAATTTTAAAAGCCTGACTAGAAGTTTCGTCCAAAGTCACACGTCGGCGCTGTTTCGTTAATTTGTTTATGATGAGGCGGCTGTTTGTTGAACTGTCGGCAGGATTCAAGTTGCACTTGAAAAATGGATTTACACTTCGCAAATTGCACGACACCGATAGACTTTTCCTATAGCTTCGCCATTTTCCTATAAACAAGAAACAGCACCGCCGTGTGGCAATGAATAGAACTTCTAAGCGGCTTTTAAAACTTTGAACTTTCCTCTATCCAATGATGTGCGAAATAACTTTCTGTCTTTTTAATAGATTATTTGAATTAAATATTTGAAATCTGCTCCATCTTTTTGAATAACCCTGTATTTTTGAAAATATTCTTTCGTAGTTTCTCTCCTCTAATTGCGTCCGGATAACCGATTTTCAGTTACATTTTTTTTCCTGATTATTTGTCGTTGTTATTTTTAGAACATCATAAATCCTTGATTATTGTTTACTGTGGATCCATCAAAATGATTTATTTATTTGATGTAATCTTCACTATTAATGCTATTTATTTTTACTGATTCGAGAAAGCAAATTTTTTTAAACTTATGATTATTCTATAGAACTTTTCAAATCTTATTTAAAAACCAACAACTCCTTCTTTATAATAAAGGATTTTAAGTTCTTTTTTCATATTAAATTATAAGATTTGTTTTACTAAGTGCACATGTTTGTTGATTGGCCCAGCAGTCTTTGAGAAAATTTGCATAAATCTATTTGTAATTCTAATAAATATAATTAAAAATATCTCATTACGGAAAGTAACATATAAAATTAAGTTAAAATTTTATACTTGGAAATTACAGAAGAGTCAAGAATTGATATTTAAACAAATTAAAAAAAGAACAAAAACCGAAACATGGTACAATATTCAACACAAGATGAGCATAAAGATTTTCCCTGATTTCAACACATGATATCATGCTAAGTGCAGACATTTTGTTCTTGCACATTTTACCTCAACTTAGAAAGTTTTTATTTTACTTTATTTATGCACTTCAACATGTGCTTGCCTGTTGCTCGGAGAACATCTAAGTGTACTTAATATTTGACCATGTGTTCTCCAACATCTCTTCAATCACGTCCTCGTTGTTTTCAAAGTTTCAATGATAGGAACGGGTGAAGTGAAGACTTTTTCATTAACATAGGTCCAGAGGGTTAATGTCCAATGAAGTGAGATGCACCCTCCTTTCCAATCCGGTTAAAAAAGTTTACTTTCGAGATTCGACGAGCAATTAATTGAATGGTACAGGGGATCCATCTAAAAATGGACAGGTCTATGTAATGCTCCAACGTTTCTATCTAGGTTGGATGAAATGTCTTCAGATTTTAAAAAAATACATAAATAAAAAGAATTCATAATTACATTTTTATTTTTAAATGCACTAGCAAGCAATAAGATTATAATAATTTCAGAATAAATAAATTTCTGTATTAATTTTACTTAATTTTTTCGACAACTTTTATTAATTATCATGTTAGCTTTCAAGCAGAGTTTCCTTGAGTCCTCCTTTTTTATTTCTACACATTATTTGTCCAATTGTTGATCATCTAATATGGATAAAATATATATCGATCGACGGAGATTACCTTATTGATTATCTATCTAATAATACTTGTTATGAATAGTTACGTTTAAGTATTGACATGACATATTCATATTTCAAGACGCTTTCAAGCATGACGAGCTATAACTTATTATATAATTTAATTATTAACCATTTAATAGCCGATATGGCTATCATAAGTTAAATGACCATATCTGCTATTTTAATTAATCCCAGAATAGTCTATATACACTATTTTAAAGACTATTTTAAAAGTTAAAATAAAAAATTAAGAAAATATTTTTGTTCTTCTTATTATTTGCAAAAGAAAAATAGAATTAATTTTTTTTTTGTCTTACCTGAAAATTCAAAGCTTGGCGTTGAATTGGAAGGGCGTTTAATTTTTTGTAATCCAAATGAGTACCGAAAGGACTATAGAGTCATTCGTTGTATCGCTGGCGGTTTTTATACTAAGATTGAAGAAGCCAATTTCACGTCCATTCCGTTGTATCGAAGGAAGAAGGAATTTTCATCGCCGACAGACTCCATCACTGGGGACCCATCAGCGCTCGAAGATGGCCTTCGTTCCCTAGGAACCACTCCTCTAACAACAAATAAATAAAATTAAAAGGGGAAACAAGACAAATGAGAAGGGCTAATATAAAAAAAAATATCAGTTGAGATTCGTTTCTGAATTACTGTATGCGCTGAATTAAATGTTTATTTTTATTTTTCCTTGCATAATGTTAAGTGTAATAATTTTTTTTTATTATATGCTATCAAAATAGGAACTATCAAAATTAAGGCAGTTAATGTTAGTAAATGTCAAATTGAGTCAGATTTATAAAAGAACTTTTAATTTATTAAAAAAAATTATATTCATCACATTTACTTTCACGTCTTTGATTTTCCGTTTCATTTTCATTGGTTATTATTTTTTTTATTTATTTTTAAAAAAATAATAATTTGTAAAAAAAAAAGTGTCACATGAAAATTAGCAAACTAATTTAAGACGCAAGATAATTTTCTTTAAGGATAAAACTTAAGAAACTGATAAACCGTACGATTGGTAGTCTTACGTTGGATAATTTACATTTGATAGCTTTGGTAGCTATCAAAACGGTTTGAAGTTTGGATACACTTAAGAATTATATAAAGTATGTTAAATGAGTGAATGGTCAATTTCCTAAGTCAGTAGTATCCTGCCATCGACGAAAAACGTTACAAAAAACTTTTTTTTTAAGTTTTCTAATGGATTGCTTCAACAAAAAGCTATCACAAACGTTCTTGCAAAACTTGGAGCATGTTGAAATACTGATGGAAAGAATATTTTTTTATTTTTAATAGTACCAAATGCAAATGATGATATTTTTTAATAGTATATTACATACGAAGAGAAGGCCAAACTTTAAATTCCACTATAAGTAGCCGTTAAATTGCAATGGAAATTGAAAATCTATCAAATGTGATGCTGTTCTTTCTTTTTTAGAAATTTCAAAATTTGGATTCACCATTTTCCAATAGCTTGTTAATTTTAGTGAAGAGTTCATTTTCTAAGGGGAACTTACCATATCATTTTTTTTTATTTGGGTCAGTTATAATTACAAACATCGAATAAACTATTCGTTTATGTTGCAATTTGAAAATATTTTTCTCAAATGAAGTTTATGACTCCTGCTATGTTTACAAAGTTCGTTTTTAATGAATTCTCTTGTTAGCTATACGCTTTTAATAAGAAGAAAGTTCACTTTAATCACTCATGAAGAGCTAAAATCAAGCGTACTTTAATTTAACTGTATACTGTATAAGAGCAATAAGTAAAAAACGAAACGACAAGTGTTGTGCTAATGAATGTTCAAATACCGTGTAATTTTGTAAAATATATAATCAGAAAATTGTATATACAGTAGGTGGAGAACATTATATATTTATAATTTAAAAATAGATTGATTATCTAATAGGCACTAAGTGTTTATTAGAGTCTACCATTGTTTTAAAAAATTGCGTTTGAACCGAATTCTAAGTCTATATAAAAATTGCTTTGGGTTTTAGTAGTAATATTCAGCAATGAATATTCTTTACATATAAATTCCATGGATAACTAAATGAAAAACCATGTTGGTTTTGAGAAAGGTGCACGCATTTTGATTACCTTAAAAAGTAATTTGGTGTTGATTACATAAGAAGATATTTCGAACATATTACTATTCCTTTTTAGGCACGTTAATAATAAAATATAAAAACAAACGAAATACAAAACGAAAAATATTATGATATTTCTTTATGTTTGTATATCATGAATTTAACTTAGCACTTAGAGGACTCCATGAAAGTGTTTTTGGTTTCCCAAGTCTAGAAGAGATTTGGCCTCTTATTTACTATTGTTTGTCTTTGGACAATAGAAAATGGCTTTTATAGTAAAAGATTAAGCAGCCTGAAGAGGATTTTGATATTCTAAATTTCTTTCTTTGAAGGGATTTCTTTCAAAATTTAGTTGTTATTCCGTAGCCAAGTTTTGGGTGTTGTTGATCAATTCGAATGTCTAAATTCTCATTATGCAGCAGTCAGATGGGGAGAATAATGTAACAGATGGGCCATTAACGAGGTGATAAGCTGTATATTTGTTTTTTTTTTAAATAAGAAGAAGAAGTGGAAAGTACACACCAAATGTTCCAACTGAATGTGGCAATTGCGCACGTTCTTTGTTTGCTTCTCACCTTTTCTTTATTTGGAAAATAAACACCTGGACACCTGGGATCAAGTGTTGGAGAGGCACTCAGTCATTAGGACTCATTTCTAAAAAAAAAAACACGAAGCGGGCACAACAAAGGGTTTCAGCTTTCCCTTCAATCTGTTCCTCCGCTCCACTACCTTTTAGTCATGATATGGCAATGCCGTGAAGTGCTGTCAAAACACCCAAGACCTTTACTCTCTAACAAGAGTGGTAAAACGTGTTTAACTGAAAGCATAAAGCCATAAAACCTGGCGAATGTCAGTATTTAAGAAGTGATTAAAACATAATTCGCTCCCTGTTCATTGTTTGCCTTTTTTGGATAGCCAGGCCAAGAATTACAAGAAGGGCAATTTTGGAGCGGCCATTAGGAAAGGTTTTTAAGTGAAAACCTTTAATTAAACCCTAAAGACTCCGAGTCTCGTGTCTTAAGTAAGTGAATGTGCGAGTTTTACTTTCTATTTTTCTCATATAGTTGCACAGAAGTAAAACGAAAAAAATCATATTTTCATTTCAAAAGTTCTTGTTGTTCTTTAAAATAATCTTCATTTTTCAGGGAGTATTCATCAATTGCATTCAAACCAATACATTCAAAACTAACATTTATATATGTTTCAATCAGTGCTTTTTAGATCCATGTTTATAAAAACAAACATTTTTTTACATCGTGAAACAAAGTAATATTGAGATTATTTATTGTGTAGTTTTACTTAAAATTTTCTTTATTTTCCAAAGAAGTTTGCTTGTACAGGATGCCGCAATAAGACATACATGATATTTTTTATTAACAAATTCAAAATGACACATTTGTTGTATTCAGATGCATATACTTAATGTGGAGGAAATCGGAAATTGTTTAAATGCTCAAATGGTCAAATCGATTAATTTTGATTCCCAAGTCTCTGGGAGGTTTTTCTTGAAAGTTCATGTTCATTTTGTTAACGTTTCTGAAATTGAACATCGACTATTAATAGTAACTACTGTATTTACGAGTGGCGTACAAGTCAAACCGGGACTTTTGCGTTTATAAACTAGAAAAACAAATTTCAAGGAGTGGACACGGCATTTATTTTTCAACATACTCCCCTGGTACATTTATGCACTTATCCCAACGTTTAACTAATCCCTAGAAAGCGTACGAATAGAAAGATTTGAAAGTACGCCTGAATCATCCTAGGACATCCTAAAGTGCACGTAGTGCGGTGAGCAGTATGAGCTCGTGTGTTGTCTTGCAAAAACAGGACACCATTAATGATCAAACCAGGCCGTTTTTTCAGCAGGTGCATATGCATACCACTCAAAACCGACAGTACGAGGGATGGTCAAATCGAACCGAACACTTTACAGCAAATAGGTGGGAGCTAGTGTCAGATCCTGCTTACAGCTGGATCTCGCTCCGAGTGACTTCACCTCTTTGGACCCCTAAACAGTTTCTTGGCGGGCATTGGTGATGATGAAGGCTGTCCTAGGGTTGTTCAGACGTACTGACAAATCTTTCTATGCGAACGCTTTCCAGGCATAAATTTAGCAGGGGAGTATGTTAAAAAATAAATGCTGTGTCCACTCCTTGAAATTTGTTCTTCTGTTTTATAAATGCAAAAGTTACGGTTTGACTTGATCTCCCCTCGTATTTAACTATTTAAATTACTGTGTTGAATGCAAGTTATATCTTTGCATAATTAGACAAATTACTCTCATTTTCATAAAATTTGCTTGGAAGTTTCAGAAAACACAACCCACAACAGACCGTGTCTGCATAATAATGTCGCAGCTCTCAAGTGATATTTAGCAGAATTCTCACGAATTACCTGAAAATATGCGCACTTGAAATGAATGAAAAAGAACCGGTTATAAAATGTGCTAAATAAATCTACGTCCCCGAATATGAAAGATTATTTGAAATTTGCGACATTCTTTGCAAGGTCTTTTTACAGTCCTGATTTCATCCAATCCTGATTTTTTTTTGAAAGAAAATTAAAACTGAATTATTTCTATTTATCAAAATGATAACCCTTTAGTATGGTTTAATTAAGTCATTTCGACTAAAGAAAATCATATCAACTAGAAGTCTAGTTATAAGTAGGCTCGAGAAGACAAACAGTTCTATGACAATAATCCGATTTTCAAAAGAAAATTTTAATTTATCAAGGCCAACTTTTCTTAACACTGATAGAAGATTAACTCACTTATTAGATATTTCACAAGTCAGTTTTGTGCAAAACGAACTGACTTACAATTAAATTTGTTGTTAAAATTACAGTTTATTGAGAGACGATAAAATTTTACCTATTAAACGAATGCTGAATGTTCAACCATGGTTTATTACTGTATTTCAACACTTGCTAAAATTGGTTATGGAGGAATTTCTTAGAGTTATTTAAATAATGAACTGTTATTTTTTAAGTCGATTCACAATTTGTTGCCGTGTAAACTTTCAAAGATACCAAATAAAGTAGTTTGCAAATTCTGATATTCGTTAAATATAAAGGAAAATACTTAAAAGAAGGTTTGATAAAATGTTGAGTAAATCTATCAAAATTTCTTTTCGTGTTTAACTTGAGACTTCAGTTTTCAAAGTTTAAAATAATTATGATAAAACACGTTAATCGTAAATCCTAAATAATTTTAATTTACATTGATAATATAATTAATTTTTTCTTCATTATCAAAACTGTTATTTCTCATCCTCATTATGGTAATACTAATATACCAATACTCCTATGTTCATTTTGATGTGATTGCTGGTTCAATAGCATATGGTCACTTATTTCATCACAAATCACAGAATCATTTAATTCTTATTCTCCATACAATATTTTAATATCTTTAAGTTAAGAATGAAAAAGATTTTTAACTCATTTAAAAATTAACAAAAATAATGTTCCTAGAAAGATAATGTCTTACTTAAAAAAAAAACAAAAAAAAACCCAACACACTAAAACCCAAAACACTCGTAAATCTTCAACTTTTCAAACTTTTTGGTAATAGGTGAGGTTAATTTTTTAGCATTATGATGACGAAGTCTGCGCTCTGGTTTTAATTTAATATAACACTGACCCGTACGATACTAAATGAGAGTAAAAAAATTTCCTGCTTGTATTATACTTGCAGAAAAATATTCAGGTGAGTTGCCGCAAAGAAATTTCGGTTAACCTTAGATTTTTTCAAAGGATTCTTTCTTTCTCTGTAAATTTTTCTTTTTAGAACTGATAATAGAAACCGTGGAAATGATGACGATTTTATAGAGTTATAATTATTTAGAAACTAATAACAATTCTTTAATTAATTTCTTCTCTCATGTTGGCAAAGCAAAAAAAAATTCCACAAATCCTCTCTGAAACTCATAAGAAGGATTTGTTTCAGCCTTCAGAACTCGTTTTTATCACCCTTCTTTGAAAATCCGCTCCCACTTATTACCTTTTACACTTGGACTTTGACGACGGATGTTTGTCGTGCTCTAATCCTTCACTGTATATCAAGGCCCAAAGCCATAAAATAATCCTCTAGGTTTCTCTCCCTCCAACTGTCATTAAAATGTTCGATCAAAGAGAAATTCTGGGATTTTTTTAGTTTTTGTGAAGAATATATGACTTAAAATTCAGTCTACTCATGTTATTTTACGTGAATGGAATGTTAAAAAATTACTTAATTAAATATTTCTGTTGATCTTTATTTTGTTTAAGTTGCATAGATTTCTAAGCGGGTAATTCCTAACATAAATTTCTTAAACACGTTTCGTTTTAGAATGATAAATTTACGTTTTAATTGCTCTTCAAAAGTTTTAGTCATTAATAAAAACTGAATTATGTTAATAAAGGAGGGCACGTTATATTGTGTGATATTTTATAAATAATTTAATATCAAATCCACGATATATTACTAGAATTCAATTAAAATTTATCGTTATATCAATTTACTTTAGAACGTATTAAATAAAACTACTTCTGCATTTGAAATATTACATCAATGAGACTGAAATTGTGCAGATGATTAATCCGTCCAATCAAGCTCAGGTGATTCAGTTCTCAGCTTCTCAGAAGGCAGAGAAGAATCGCTAGGCAAAACGAAATGTTTCCTTTCCAAACTGAAAACTAGCATTTAGAGAAAAATCCAGCCATGCACGACAGTGCCTGTTTTCATTTGGCTCATCCGGCCAGCAAACTTTGATGGAAAGTGCTGGCCAATCTTACATTTCATCTTCGTAGTTTCGCTATATGATTGTCTTAGTTTTGGATGTTGAAAAAAGCTCCGAAAGAGAGCAACTTTACGTTAGAGGAGATGCAAATGGTTGTTCGAATTTCGACATCATTTCTAAGATTTATTTCTAGACTAATCGGGGATATATGAAACGATGGGATTTCTATTATCTATTTGCGATGTCCTTCGAATGCTACAGTTCAATTAAACATGACAACCCTGAACAGGTTTGATTTAACGGGCCTTAAGAGATTATAGTAAAATAATTTTCTTCGTGAAAATGTTTCAAACCACATCAGCTAAGAAGACTCGGAGACAAAAGTCAGCTAATCCCCACTGATCTCCTACTCCGTTTGAGAAACTTTTAGAAAACGGCTGAACTTTTTAAGACATTCTGCCAAATAAAATTACATTAATACTGTATATCAAATTGTTTTTTTTTTAAATAAAATAAAACTTCTTAGGACATGAGCAGCGTCAGAGCTCGCCTGTTGTTACTCTATTTCCAGAGGAATCATACTATCATTAAAATTGTTATGCTAGTTTGGTGTTCAAATTAAAAGAGGGTGATTGCGATTAATCTGACTTTGATCCGCAGATTTTGTTTGTCAAAGAGCGCATTAGAAGTGTGGAGTAAGGAGTTTCGGGAAGTGCAAAATACCTCCAAAAAGATGTGTGGTCGTCATCATAGAGAACAATATTCAGAAAAGTACTGAGCCAAGACCATGAATATGAAAAGGAGAAAGAAACGGCAAAAAAGCATGATAATAACATTGGAATTATACATAGATGGTTATTTGCAGAATCACGTACGTTCATGTCTCATGGTGCATTTAATCATAATCATGCATATTTTTATAAATTGGAGATTAAAAAGCTCTGGATAATTGCTTTAATCATGTTCCCTGATATTTAAATCACTGCATTATATTTCATTTCGCTAATCCGTAAAAAAAAAACACAAAAAAACCATAACTGCTTGTTTTCAAAACATTCGACGTTGTGGCTGAATCCATGTTGTTCATTTTCTGCGCGTCCAAAATGCGCTTGGGTTAAAAATATTATAAGATTTTATACAAATACTTGGCTATTGACGACAAATACAGTGTAAACTGGATTAAACCTTATTAAAAGGATAAGAAACTTATTTAGTTGTTTTAGTTTCGTTCGTAATTTATACTTTCCCTGAATTGTATTAAGATGAAACGTTCCAGATGTCCTTGTGTGAAAATTAATTTCAAGATTTTTGAAATCACTGATAACCAACCAGATAAAAGAATTACAGTATCATCATAAGACAAGCATTTCCGTTTTCATTATTAATTCTCTTGAATTTTTAAATTAAATATCGAAATTACGGTATTTTCCCAACCCCCTTTTAATGGCTTGCATATGTATAAATCCTTTTGTTTCCGGTAAAAAAAAATCTCATGACAAATATTAATTTAAATGAATACTGCAGTGCAGCTGACTTTTAATAGCCAATAATGTTTTATTTACCTGTCGGACGATATTTTTTTGAGACAATTAAAAAGGAATATCGCTACCGGATCGAATTATATTGGCAATCAAGGTAAATTTAAGAGCTCTCTTATTATATAGGATGTAAATTAAATGATTGGCGCTACATGGCGGATCGTTTCCTAAGAACAAAACAGGACGAACATGTTCTTGGAAGTTTTTAATAGATGGCTTATGTTTCAAGAAAAATGACTTTGAAATGTTGCGGTTATTGCAGAGTGGGGTCGTGTTCGTAACAAAAAAAGGGAAGGAGACATTGTAATAGAAATAAGTAACATTTATTTTTCACAATATCAAAAGTACTTTTGAAATGTGAACAAATTGAAATATGAGATAAATGAATGAAATATAAATTAAGTGGATTTACTTCTTTTGATGAAATGCCTTGAATTGGCATTGACTATGGGCCCATGTGAGTCGTCTTTTGAATAGGTAAGTCCAAGATGTGAAGAGGCTAATGAATAATGTCAAAAGAGCATTAAACATTTGTCTAATTGAGAAGGGTGTAGGATTCTTAATTAAAAAGTGATCTTTAAATGAGGAAAGTCTAATCAGTTGTAATGAAGAAAGCGTAAAGCCATACTTAGAAACATCACACAGCCAAGCTTCTCGGAAGTCTTGGTATACCGGTTGAGCTTCTCGGAGGAGAATTGGCTGTGTTGACTCTGCTATTCGCCTTTTGAAGATCGGGGACGCTGGAATCCGTTACCAGAGTGCATGTTCTGATGGCGTCCTATATCCACGTGACTTTTACTGTAGCATAATGGCCGGTTTGAAATTTGATGTCGCATGGGATAGGAAAGTTCTATGGTAATGCCGTAAATTTTTAGAACAATTAAAAGGCATATCTCGTTTTGACGGATTTATCTGTGAAGGTCGTCGTTCTTGTTGGGCCCCTTCTGAAGAACACTGTCGTAATAGCCATCCTTAGAAAGTTTTACTTAAAAGTCTTTGTAAAATAATAAGTCGGTTTTATCCTTTGAAAGTAATTGATAATTATTTTTATAATTATAGTTCTTATTTTCCTCTTAAATTCATTACAAACTTTGACCTCTCGTTTGCGGAAGAGACTTCATCTTTGAGGACCGGCGGGCAACTCACTTTCTTTTCCCCGGTTAGCTAAAGACCGACTGGCCTCGATACTACATGAATCGCCTTCTTTTTTATTTCTCGGCTAATTCATTGGTTGCTTACACTCATTCACCAAAAGTCATGGCACACCCCCTCCAATCAGGTTCCCTGTCCGTAATGAGAGAGATCCTTCTGCTTCCATTCTCGGAATGCAGGTGCACAGGACATCTTGTTATCACACAATCATTGTAAGCAACACTAGCTGCAGAAATGGCAGCACGCCGAGAGCTATCCGCATTTGAACGGGGGATGATTGTTGGTGCCAGACGGATGGGTGCCTCAATATCAGATGTAGCCAACACCGTACAATTTTCCCGCGCAACCGTTGTGAGGGTCTATCGAGAGTACACCCAACGAGGGGTTATAACCCATGTCGGACAGCGGACGGGACGCCCACGCTTGCAACTGCTGATAGAAGGGCGACAGCGGCCCAAATCACCATGCGGTACTACCAGGGACGTCCCACAACTATGTCCGTGATGACAATTCGGCGAACCTTAACAGCTGCAGGCTTTGGGAGCGCTCTTAACAGCTGCACAGGTGCCACTCTTAACAGCTGCACGGGTGCCACTCTTAACAGCTGCACAATGTTGGCAACGCCTAGACGGGACCAACCAACATCGACATTGGACCGCTGAGGACTGGCGAAGGGTTGCCTGGTCCGACGAGTCACGAAGCCATAGACCCCGCTTGTCAGGTGGGGACCACTCAGGCAGGTGGAGGGGTGTTTTCTCGTGGCATGCAATGGGTCCATTGGGGCATCTGACATCCACTCTGCTTGCTACTTTCTACGTCGATCTGCTTGGGGTCCACCTGCACCCCTTCATGAACTGTTTTTACTCGGCGGACGACGGCATCTTCCAGCAAGATAATGCGCCTCCACACACGGCCCTTGTGATACGGCAGTGGCTGGACCGACTTCACGACAGTGATTTGGCCTCCACCTTCCCCAGATTGCAATCCCATTGAACATTTGTGAAACGTCATCGAACGATCTGTCAGATCGTCACCAACACAACTGGTAAATGCAGCATCGTTATGGAGTGCAGTGGAGGCGGCATGGCTTGCAGTGCCTGTGGACGTGTTCCAGGGACTGGTAGACTCTCTTCCACGACGGTTCGCCGCCGTTATCTGGGCCAGAAGGGGCCCAACACGTTATTAGGCAGGTGTGCCATGACTTTTGGTGAGTGAGTGCATTTTTCTGGGCTAATCGGAATCCATCACGTTTCGCTTCTCCTTGGAAGAAGCGACTTGACTCCAAGTTAATTGCCCTGTTAATCGGCTTTAATGTGTGACACATTATGTATCTCATGTCTACTAAACCACGTGCTCTATTGATGATCGGGGTTTCTTGACATGACATTGCATCACAACATTTCCTGCAAAACGTTACGTGCATCTGTGGCATCTTGTTGTTAGCAGAATGTATTAGCCAACGTTATTTGATGGGTATTACTCGAACAACGAAATGGCTGGCATAGCGCAACGACTGTATTCAGAGAGGTTTCCACAATGACATCTCCCCAATGGAAAAATATTTCAACGTTTGGATCAACTCCGAGGGAGACAAGATCTTTTAAGATGAAAGAGACAGCTCGCAGTAGATCACCATCGGTACGAACAACTGCATTAGAAGAAACCGTGCTGCAGCAGTCGAAGAATATGCTGGAGACAGTACAAGAAGAATTGTATTGAGGGAAGGTGTCAGTCACATGACAATCTGGAACATTCTAAAAGTAAACATGCTGTATCTATGCCATTTGCAGAGAATCCAAGATCTGCGTGTTTCACAATCGCACTGCCGGATATGACATCGTCACATTTCAAAGCCATTTTTCGGCATGTCATCTATTAAAAAATTCCAAGAGCATTTTCGTCTTATTTTGCCTTAGGAAACGATCTTCCAAGTCCAACATTTAATTTGCACCCTGTATGCAAAAAGCATATATTTGGTTCACCCTTTTATGTGTCTGTATATTTTACGATATCTCGAAAACGGTTTAACCTTTTCTAATTTTGTTTCCGCTACTGGATAGAGACGCTTACCAATTTCTTTGAAATCTGTCATGTGACCGTTAGAAACCATTGCATTTTTTAACCAAAAAATCGATTTTGAGTTAAATTCACTTTTTGCGTGAAAAACTACTAAAACTTGATATCACAAGATAACCAACCTACGGCATGTGATCAGCGATGCCAGACCTGGGTTTTTCCACTCAAATCTAGGTTTTTTTTCTATCCCAGCGACATCTGCTGAGAAAATAAAAACGCAGAAAAAACCCAAGTTCGGAAAGTCACTTTAGAAAACCATTCATACGTATATAAATGTAAAAATAAACATGTATATATAAATGTATATAAAAAATAAATTGTATATAAACATCCCCTATTTAAATGTAAAAAGATGAAATATGTTAAATGTAAACATCTAAATGTTGGTTATGGTAAATTAAATAATTACAATTAAATTTAATGTACGAATAAACTAAAATATATCAAACCAGAAAATAAATGAAACGCTTTTAAAAAGTTATATACATGAACAAAAAATTAATAATATAAAAACTAATTTTATACATGAAGTAAAAACCACACTGCCTTTTTAAAATGGGCTGTGCTCTCTGCTGACCTTTAGGTCATTCTCTTGAAATTTTCACATTTATTACATTTGTATAAGAAAAAAGTTTCTTTATTCTTTTTTAAAAATGTTTTATTTCGGTTTGAGGTTCTCCCTCTCCCCTTCCTCTAATGCTATATTGAGTTTTGTCTGGAGAGGTCGCTGAGATAGCAGGTAATGGAAAACAAACCCAGATTTGGGTGGAAAAACTTATTCCCGGCAGTACTTCCGCCGGCAACGCTGCATGTGATATGTTATTCGATCAGAAATGACGAAAAACGAAAGAATGTCACATTCATTTTGTTTCTAGAAATAATTTCCTTTGAGAAACTCAACTTCTTCGAGCATTTTCTAAAAAAAAAATATAATTCCTTATTAAAAAAAAAACAAAAAAAACTTCGTTCGATTTTAATGGAAGTTATCTTGTAAAGATTGTGAGTGCTTTTATCCACTAAATGTTTCTTCCTACAACGCTCAAAGAACATTTCAGATGTGAAGTCAGTCTCTGCGAATCATCTTATCAAAAACCACTACCTCATAAGTTCCATAGAAGAGGTAATGTCCGTCTTTCGTTATGGAAAAGACCATAAGAGAATTCTTATCTATGAAGTTATCGAGATCAAGAAATATTTAAAGAATTGTCCTACCAAGTTATTGAACAATTGAACTTTGACAACGAACCCCTATTGGATGTTTTAATTGACTATAATGTAAGCCAATGGTTAACAGAAATTCCTATTACCCAATGCACCAACCTACTTCCCCATACACTTTTTCATCATTTCCATTTACTGGGATGATATGTATGAACGATGCACATGATACGCGATTATTGGAAGGGTTTCAATCGAATGAATAAGTTGATTTAATAACATAAATAAAGCGAAATGAATGAATTAGGCGAGGCAATAGGATGTAGTCAGTCCCGAACAATATCTTCCATAACTGAGGATGAATTGCAAATAGAACATCAAGTACTCCCCCCCCCCCTCCTAAAATCAAGAAAGCTTATATAGAAATCTTTGATTAATGGTAAAAATAAGATATACACTGGGGATGGGGGGGGGAACTTTGAGATATTGGTATTGGCTAATTTTCTCACATACGTGTTTGTCTCCGCTTCTAGGAGAACAAGTGAGCATCCTGCCTCCCCCCCCCCAATTACAGAAATCCTGGCCACGCCCATGCATGAAATAGATGGGGATGAAAATAATGCCGATGAAAATATAGACAATTTATTATACGCTCACCAGCCTACTTATTTGGAACCCCCATCCACCGATGTGCATATGGATCGTTTGCCTGTTCAGAATATCTCAATGGAACACATGGGGAACAATGGGCATCATAGTGCATCTTCACCTCAATTCCAAACGCATCATGGGTAAAGCAAAAGACTTAATTAGATTTTGTACGTGGTTGATTATTGATCTTCACCTCAATTTCTACCCCTTTTAGGCTTTTCACATACTACTATTTGAAAAGTGTTAGCCGATTTATGATCAAGGAGGGAAAAAACACCATTGTCCAGACTCGAAAGCTTTTATATGCATGTATTAAGTGGACTCAAGCTGCCCTAAAAATTTCAAAACATATCAGCTTTTCTTTGCACACTCTTGTTCCTTGGAATGTTTACAAGTTTTTATTGTGAGAAAATAAATTTTTGAATCGGTTTTTAATCATCCGCTTGTACTCACTCTCTTTTTTACATGATACGTTGCTTAATATACTTGTCAATTAATGTACCAAAAATAGTAGATAATAAGTCGATCAAGATATTTACAAAACTTCAATTTCACATTTTTATTGTATTTTTTTCATTGAATGAACTTATCTATCGGGAGTAAAAAGTCACTGGACATACCTGTAAAATGAAGGATGTGATCATGCTGGCAGGAGATAGGATAAGTTTTATAAGATAGGATAAAAAGGCATGTTGGGACAATTTTGGAATTTGGCCGCCATCTTGATATGTTCAATCGGCATCAAGGTTCACTTCTTAAATGGGAAGGAGGTCATGTGGTATGTCAAATAACCCCAGTTTTTTCTCAGAAGTTCATTCCTGCAATCCTATTTTAATTATCTGTTGTAGTGGTTAACCAAAACGTTGACACTTTCCAAACACACACCGAAAACTGGGTTGCAGCAGATAAAGGATGTGTTCAATGTTTTGAATTTGCTGCTGAACACAGAGCTCACAACATCGTCAGGGGTAATGCTATCAAAGGCCTGTAGGATGCGTTGCTGAAGACGACGTTTGCTTTGGATTTTCACAGTATATACAAGTTGTTTCAAGTGACCCCACAGGTAAAAATCTAGAGGTGTGAGATCTGGGGAACGTGGTGGCCATTCCACAGGACCCCATAGGCCAATCCAATGACCAGGAATTGCACATCCAGCCAGACACCAAAAAAACTTACGTCCGTATTGCGGTGTGCTCCATCATGCTGGAAAAAAATTGGGAAGCTGCCATCTTCAGTCAACAATGACGGGGACATAGTGTTCTGTAACATTCGCAGTATTCATCAGCATTTAAGGTACCGATATGATCAGAAAAAAATGGAAGGAAAAATTCCACGACCTGGAAGAAAAATTGGAATTTTTCCTTCCATTTTTTCTGAAATCATTACCTTATGCTTGGAGCATTATCTCCAGTTTTCATTTAATAATTTCTTATTTAGTATACCGTCTATGAAAATTGGTCCAATTAAACGGGTGCCCCATATCCCACACCACACTCTAACTTTGATATCACGAACGACTTTGGATAGATCTGTCCAATAAGGGTTCGTATCGCTCCAATATCTCATGTTTTGACGGTTCAGATCACAACGGACATAAAAATTTACCTCATCACCGAACACAATGTTATGTGGAAATAAATGATTCAGTCGATAGTTGTCTAGAGCCTAGATACAGAATTCCTCACGTCTATACGGATCATCCTCGGATAATTTTTGCTGCATATGAATTTGAATGGATGCCACTTGTGGTACGGCTCAGGCTGAGCCCACACTCAGCTGCAAGACGTCTTGTATTGCGGTGTGGACTCTTTGCAAATGATGCCAACACCATTGTTGAGGTTGCCCCATCGATTGATATTTTTGGCCGGCCAGTATGAGCTTTATGTTCAACAGTCTAAGTATCTCTGAAATATGATATAACATATGCCACGGTACTGTACGCGACTGGTTCTCCTTCGGGGTGCTGGGCGTTGAAATCAGAGCAAAAGCGTTCCCCAGCCATTAGGATCATCTCAATTTTCTACTCTTTCACTAGTGCCATCGCCAATTACTTGCAACAGACAATGGTACAGTGTCAATGTTTTTGTTAATAACTTGTAAACCACAGCAGATAAGTGAAATCCGATCTCCTGAGATAAAACTGGTCTTATTTGATATGCTAGATGACCCCCTCCCCATTTAAGAAAATGAACCTTCATCCAAAATGGCAGATTTGAAGATGGCGATCAAACTCCAAAGGATAAAGCACCTATCCTATTCTCTGTTAGCATGGTCACGTCAGCGATTTTTCCACAGCGATTTAACTTTTTCAAATTTTGTTTTCGCTAATCGATAGGGAATCTTCTTGAAATTAACTGATATTAATACATTTCTAGAATTTTTTTTTAATTTGACTTCGGATTCGGATAGATCCAAAAGTTACAATAGGCACACTTGTCCTATCTAATACGTAGACGATAATACACTTGAATGTATTTTGCAAAATTAATCTTAATAATAATAATATTTTAGCAATAGATATGAATTCTGACCTTTCCTTTGATTGTAAGCCGACAGAAAACATTGACAAACTTCTTCAAAAGAGAAACCATATTTAGAAAATTTAAAAATTTCTTCTCAATGGGGGTGCATATTAGTTACTTAGGAATAAAACCACCGAAAAGTAATCACATATGATATAGCAATTTGCCCCCCTCAAAGTTTCGGCTCGAATCCTAATGGACTCCCCCGCCCGCTTAACGAAATAATTTTCCTCACTTACTACTTGGATAGTTTGTTTTGTTTGGTATTAACGTCCTTTTCAACTACTATGGTCATTTCAGGGGCCGCAAGGGTTCTTTAACGTGCAACCGACAAACGAATACACGGGACCAACGGCTTTACTTCTTCCGAAAGAAGTGCGTGATCTCAGGATTTTCCCCCTGAAAAAATCCTCGGCCGGGATCGAACCCGTGTCCTCGGGCATCAGAGGCGGTCACACAATCACGAGCCACCGAGGCCGATCATTTACTACGGTCGAAACCTTTTCATTCCCAATTAGAAAATTAGCTTATTTTCAAGCCTGTTTCCAGTCAAAATATTGTCAATATATCTAATGAATCAGATTTTCAAAACTTTTATCTGTGCAACCTCTCTAATGACGCACTTGTGAATATTGTCCTTTGCGTCAGGTGAATCGTCCGGCTGTTTTTTTTTTTTACCTTTGTTAAAATGAAATTCAAGAAATTATCAAGCACCGGGAGAAAATTCTGACCATTTACTTATTTCTATACTTGATGCCGAACATTTTCTCATCGTCAAATTTCGACTCGAAGTAGAACGCAGCAGCCACCTTCTCTAATACGTAGATAGCTTTCGCCTTGTTCATGCATTTCTCGGATTTTTCTCGATTCCCCCTCTTCAATTCACGTCTGTCTTACCTTTTACTTATTTTCCAAAAGGCAATCTTCTAATTCGTATGGCAAATCGGGCGCAGACTCGCTTATTCCCATTTGAAGGGAATAATTTTCATTGATCGCAGTTTGTTTACATGACAATATACAGGGTGAGCACAAAGTCTTTTCCTGATAAAGAAAATGTATTAGATAGATACATGCGTTTTTTTTTTTGTATTACGATCTTCATCTCAAATAGTTTTTAAACTGCTGGCACGGTAGGAGCCAAAAGCGACGTAGGTGTCGCTAACATCGGTCATATTGAAAATAACGTTTATGAGAGAAAAAGCTCAATACGTTCTGTGGTTTCATGAGACTAAATCACCGATTAGCATGCAGAGGAGATTTAGAAATGAGTAGAAATGTAGCGCCTCAATTAGAGGAGTACCAACTATGGGTATTTCATCAATAGGACAATGCCCCATCACATTCTGCATTATCAATTCGTGAATTCCTCGATTCAACATTTCCCAACCGATGGTTTGGAAGGGATGGTCCTACAGCATGGCCCCCACGTTCTCCGGACATAACACCCTTAGACTTTTTCCTGTAGGGAAATGTTAAGGATGAAGTGTTTGCTACACCGGTCCACGATGTGATCATATTAAAGGCAAGAATAACGGATGCGATATTGACGGTAACAGAAGACATGCTGGCGAATGCGTGGCGAGAAATTGAATATCGTCTAGATCAGGGCCGTCCAAATCGTGCACGTCGCCCGCGTGCAACATAAAATGCTCGCGGACAAAGCTCACGGGCAAAGCCGAGGAGATAGTCCAAAACTCAGGAGGGGAGTGGGTATAGTTTTTTCTATGCAGTGTTGCCAGACTTTAGGGGACTATTGCATACCGCGAGTTCCATTCGTCAGCGCGCTTGAAGCACGCTTGCAGCAACCTCAGCAATTGGGTTCCAATCGTCAGCAGAAGGCAAGCGCGCTTGCAGCCTGCTCGCAGCCTGCTAGCACACATTCAAAATCACCTCTGAAGTCCGCTTGCGAATTTAGCGCATGTGCAGTCGGATAAAATGGCGAACATCTTGACTGTTCTATGTCAACTCGATCAAGAGGATAGGCATGCTGAACGAAGGGCGAGAAGGAACAATTGAAGGATGTAGAGAAGAAGGGCGAGACACAAAAGCCCTGTAATACAATAAATAATCAGTAAAAAATATTTAACTAAAAAATAAATAATTAATCAATAAATAAATAAATCAAAAATAAAATAATAACCAATTTATTTATTATTTATTTATTTTTTAGTTAAATATTTTTTTATTGATTATTTATAACTTGAGGAACAAGAATATAATTGTCGAGATGAAGGAATTTTCAAAACTATAATCAAAAAAGTTTGTAAGATAGATGTGAAGGAGCAGACAACGCAGACAAAACGTTACACGCTCGGCGATGAGAGGGGGTGTATGAAGCAAAAAAAAAAAAAGCGGGTCAATGAATGAGGGGTAATAAAAGGTCAAGAGAGAAATATACGGAACTGCTTAATCTTATTCATCCCATTTCATCACTTCTCTTCTATCTTTTTAAATGATAGTCATTAATTAAACATAAAACAATAACTATTATCTACTGTATTCCAGGTTTTTGTGTCTCTCATATATATCCGTTCATCTTTTTAAAGGAAGAATTCCCATGCTTCCACAGATATTCGGAAGGATTAATAAGTAATGTTGTAATTCATGAATACCCCCCTCCTTTACGCGATATAATCAAAAAAAATTTAAGATGGGTGTGAAGGAGCAGACGACGCAGGCAAACGCTCAGCAAAACTTCAGCGGTTGTGTCCCATCAGCTTTCGAGCAAAAACGTCACTTCCTCTAGCGAACCCTCAATTTCCGGTTGCAAGCACGCTGACGAATGGAACTCGCGGATTAAATGAGGCATTATTTCTTTTGTTGCTGATACTTGCTTGTTTTTCGTCTCGCATAATATGGCGCACATTCCGAAAAAGCATAAAATCACTGAACCAGTATTTAAACCGGAGTGGAAGAATCTTTTTTTTTTTCATTGTTCACAGATCGGATTCGAAATGCTTAATATGCAATCGTGTCCTATCGGGGAAAAAATAAAATTCTACCTGACATCGAGAAAATTGTCACATTAAAACGAAGGAAATAAAACGAAGGTGCCCCTTTTTTTTTTTTACAATGTCGAATTGATAATTAGCAACTCGACTTTAAGGAACTGATCAACGTAAGGAAGATTACCCGCGTGCACGGGCGCTGCCCGCGGACAGAAATCTTGGACAGCCCTGGTCTAGATGTTCTCAGAGCTACAAAAAGTGCACATGTTGAAGTGTACTAATAATATGAAGAAAAACCACGTTTTGAGATGAAGATCATAATACAAAAACCTATTATCGATCTGACATAGTTTTTTTTTTTAATTAATTTTCTTTATCAGCGAAAGATTTTGTGCTCACCCTGTACAACATTTCAACATCTCAAAATTTTAAACAATTTAAATAATTTGAAGCACTGTTTACTTTTTATAAAGAAAAACATCTCTTTTTCTTTTTATGAGGCATGTTTGGAAAGTTAAAGTATCGTTTGCGAATATTGCAGTGCTGCGGTCATCGTTTGGCGCCTTCGCGTTGACTTTCCTTCATCATCTCTTTCTTCGGCTAGCCGCCGACGCCATTACGAGAATAGAAAATGATTAGGCGATCAAGGAACCCGCCGTCTGTGAAATATGTCCTGTTATCCATTTTTTGAATGCAATAAAAGTAATCCGGCCGATATTCATCGCCTGACTGTATGAAGACTATGGTTAAAATGCCATCATTGATGGAATTACGAGGAAATGGGTCAGATAGTTCAATAAAAGGCGTGAGAATGTGCACGATGAAATATAGAGCAGATACTCATCTGTGATCAGTGATCATTTGGTATATGCAGTAAACTCAAAATTCGGAGAATAGACGATTCACAAGTGTCGTCGATATACATGCATTTTCTACAGATTTCAAGGGCCGTTCTCTAACGTAACATATTGTGTCGCACCATTTGAAATTTTGGCAGGTTCGTTTTTATGCGAAGTACTACAGAAATTAGTATCTCGTTATGATAAATGCCTCCAGAAATAGTGAAAATTAGAAAGAAACAGTTTAAGGTTTTGCTAATAAGTTAAAAATAAATTTTTTGAAAATAAATTGAAGGGCTTTTAAATAGTCTAATGGTACTTAATTTTCGAACACAAAGTGCATAACATTTTTCTGTATCAATATTTTTAAAAGTTTTTTTCCATTTTATTTTAGAAAAACATTTACTTTTCAAAATTAATTTTTTGTAAGTAGTTTGAATCCTTTTCTATTGTCAGGAGGAACTTTTCTCTTGTCCTCCACGATGGCTGATGACGACGATGGAAAATCCACGGATGGCTCTGAAGACTCTTCTGCCTCCGGTCGTCGCAACATCAATCAGATTATTCGGGACAAGAAGCGACAAACAAATTTAACGTTGAAATGGTATTCTATTTTATCCTATCATTTCCTAGCATAATATAGGTTTTAGATTTTGATAGTTCATCCTAAATAAGTTAAGTTGGTACGCTTTTGAACAATTATGCTAAAATAAGCGAGCTTTTTAAGAATGCGCGGATCTGAATCTGCAGTGGGTATTCACGCCCGTTTCATTATCCCAATATCGTTCGTCCATAATCATTGTTCTCAGTAACTATTGTAAAATAATTGCTGCAACAGGTCATGACACAATCTTTATTTTAAGAAGGGGGAAAAAGATATCTCTATCGCAGACGTTCTAATATATATAAGTTTAAAAACATTGGAATATATAGATCTAAAGGAAATTACCTCCATTAGTTAATACAATGGAGCGAGGAAAATGCGTGTTAAAGCAGAAAGTCATTTAATTCTCGATTTAGGACTTTCCCAGAGCAAAGAATATTAAATTTCATATTCTTTCAGTTTTAGTTTGCTCACATTTATTTATATTTTATGACATTTTAAAATTAGTTATCAATGAAATTGATGTATTTGAGTTGTCCAGTCTTCACTTTATGCAATAATTTTTCGCTTTCTTTTCATGTTCTTTAACCAAATTGATAACGTGAGGTACAGGTAATGCTAATGAAATAGCATTTATTATAAAGATTTATTATTTATTCAGTGTTTTTATTCCCCATCTTGTAACAATGAAATATAATCAATTGCTGTTATATAGCAGAAATCATTTATAGGAATGGAAACTCAATTTATTTCTCGACATAATTATTTGGTGCATTTGTAGATTTATCCCACAGTTAGCTTTAAACCTGTGTTCATGTTTTATACCAAATGTTATCATTGGGATCTAAAACTATCATTTTTTAACAAATACTGCAAAAGTTTATTTATGTTTATTTACATGATAAAGCAGAGGATAATATCTAGTAATATCACAGTACAAACATGTATACAGAAAAAGGAAACTGTGCACCGATATTAAATTTTTTCATTCATATTTTTGTGTTTCATTGAGTAAATTCATGTTGAAATTTATGAATTATTAAGAAACACGTTTAAATTTATTATAAAGATAAGTGCACATTTTATTTTATAAATAAGAAATACCTCTTAATTTTTTTAAAAACGGCAAGTTTTTACATGTATTATCATTAGAAGTACGTCACTGTGCAAAGTTTCAGATCTCTAGGAAGTCGGAAAGTGATTAAATAATGATTGCACAATTTGTGGACAGACACACAGACAAACGAATGGCGTTAAGAAAAAGGATATAAATAAATAGATTCGATTTATAAGACCAAAAACAAAGTCCTGAAGAAGTGTCCCTATCCCCTGCCCAGGAATTTTAAATAAATGAAGAAAACCTGAAGAGGTGGCCCTATCCCATGCCTGGGCTGTAAATTAAATGGAAAAAAAAAGTTTTAACCCTTTTTTAAGAAATCGAATTTTGAAAATTTTTATATTGAATTAAAGTGTCACCGGAAATAAACCAGCGTGTCAAATCTGGCGTCGTTTGAACAACGGGAAGTAAAGGAAATATTAATTACAAAGTTTACGGACATAAAGACAAGTGAAGTTAAATTACAAAAACTGTGTCAGTACTTCTACATGACAATAGTATAAAGTTATTAAAGGTATTTTCATATATTTTAAACAACTTTTAAAGCATTTAAATTACCTAAAACCGAATTTTTTTCTTAACTTAGGTCAGCAATTGTTTATCACTATCTAATTCGCTACCAAATTATAGTTATTAGGATTAAAATTCCTTAGACCTAAATGTAAAAATTTGTAAACCTCCCAGTAAATTTTGTGATTGGTAGCAATGAATTATTTTCTCTATTTCATATAAAATCAATTTACGCTGTTCTGATAGTACATTGACTGACAATATTATAAATTTTTTATCTTATGAACGTGCAGGTTGGATGACAACTACTGTATGTGCGATGGTGTGTGTCTCCCTCGATGCATTCTTTATGCCCATTATTTGGACTTTTGTCAACGAGAAAAATTGGAACCGGCTTGTGCAGCAACTTTCGGCAAAGTAATTCAATTTTAGCACCCTTTTGGGAAAGGAATTTCAACACCATACTCATAATTTGATTAAAGAAGCAATGAATTGGGAATAAGGTTTGTTGCTTTAAGAGGGCTTAGTTTCGACATTAAAGTTATTATTACCGTTGTCGTTTTTTTGCCTATTTCTAGACGATACGACAGAAATTTCCTCATTTGACCACTCGACGACTAGGAACACGTGGTCACTCGAAGTAAGACTCTGTGTCTGTACCGCTTCTTCATAATAGGAAACAAATAACATAAATATTTAATACTAATAATAATAATAACACTACCCAACAAAATTTTTTTTCCATACCTCCGAAACAAATGTGGGTGTTTTTGATGTAAAATGATGCGCTAATTCCTAAAATGCCCACATTATTTTTCTGTCATTTCTAGATGTAAAGATATAATGGAATGTTTATATTACATAACACTAACCTTACTATACAAGATGTCCAAAAAGAACCCCCTATTTTTAATGGTATATTCAGATTGTATACAATATTCGAGAAATGATTTATTCTTGGTGTTTTTTCAATTGATCCAACCGTTTAGGGGATAGAGGCCTGAAAGTGTGGAACTTAAAGTTTTGAACCCAATTTTATCGATGAACACAGAGATAGAGAGTGGGTCTTGCAGACATTCATATCCTACTTTTTGATGGTCTTTAAGAATCCGAAGTCAGAATATCAAAAATCCAATATTTTTCAATACACACTCACAGACTCTGCCTCCATAGACTGCTGCCCCCAAGACTTTGAATTTATGAAATTCTGACTTCGGATTCTTAAATACCACCAAAAAGTAAATAGGAATGCCTGCAAGACCCACTCTCTATCTCTTTGTCTTCATCGATAAAATTGGGTTCAAAACTTTAAAAGGCCCACACTTTCAGGCCTCTATCCATTAATAACAAGGAATTGTAATGTGATAGAAAGTTTAAATTATCAAATTCGTATTTTACGATTCAAAATACTTCAGAAAAACCCTTGAACGTCCCTTTGTCAGGTAAAAATCGTGTTGGGTAGTGTAATAATTATAATAATAATTAATAAAAGAATAAGTTTAAGTTAACATTAGGTAATTTATATGATTGAGTTTAAGAGAATGGGATAGAAGCTATGCATTAAAAGTAGTAATTAGGAAAATGAAATTAGTAAACATTATAATATTGTATTTCTTTATTCTTTCTTTTTTTAGTTTTTAATCAACCTTAATTTTTTTAAATGAATTTTAATATTTTATTAGGTACCATTATTATGGTATTGGAATAAAAGAAAGTAGTGAATATTATCATACTGTAAACAGCGGAAAAGGACTTACAAGGTTTGTGTGGAACTTCATTGATTTGATGCCTATATATTAATCAAGAAATAGTAAATAACTTATGTCAATCCGTTGTTTCAGATTTTCAGGGTCCAAGTTGAACAACGAAGTCAGTGTCAACTTAAGTAATTTCATAATTTTACATTAATGCTTAATTTTGCGAAGATATTTAAAAAACATTAACAATAAGATTTTGTTTTTTTTCGGGCAGGGAGGGTTTACTCGTAAATACTCTCTCAGTTGCAAAACGGGCACTTTGTTGCCTGATTTTCTAGATGCATCGGATTTCGAGCTTCCTTCTCTTATTCCTCGGGAAAAGGTAAGTTGGTTTAAAAAGACGGAAATATTTAGATCTAGAACAGTATCTAAACTTTGCAAAAGTTCTGCCAATATAAATAAAAAAACTCTGATTTTGAAAAAAGGGCTTTCACCTAATTAAATTTTACTGTAGATTTTTAAATTCACCTAGCGATGAATCTTATACATTTGTTTGCAATTTTGATTTTTATGATCTTAGGTTGAAACGTTCCTTATGATGTATAAGACTCATTGTCAATGCATTTTAGATACGGCGATCAGTGGAAACTTTGAAGAAGTAAGTCACCGTTTATGCATTTATGAGCATTTTAATTTTTATTCTCCGATCTTACATTAGTTTATGATTTAGGGTTTAAAACGTATATAAAGAACAGTTTTATATTTTAGATTAAAAATCTGTTTTTACTTTTGTTTGCTTCTTGCTTATTAAAAAAACAAGACTTGTAAATTTTCTGTTGCTTGTTAATCAAGTGTCGCCTGACGGCGAGGGGGTGAGCCTCTTCAAGCACAAACAAATTTTTGAATGCCGTTTATTTGTTCACTTGTTGATCACTTTGGATGGATTCATTAGAGTTTTTCGCTCCACGCACACCTTTCCCTTTCCTAGTTAACAACCAATCACTCGAGAGAATTGGGAACGTCATAAAAATGAAAGATTTACGATTCAGCGATAACTTAGCGAGAGAATTGCTTAAACAAACTCTGCACTTTGTTCTATATTTCAACACTTGAGCACTTTTGTTAAAACACTTTTCTTTCGTCTTGAATCCAGTTTATTTTAATTTTTTTTAAATTATTCTGTGAATATTAAGTAAATCTTCTCTAGTTAGAGAAAAGTATATTAGATTGAAAGCAAATATGGTTATATTCATAATCACATCAAATTGATGTCAGCCAGGAAATAAATTCTTGCATTATAAGAAATTTTAAAAGTATTCGTAATCCTCCAACCATTTTTAGAGGTGAATTATCAAATATTGAAAATCTTTCCCTAAACTCGTATTTTTCAAATAGAGATGATGAGTTTTAGTAAATAAAATTTCTGGCTGGCTATCTAGAAATAGAATTATAAAATAAAAGTCAAGATAACCATCCATAACTTATTTTATTTATTGGATTAAATTAGTCATTCCAGTATTAACTTAAATAAAATTTTTATCTATGCAGATTCAAAGCTTTCTACTCCATTTTTGGCAGGGAATGCCAGAACATCTTTTGCCTTTAGTAGAAAATCAGATTATAATCGACATAACAGTTGCCTGTGATTGGACTTTGTACAAAGTAAGATATTAAGATCATCCCACTTAAAATCAACTATTACAAACTTTTTTGATCCTTAACCTCAACGATTTGTTTTTCGACGCACAAATTATGAAAATATATTGTTTTCCAAAATGGATTAAATTACCGAAGATTTTTATTAACTCGAAATTTAATAGGGTGCAAAATAAATAGTCGACTAAAACAGGAATTTAAATAAATTGGAGGTGATACTTTTTGTACAAGATAGTCATCGGTTTAAAATTAATAATTTATTGGGTTTTAAAGAGCATACATTGTAAAGTATGAAAAATTTTATTTGAAATTCTCGAGTGACTGCAATTTATGAACCAAATCAAAATATTAATTCAAATCGATGAGATTAAAATCAAAATTTTGATTTTATATAATATATATTGCAGCTATTTGTGAATTAAAAATTAATTAAAAAAATTTTCACACCCTCTTAAGACTTTAAATGAAGTTCTTATTCCGGCTTCTCTTCAAGAGATGCCAGAAAAGTAAGTTTGAATCCGTTTATATTTTTCTAAATTATAAGATGGTCGTCCAGAAAGTAAAGAATGATTGGGTGTCACGTGTCAATTTGGACAAGAAAGGCTCGATAGGCGATGTTAAGCAAATAAATTTATTGAAAATAAAACGAATAAGTAAATAAAGTTGACGCAGTGGAATGTAACAAATGAAAGTCAAAGTTTAATTACACGAAGCACGAACTCTTGGAGGAAGTGAAGTTCACCTCTGACGTTGTCTCTATATGGAGTTCTAACAGCATGGTAGAATATCTCTTCAAACAAAAAAAAAAAAAGAACACATACAGTCCACCGTCCTGAAGCACGGCGAAGCAGACTCTACTTGAGTTAACTAATAATAAATCAAGCGACGCACTAAACCTTTCGTTCGTCGCACACTTCGCTGGCGAACAATTTCTTGTCGGGAAAAAAAAAAAATATCACCGACGGGACTGCTTCCACTCTTGAGCTAGGGGTGAATATCAGTAAATGAGGTGAGTGACGATACCACAAAAATAACTCGGTTCTAGAATTAAATATCGTGGGATTTAATTATAAAAGTTACTGTCCGGTTGCCGGTACTGTTCGGTTCGAGAAGTAAGACATAGTTCGGGGATAAAGAAAGCCAAGCTCACTAATTCACGGTCGGCGAGGTAGACGCAGATATTCGTCTTGTCTAAGTAAGCGGCTTACGGAGAAGCCAGCGAAAAGGCGGAGTATTCCTCCTGTTCCTTGCTCGTGGAACATGGCAAAAGAAAACGGAAACACTCCAGCCCAGACGCTGTCAACTCGGTTAGCTCCAGCAGTCTCAGGAAATGCCGCTTCGAAATATGAGCATAGTTCGGCTCGTACGTGACAGTGGAATAAAGTCAAATGTCTAAACACTAGCACACGTACCTGATGAGGGAATGGACTCGGCGACTCGTCGTTGTCGTTCCTTTCGTTCCGGCGTTCTCGGGCGTCGTTCACACACGATACTGTTGGCCGCTCGCCTCCTTGCTCGACGCTGTCGTAAGTCAAGGGCTCCAGTAGCTGATACAGACACGTGGCAAGGGTGCTTACGAGGGGTTGCGCTTGGCGTTGGCAAACTTCGATGTCGGCGACCGATGAAGACGAGAGCTCGCTCGCTGTCGGCTTGCCTGATGCTGGCGACGGCGAAAATTCGTTCGTCGTCGGCGACCGTCACTTTCCTCGGACGGGTTATTAACGAGCCGCTGTTCCTGCCGGCGCTTGTAGTCGTTTTCCTCTAACGTCGGGCGAACATGGCAAACGATGTTTTCTTTACGATTCCCTGTCATATTCCGCCGTCGTTCGTCTTTCCCGCTCGCTCTCCTCTGACGTCGATCACCGTCGGCCAATCCCGATCCAAAACGTCGATCTCTCGGATTGTCGACCAATCGTATTTTTCCCCTATCGTCGTCTCGAAGAACCGAACGTGAAAACGTCTTCGAGCGACGATATTTGACACGTGACATTGGGTATATCTCAAGAAAAAACATAAGATATCAAAACAAAACTTTATTTGCAACAATACTAACCATTACTTTTCTACTAATCGCCATTGTTATTGAAACATTTGTCATAACGAGACCCAAGTTTTTTAATGCCAATGTTATTCTCATCTGCTGCCAATGCCGTTTGCAAAATGTGAGACAATTCGACGACTTCGGCGCGCTATCCAAAACAATTTGCATGTTGTCTGCAGGGATTGTGTTGATTCATGAGAACGCTTGGCCTCATGCAGCAACACAACAAAAATTCCAGTACTGTTTTTGGCCATCCCCCTTACAATCCCGACTTGGCGATTAGTGATTTTAACCTTCTTCCTAAAATGAAAGGTTTTTTTTTTTAGGGGGAATCTACTTTCAACGTGATGAAACGCTTAAAGAAGCAGTAACTTCATGGCTTCAGTCATTGGCAGCAGATCAGTATAATATCGGCATTGAAAAACCTGTCTCCTTATGACAAGTGCTTCAATTACAATGGCGTTTATGTAGAAAAGCAGTGTTAGGTTTAGTATTGTTGCAAATAAAATTTTGTTTTGATATCTTTTGTTTTTGGTTGAGGTACACCCAATCGTTCTTTACTTTCTGGACGACCCTCGTACATTTCGCTCTTAATATTCAAATATTTTAAAGTAAATTTTAGTATTTACTAATTTATGTAGTTTTTATTCTAATATTAACATAAAAATTTATAAGGACATGAATAATAGAGTAATTTTTTTGACGTCAGATTGCTATGTGATATAAGGAACTTAGCAAAGAATTGGAAACACTGGGTAGCTGCTTCCCTTGAAAATATGGGCGAAAGAGTTATTACCAGCCGAATTCCAATGGCCAGAGCATTCTCTCAATCAATCCTACGCCAGGTTTCATTCCTCCATCTAGCCCAAGTAAGAAAGGTCGAGCAAAAGAGAAATATTTATGTATATGTGCAAAAATTTGTGCAAATTTGTGGATTTTCTTTTTTGACTTTCTTGATTAGACTCATAAGAAAATTTAGACATGACAAATTATAATGCTTTTATTATAACATTTTTATGCTTTAATCGTAACTGAAGTAGACATGGCAATGGAAAATTTATTTATTTTTAGACGGCTCGTCCTCTTCTCTATGATGCCCAACAAGTGAAGACGATGATCGAAGAAGTCGATGGCGTTGATTTAACGTGCGTTACCTCGCAGGCTCTCTACACATCACACGCTGACGACGATAACGAATTCCAATTCAATGGCCAATGTTAGTCATTTTCATTCTTTCCTCAATTCTTTATGCATTCAATAAATATTACATAAGGAAAGAACGTGGTATTCAATTATCTTTGGGAGGAAATTATTCGTCCGTGGTATTCAATAATTATCAATCATTAATTTGAATTAACTAAGATAGAATTATAGTGCAACTGCGTTTGTTTGAAGAACATCTTAATCGATATTACCTCTTTGTAGTCCTGTATTCTGCTGCTAAACGAGACGGCATATGGAATAGAGCTCATTTATATGGGATGCTTAGTTTCTTTGCATCTGTGATTGATCTGTTTACTTTAGGTTGCTATAGAAATATGAGAGAATTGGTTTGAAAGCTCATTGAGGTTATTGGCTTTGAAGTTAAACTTACACACCTGATGTCACCCTATCTTTCGCTGTTGTTTCAAAATTAATTTTTTTTCCAAAAAATAAATCTTTTAGATATAGAAGCTATTTATCATCATGTCAAAAATTCTTATCGACCTCTTTTCGATTTCTTCAATCAATACTTCAATATCTAGTCCGGCACATTTCGTTTACTTAACAAAATTTCAGAAACTGAAAGCTATTATGGGAAATTGGGGGAATCTTGAAAAAGTAATAACGTTTGTTTTGGATGGACTAGTAATTAATTTTTAACGGAGAGAAAAGAGGGAGATCAACTCACACAAAACATGTTGGTATCATTCAGGGTGCATTAATGTTACATTTATGACCCTTCCCCTCCTCTTGCAATTTAGCACTGGCTATTTTTAAAAGTTATACTGAATTTAAATTAAAATTAGATATTTTATTAATGATCTCCATTAATGCATCCTATTTAATTTAATTAATCATTTTTGATCTTCCAAAAAATAAATGTTTGTGGTTTTTAACTTTCACTCATATTAATAAAAATATAACAAAAAATTGAATTATAATCTACCATAAAGGAAAGACATAGATAATCGTTTGAATGACCTAATGAGATTGAGCTTTTCATTTTCCTATCTTATCTTGTATTTTTTGAAGAGAATACTCTGATTGGAATTAAATGGGATGATAAGATTCTCAGAATGAATGAGAAGGATTGATCTCATGCTTAGTAGTTTTAAATTGTAGCTGCTCATTTCAAACGTTAAATATAAAATAATAATTTCTTTTTAAAAAATTGAAAGCATTCATAAAAATTGACAGTTTTATACAAATATAATTAATTTTATCACCAAAAGTTCATGAAATTTCTTTTCTAAGTTGGAGAGTAATACAATTTGAACATTGTTTTTCCCGTTTATAATATTTAATAAGGATCATTCAAATGAAAACTAGCCACGGGGCTTATTAGTAACGCTGGTGTTTATAAAATTTACAAATGATTGCACCGGCCTGACAAATTCGTAGCTGGTTGGCAGGCTGTATTCACGGACTTGACGGTGGAAATATGTTGGAGCCCATTCTGTTGAGGCTAAGATGAAGTCCACACTGTTGGTTTACAGCTGTGTCCAGATAGTTGTCGGTTGTATCCTGTCACAGTTTCTTCCGCAAAGTAAAATGGACCGTAAATTTTGAATTTTGAGATGACGGGCAATTCAACATTGAGTATCTGCTTGTTCTACGTAATTACAATGCTAATAGAACGGCTGCAAGAAACTCACGAAACCGCTCTATTTAAGTGTAATGCGGCTTATAAGTACTTATCCCATTGTGACACCAGACTCATCGTGAATACAAAAGTGGCGGTGCTGGTGAATCCATTTCGAAAAACCTCCAGAATCTCTTCATTCGAGTGAAAGTCACAGAGACGAATTTAGGCTGAATGACGGATGTTTGTAGTTTTCCCATATGAATTTGGAAAAGCAATCCTTGCCGATTCCGAATAACCTCTGTGGCAAGCAGCCCGCCCACTTGGACTTGATTGATGCTTACGGTTGAAAAAGAAAGTCAACTTTCCGTTGTAGATGTGTGTGTATTCTCTTTGACTTCGTTACTGGCGGACACGACATAAGCTTGCATTGATTACGTTGTCTTTTGCTTTCTAGTTGATAATGAAAGCACCATTTTTCAGCACTCGCAATGAATTCTTGGAAGGTCGATAAAACGACGAGGAAGGAAAAATGAAAAATTTTGATATCGGAACGAATGTTCCAAGGAAAGACTCATGTAAATGTTTTTAAGCCCTGATTCCCACTTCGTCGGCATGTTCTTCCATCATGATCTTCTGCATTCCAAATTAAGACTATCAACTTCCTCTGCAAAAATGGTGGTGATCACTGTTAACTTGTCCTGATCTCGAATCATCAATCAACGATGACGGTCTCTTTTGGATACGCTTATTTCGGGAAATTTTTGTACATTTTCCTCGTCTGTCAACCACCTTCCGGGCTTAAAAGGCTAATAACCTATTGCTGTTCAACTTTCCTTGATTCAATCATGAATGCTTGGAAACTGCTACTCTTCATCACGTAATAATAGTCGCCTATCTATGCATCATAACACCTACAATGGTACCCCCTTTTCGTTGAAGATGCCGCAAGATACTTATTTCACTGCCATAGATTTGTCCTTTAGCTAGTTTTCATTTGAATGGTCTTTATAGAGCCTTTAGAAATTTATACTTATTCCTTATGACACAGTATACAATTGTTTAATCTGAAATATAAATTATAATTTTAATATAATTGCATATCATAATATGTTATTATAATTAATAATTAGTTATTTTCCTTGACTTTATTTCATTCCTTTATTTTCTATTTCTAGTTCTCTGCGAATTTAAGGAACAACTGCGAAAACAAGCCACTGTTGAAGGGTTCATAGAATGGCTTGACATGGTTATAGAACAAAAAATTATCAAAGTAAGATATATTTATTTTACTAACTCATGTCATTTTAAACATTTGAAATTAATTAAAATCTATTGGACACCCTATATTTAATCTTAATGATGTACCCTTTAATGTCATTGATGAATATCACTTTTCTAATTTTATTTGATAATTTCATTAATTTTTCAGCCATGCAAGCAGAATCGAGCATACAGTTTACGAGAAAAGGCACAAAACTTTTTATTGAAATGGTCTTTTTTCGGGGCCCGCATTGATCTTAATATGACCATGAATAATGCAACAAGTTTTGGTAGGAAATGATTTTTAATGTTTTTATTTTCTATATGTATATTTTTCTGAAATTCGTTCTGGTCTTGTTGGTAATGCATGTTTAAATGGCTATTCCATTCAGATAGCTTGGTTCGCCTTGCTTTCTTTCAACTATTTAAATCTTTTAATAGATATTAGAATAATTTATATAAAATTATCTATTAAAACGATATACATGTATTACTTTAAAAATTTTAAAAATCAATTGTAGAATATACAGCATTTATACATTTCACAAACAAACTTCTAAATGGAAAGCCACCTTCATTGTTTAAAATGTAAATCATTTGATTTATTGTCGTTAATCAAATAAGCTATACGACAAGGTCTGTGTTTCTACATTACTTTTACGTTATTAGCCTGTACAGATATAATTATTTTTGAAAAATATAATTTCAGCGGCATTTCATGTCATTCGGCTTCTACTTGATGAATATGTTCTCCTCGCTATCGAATCCCAGTTCATTCAAGAAAAAGAAGACGAAATGCAGGCCAAGATCATTCAGTATCTCAAAGCTCAGGGTACGATATTAATTATATCTTAATTCATCAAACCTGAATATTTTTACAAGAAAATTCTAAATTTCAAGTTCCGTAGCCAGTATCTTTTTTTTTCTCCTGTTTGTTAGTTTCCCTTTAACAATACTGATAACGAAATCTCCGTATATGCCTGTGAATTATCTAATCGGCTTATTTTATCTAATTTGAAAAATAATTTTATTTTGTTTTTTTAATTTCAAGGATTTCCTTTCTGGATGCGACATTGAATAATAAAATTAAATAATTTTTTAAATCCTACTTAATGATTAAAACATAAGCAACAACATGATGAATGACAATTTTAAATATTTAGTATTTCGATATTTTTTAACGAGTTTAACTACTGTTGCATCGCCATAAGAGTATAATGGAAAAATTAGAGATAAATTCACAATTAAAAGCATCTCTCTGAATTTGTTTATTTTTTTTTTTTAACAATGACATCGTTATAATTTTGAATATACAACAAAATCGAAATGTTTCTATTCATAAATGTTGAGACTGTAAAAATGTGATACTCTTCCTTTTTCGACTATTTTTTTTAACACTTTGGCAATCTTTCACCACTTCACAACTCATCGCTCTTTAGCTTGTTTGATATTTCGTTCTACACGGTGTAACACTTTAAAAAATTATCGCATGACGACTGTCTGTGTTTGCGGTGTAAAGCGGCAACACGTGTGTTGTAGTGAAGTGCCAAGGCGTGTGTCAAAAGAAAAGCAGTTACCTGTGTGTTTCAATGCATTGGTGTAAAAACAAAATGTTATTAAAGAAAAGTATTTAATAAATTATGGCCTTGGAAATTGTAAAGCGTCAAAATCTTATGACGCTATTTTTTGACTACATCCAATTTGCCTCTATTGTAAAGCTAGTAGCTTTAATACTAACCAAGAAAAAAGCATCGTATGTAGGCTAATCCTATGCAGTATTTAGAATGATTGCTTTCCCGTTTTAGCAGTACGGAAGGCGATCACTGGTCTATATAGCATATGGAACGTTTTGCCTTTTGATTGGGACAGTTTTTAAATAATAGCTCTCTTAAGTTTCATCTGCATGGGACGATACAGTATCTTTCTGAAAATAGTAATATATTTTCGTGTTGAGATAAGCATTCACTGTTACTTTTTTATCTGCAATTATTCTCGACGATTTTTTAATCACAGTTCAATTTTAATGTACGGAACTTTATTATTATTGTTTAATGCGTTATACAGGGGTTTCTTAATGATTTGAATAAACTTTCAGAATATATTCCAGGGACCAAGACAAGCATAAAATGAAGTCAAAAACGCTTCTTTCTAAAGTTATAACAGCTTGAATGCGTCCTGCAGTAGACGAAATTAGCGTTAATGCTTGTAGGAAATGCTTGTTTTAAGAGTTTCGATGCTTTGAATTTGTCCATTAAGTAAAGACCTTATCATGTCGATTAGTCTTACTTCAAAACGGAACAAAAAAGCAAGTGCAACGCTCCAATATTACAGGAAACTCAAAGCCATCGAATTGCAAACCATCAAATGCTCACAGTTAATCGGCGCTTATCAACAATTGGGCAATTCAGCACCAACAATGATGCTCTAATAACGTTTCGAATCTGATATTGAAGAGAGCACAATTTTCTTCACACTCTTCTTCTACTACAGGACAACTTCAAACCGTTATAACTCTAGAAAGAAGCGTTTTCAACTCTATGATATCTTCTGCTTGTACAGACCATTCAGAAACACCCTGTATACAGATCTAGTCTTATGATAAATTCTATCACTCCTGAGATTTCCAAATTAAAGTGTATCTCCATAGTAATTGGCAACTGTATACTTGAAATTACTGGATTCAACAAATAAATTTGAACAGATCTGAAGATGTGATACATTTAAGGGCGTTTATCCTTTCGTGTATCTTTTCGGACTGTCTAATCACTATTATGTTTAAATATTTGGCTACGTGGTTTACCATAATAGGTGATTTATTTAATAAATTCTGATAGAACAAAAAGCTTTCCACATGCTTTCCAACAAATTCTGTAGAAAGCCATTGTGAAACGATTGCGTAATGCGTGTTTTAAATCTCTTCTGGCAAAGGATTTTATTTACTTACTTACTTACTTTTCAAACCCGCTTATCCCTTAGGGTCGCGGGGGCAGCAGCCCTATGGAGGATCTCCAGCGATCGCCATCGTCCGCCATCAGGCGCATGTCCTCCCTCGAACCCAGATTCTCCATGTAGTCTAGCCACCTGGTTCTAGGCCGACCCCTTGGTCTCTTACCCACCGGTTTGGAAAATAACAATTGCCTAGGAAAACCAGTTTGTAGCATCCGTATCACATGGCCATATTTGATTATTTTGATTATTTAATAAGCGTTTTGGAATTTGGCATTTTAAAGCATGAAGAAAATTTCCGGATCTCTAATGGTCGACCCCTTGTATGTAACATAATGATTATTTTGTTAAGAAATTCAAATTAAATTAAGAAAATAAATAAAACAAACAAAAAAACCCCACTTATTTATTCTTACTTTGCTATTCATAAGAAAACACAATAATTGTCGTTTATGCTACCAGAGCACAATTGCAGTTCAAAACAAGCGACAATACAGGCTATCCAACGAACGACAACTGAGTATCCCCAATTAAGCTTTCGATTTCAGTGAGACATTCTACCTTAGAAAAATTAATAATGTCTACACAATTGAATCGACAACGTATCTGAATCTCTTCATTTTTCTATATTGAATTGCATATAAGTTTATTTTTCTTTCTTGTTTCCATTAGATTCTGGAAAACAGTTAACGAGTCGGCCGACTTCTTGTTTTTTGGCGAAATGGTCTCATCATCATCGAAACGAAGAAATGCAGTATACTGACGGAGATGATGATGGCAGCGGTGAAGAAAAATTCTGTGCGCAATCACTTCCTCTTTTGAATCCACTGGTAAGCTTGTAGTTTCGACATTAACGATAAAAAAAACGAGTTTTTTTATTTATTTGTACACTTGTCTGTATATTATAGAAGTACCTTATAGATTTACAGTCGAATACCTGTGTAACGAAACCTGTTAATACGAAATCCCGTTTAATACGAAATTTTCTCTGGTCCCGGTCCCGTATATAAAATTCCTATATTAAATTGGTCGTTTGATACGAATTTTTCTCCCCGAGTCCGGATAATACGAAAAAAAATTGAAGAAATTCATTTCAAGAAGGTTACATTATTTGAGATTTTTATTCTCATAAACTTTGACTGAAAGAAAGAAAAGAGAATACTACCTAATTTACAGATTTATACAGTAAGTAATACATTCTGTTAAAACCTCGCGAAATTTTTCCATATTTCGTTATCGTTCCGAAGAAAATCAATGTAAAAAAAGAAAAAAACGTGAAAAAATATATATGAATTCGAATTCTGATTGATTCTTGTGTAAATGAATTTTCGACGACATTGAGGTACCTTCAATTGGAAAGGTCGGACGAATGGGAATTCCTTCAAAGTCAATGTCAAAGTTGGGCTGTCTGACATTCCAGGAATATATCAGAATCGATGATTGTGACCGAAGATAGGAGCATTGTCGAAATGAAAATGAAGTTGTCAAATCTGAAAGAGGAGAGAGTGATGACGACGATGAGACACAAAAGTCCGCACAATCTAATAAGTGTATGTTATCAATTTTTAAGTCGTATGAAAATAATTATCTTTTCAATTTATATAGTTCTGGGAAGAGTGCTATTACAAAAAATTCGATCATGTAAACCCATTTCAATAACCAACTACATGTATTTTTCTGAAATAAACAATTGACGAAAACTTTTAGACTTGATTCATATGAAAACCGGATAATACGAAAATATTTGGGTCCCCTGAATTTCGTGATAACGGGGTTCGACAGGTATTTATTTTTAAATGATAATGATTGAAGATAAAATTTAGCTAATTCTTGAAACAGGGTTACTACAAAAGAAATAGACACTTTCAATGAATTTAAAAAATAATCTATTATTGACATAATCAAAATTTTTTACGTGTTTTTAAGTTTGTAAGAGCAACCCCTTTATTAAACGCAGATATCAGTGGTCTCAGGACTTTTCCCTTTGCATAAACAACCTGTGTTCTGAAATTTTTTCCCCCAGTCAGAGATGGACTGCCTTTCCAGTGGACATTTACCATATCGTGTTCTAAAATGCCATTTTTATGACAGTAACCATGTTTGCTTAGTTGGCTTTCTTCTTTACTCTGTTCTACCCCATGTCGCTTTTATTATCATTCAGAACATGGTCCTATCTATTCAGGCAAGCAACTTCTCTTTAAACAAGATTTTTATCTCCACTCACCCTGATGTTCTGTATTCTTCTCATATCTTACCTCACTTTCACCCCAAAATATAAATGATGGCAACAACACTCTTTCATAGATTGATAAAGTCTCGTTCCTCGCATTATTTCCTTAGAGCAGCCGCACTTGCAGCCCAGGATTTAAATCGTTTAAATCTTCTCCTAATCTCATCGTTTAAATCATTTATTATACAAAAAATTCTCCTAATCATCCATTTGTTCCAAAAGAACTCTATATATTTCTGCCTTGCAATTCGTCCAGTCCTTGCTCCTCTAAAAGACACGCACTTAACCTTCTCAAAATGCCAATTAAGACGTCCCTCTGCTATTTCTATGGACAATCCGGAAGATAGAATTAAATGTAGCTCATTTGGTGTTCAATTTTAAGCATAGCTTTTAATATACACGTGTATAAATTTATTATAAAGCATGAAATATATTTAACGATTAAAAATAAACAATTTTTTGAACAACAATCTCTGTTTAGGTTCATGATGGTGTGCCTATTAGTCGAGAGTCAGTGATTTGCAACCAGGATGACCATTTCCACGAAAATCCTTCTGCGAACGAGCTACTCACTCCACCTGTGTCTCCTGTGATCGTATCCACGACACGAACATCAGTCATTAACCGAGTTCATGTTCCTTTGGAATCTTCACCTCACGTCAATTTCTACAGTAAGTTTTTCAGCATAATTTTAAAAAAGTCAAAGAATTTCCAGGATTGTTACTCTCTTTTAGTTACTTTGAACGGTGCATCTCTTTGAGCGGACATGGCCGGGAAAATGTTGTTTCCACTCGTGTCTCCGTTCACTAGCACTTCTTGTCAGTCACTAAAATTATCCGAAGTGTCGATGTGTGCCATCCAGATTCTTGTTCTACAGGGTGATTCAGTCAATTTCTGACCATTTCAGTACTATGATTTATTGACCCATTAATGTTTACAAACTTAGCATTTCAGTATGATATTTTAGGCAGTTCGGAGTTATAATTCCCGTGGAAAAGTCTTGATGATATGCTCAATGTGGCCACCACGAACGTTTTGAACTGCTCGCAGCCGAATGGTGAAGTTGTTCATAACTCTATCCAGGATTTCTGCATCCACAAGGGTGCAGCAGTCAACGATGCTTTTTGCAGCTGGTCTAGGGTTCTTGGTGCTGTAGTGAACACACTGTCTTTAAGGAACCCCTAGAGATAAAAATCACTTGGGTTTAGGTCAGGACTCGTAGGGGCCAAAGAAAGCCACCCCCGAATTGATCTGGAAACCTGTTTGAAATGACACGATTTCCGAATTTCTGATTGAGAAACTCTAGCACTTCGTTAGTGGTGTGAGGCCTAGCCCCATCCTGTTGAAACCATTGATGTCGAAGCGGTATACGCCTCCTTCGCAGCTCGGGGATGAAGAAGGTTTCCAACATGTTAAGGTAAGCCTGTGACGTTACGGTGCCTTCAAAAAAGAACGGACCAATGATGCCTCTTTTGGAAATCGCGCACCAAGCCATAACCTTTCGTGGATGAAGAGGTGACTTATGGATCTCATGAGGGTACTGGGAACCCCAAAAACGAACGTTGTGTTTATTAACGTCACCTGACAGATGGAAGAAGGCCTCATCTGACACCCACAGGTTGTCCACAATGTCCTGATTGGCTTCCATTTCTGCTCCAAACTCCATCGCAAATTGTTGTCGCTTCTGTCTTCCAGTGTCTGTTAACTCCTAATAAACATGGATCTTATACGGGAACAGGTGTAAATCCTTTCTCAAAATTCGCCACGTCGTGGTATACGACAGCCCTTCTTCAATGGATAGGCGGCGAACAGATTTTTTGGTAGGGGAATCGACCAACCTTGTGCGAATATTTTAGACAACTTCGGCCGTTCGAACACGAGCTTCGCTCCCGCCTTTTTTCTTGCCTTTAACATATCCAGTAGCACGAAATTGCTTGAAAAATTCATAATTGCTTGCCTGCCTGGAGCGTCTCGACACTTATACTCCTTCCGGAACTTTCTTTGCACGGTTACAGGTGATTTTGTCTCGAAATACCATTCGACAACCTTGCATTTCTGCTCTGTTGATAAAGCGGGCACCATTTTTCAAGATTACTATTTTCATGCAGCGCCGTTGCAACAATACAAACTCCAAATATTTAGAAATTCGATATGGCGCTCATATTCTTTCAATTGATTATCCCTAATGCACGCACGTCATTCGAGTGAAATGGTCAGAAATTGACTGAATCACCCTGTATGACCAGGTTATGACAAAATAGCCGATAATTGTCTTTTCTTTCATACATCAAAATGATAGTGAAAATTGCGAATTAGAATAATAATTTAAGTAGAAAAGATAGAATAGATTATATTAACAATTAACTTAGAAAAATTCTCCTCTAAAAATTATAATATGAAAAATAAATAAAATTAAATAATTTTAATATACGGTTCACCAATTATAGTCCAAATGTTTCATGATACATATGAGATGTTGTCCATTTCTTCAACTTCTCCAATTCCCTTCTGCAATTGATGTTTGAGATGTTGTCTAGTGATGATGATCTTGTAGAAGGGAATTGGAAATGTTGAAGAAGTGGACATCTCATACATACCAACAATAATTTGGACTGTATGTTATTTTATTTAATTTAATTTTCATATTTTAATTTATACAGGAAATTTTTCCTAAGTTACTTGTTAATATAGTAATTTGGCTATTGCGTGTTAAAGAACTATCGGGTAAGAACTAAATGTTTAAGAATCTTGGTGAACGACTGCATTGAATGATTCGTTCAACTAACAAATCGTTTGTGATTTTTTTAAATATTTCCCCTTTCAAATATGAATCTTGTTTATTTAGAAAATAAAACAATTTTTAAAAAGTTTCTAATAGCTATAATTTGTGAGGCAAGAATTCAGCCTTTAATCTTTCTCAGAATTTCGAATGAATATAAATCGTAAATCAGAAGTATCTCTTTATCATCCCGAATCAAAATGTTGAAGTAGAGTTCGCTGCATCTACGCTTTATACCATTCATAATTTTTCCTATTAAAAATCAAGAGATTAGTATTTTGTCAGTTTCTAACATTTTAATTAATTTCGGTATTTTTCTTATTTAAAAAAAATATGGCATTAGAATCGTTGCTTTTCAGCATAATAAGTTTTTTTCGGAAACATTTTTAAGTTTTTCTTGATGTACTGTGAAGCATTGTTGTTTATTGCCAGTGGTGATAGAAAAAGTGCTCATATTTCGTAAATTGACAATTCTTGACAATCCCTTAAATTTTCTTTAATTTCCTGCAAACTTGAAGCCATGGGAAAAAATATTTGCATACGAGAGCGAATTATATTTTGGAGATCCTTGCTCTACGGGATCTAATTTTACCCAATACCGTTGCTTGTATTTTATAAGCAAGTCATCACTCTTATTTATTTCGAACTACAAGAGGGCAAGAAAATAGTGCTTATTTAATTTAAATTGGGTTGTTTTACCATTATTAGTTTTAAAAAAGAGCTCTTTATTGCGCAGATGATCCGAACTATTCTCGGGATTATCACGAGTCCTTCGGAGCTGGTTACGCCAACAGTCGATCTCCTTTTCCGTATTCTTATGAAGATACTTATTATCGAAGTTCCACGGACACACCGATGGCACTTGATAATGTCTCTCCTCACATTCTCAACGAAGAACATAGGGTTGTTGTGAATAACGGCAGCTGCAATAACAACACTAATCCTACCTATTTCTCCCTGCATTCTTCTCATCAACAGCAGGAGTTGGGAGGCAGAATCTATGATCATGCTGATAACCAGTATTTAAGTGAGAAATTTATTATTAAATAATTTTAGAATCGATACTTTGTTGTAAGAATCACGAAAGGGCATATAAACCGTATTAAACCATTAAACCATATTATATTCCAACCTAGATTCTTATGTTAATAGTGGAAATCTGAGTGCAGGCTCCAATTATGGACGCACAACTTCTGATTACATCGCCATGTTTAGTTCGAATAACCGTCCCACAGGATTTTCTTACATTCAAGGATCATCTCATCATTCTATGGACATGGAAACTCTTATGCTTGATCGCAACAATCATCATCCATTTAATGGCACCTTAAGGCACATTAAAGGTAAACATAAACTTCAATCGATAGAGATAACACGTTTGATCAACTGAAGCGAAATATATATTTTTTGTCTTATCCATGTGAATCAAATTATAATTTTCTATAGTTTTGGAGATTATGGTTAACAGTAATTTCAGAAGTTCATTTTAGAATAAGTACATAAGTTGAATTATTTACTTGCTTTCTCCTTCCCATTAGAGTTTACATTGAGTGAATGAGCTTCTATAACTCATTGTTGCTATGTAACGACTGAAAACCCTATTTACGCTCAGTTGGTCTACGTAATTTATGATTCAAATAGATTACAAAGAGATTATTAATGTTTATTTTATCATATTATGTTTCCATTTCAAGATATAGGAGGGAGCGGTCATCCAGGATTGCTTGAGGCTTATAGCTCCGCTGGAATTGAAGTGGACATCCGGGGGATAAACGTGGACGGCGAGGAATCGGGCGGCGCTCACAATGACTTCTTGGAACCGACAGTCCATTTGGCGACGACAACCCCAATCAAGAATTATTTACGGCACTAAAATTCGTTTGAACACAATTCTCAACGTGAACTATAAAAAATCTAATACATAAAATGTTTGTGTACATAAACGATTTTCTACAGTTGATGACCATATTTGAGAAAGGGGATCTGAAAGCGTTTGTAAAAAAGATTTTTCGAATCTTTAAGTATTTATAAATTTATTAAGGACTCACTACCATTATTTTATTTATAAATAATAGACTGGAATCAAGATTTATTCGTACTACGCACAAACTGTTTGGTTTGTCTATGGCAGTGGTGTTCTACAACCTTTTCTTCTCATCAGAAAGGGCCATTTTCACCTTTAACAAGAACCTCGAGGGTCGCGTTATTCTATCACGTGGCGTTAACCATGGAAGAGTAGAGAATAATAAGAATGTCTCTTATTCTTGCATGATAACAGTGTTGTCGAGTTGCTGTCTCACCCTCCCCCCTCATACAATCAATATAATAGATCAATCTTGAAGCGATTCTGGCCAATGCGAAACTGGTGGCGGGCCATGGGCAGAACACCACTGAGATAAATATAGAAGATCTTTCTTATATTAAATAATTATTACTTGAAATATTAATATTTATTAAGTGTAAAATTAAGAATGCTGATTAAAAATAAGAAATATTGCACAGAATTTGAAAATAATTAATTTAATATTAAATTTTTTTCGGAAGGAATTTTCTCTTTCCTTCATAATTTACTGATTTGTGAGAGGATAAATGATAATATAAATTTAAGAAAAATATTTTTGAATTTTGTTTTAGTACATTTAACGGGTACTTTTTTAATATTGAGAAAACGGTATTTTTTGTAACTCACTTGCAAGAAAACTTCTACTGTTATATGCATTTCAATCTGCATCAGCCGATAGATGTTAACAGATTAAATTTTATTATAATTTTGTATCATCCGCATACAATATCTAAACAAAGAAATTTCGAATAAAAAAAAAAAACGAGACAAAATTATTCTGGGGACCACAAAATGGAAACAGAATGAAAAAAAACTGAAACGTCAGATTATCCTCATTCTGTTTCCATCGGAGTATCATCTAATTTCCGAGAATTTAAATGTATCTCTCAAACTAATAGCGCTGTGAAATTGTGCCGATAGGTGACTCTCGCTGTATCTTGAAACTAAAATACTGGAAATATCTCTTTCTTCACGTCTGAGTTCTTACGTCTCTGCGATTATCAAAATAGCGGATGTTATGCACGTTAAATTTTGCTTCAAGGTCAAACAGGACCGTAACTGAAACCCAAAAACAAGTAGCATTTTTCGCAATGGAAGACGCCAACTTCTCCGCGGTTAAAAAAAAAACTCAGCCACCTCAAACGTTGATTGTTATTGTTATTTTTTTGGTATTCGGGGAATTGAGCATAAAGAGTTTGTCCCATTTGGTCAGAATGTCTACGGTAAGTTTTACTGCGAGGTTTTGAGACGACTGAGTGAACGGAATATGTGAGACGTTAACGGTTCGAGATGTCAGGTGACAGGTTGTTTGTACCATGGCAATCAGGACTGTATTTATGCATGCTCTTTTTGGGCTACAGCCTAGGGCCCCCTTCAATCAAAGGCTCAAAGAATATTAGGCTAGGACCTCGAATAGTTAACGGTCCGGCCCTGATGGGAATGAGTCTGCACACATCTGCTTGTGGTGAGGGACTTCCTAATGAAAAATAACACTACCATTGTTCCTTGAACTGAATTTCCCTGCAGACATCTCGTTTATGGCGAGTGTCGTTTTGATTCCATTGAAGAGATTCAGATAGTATTTTCTAATTACGCTACAGCAAGCAGAAGGTATTTTGGAATTTTGCAGGAGCGTTTTTCGGTAGTAGGAAGAGCATATAAACGGCGAATGTTATTACGACAGCACAATGTCGGGGCCACCCCTAATTCTCATCACAGTTCCTCGAGGTCGACCTAAGAATTGTCACTGCCTTCAAAAATGGAAAAATCGTCTTGACTACTCGAAAGTGCTAGTGGAAATTAGAACTTAAGAGTAAGTATTCACTCTTTAGGAACAAATCTTCTGAAATTTAGCAGCATTTTCGTAAAATTCAATCTCGGAAAAAATTAAGATAATCGACGTCATGAAATTTCACGCTGAAATCAAAAACTATAAATAATAGAAAAGTTATAGTAGATTGGTGTCAATCAGTAGCATAATGAGTGACCAATGGTTACTGGCTCCCCAAAAGATCTGAATTTTCGAAAATTTCTAATGGTTTGTTAATTTGCATAGCTCATTTCTGATATATTTAATACGTAATTTTTAGTCACAGCCATTACTCATAATAATGTTGCCAGAGTCCGTGGCACATTGAACTAATAAATTGGAAATTGTTTTGTAATTTATATAATTGGCCAGCTAGAGAATCGGGTTATATTTACTTGCAAAATATCTAAACTTTACTTGCAAGTTAAGGTCATATATACGCAAAGTCAAATAAACTCGAAACGTTTGAGATTTCAAAAACCGATTTTCATATAATGATCAGGGGAAAATTCTTCGTCAAAATTCGTTGCTGATAATGTTCGCGCACATTTTCATTTTTTCCTTAATTTTAATATTTTTTCTAAAATTTATCATCAAAATATTCCGATTTTATGAGGTAAAACATGTCTTCATTAAATTTATAATGTACACGTATAACTCATTTCAATTTACTGATTTTACACTATATTATTTCTCGAATGTATGAATTTGCTACGATATTACTATTTAGAATTGCTATTCAGCAAAGACCTCCCAAAATAATTTATTTGATAAAGAATTATAAAAGTGAAAAAAGTTAAAAGGTATGGATCTATAACAGAATTTTTTGTTGTCCTTAGAGCCCGAAAAAGCAACTCAAAATGAAAATTCTGTACATGTTATCTGTAATTTGTAGAATAATCTGAAAACGCCTTTTTAAAAATATCAGTGTATAAAAAGAAACTGTTTAATTGTTCATAACATCGTAAAGCAGAATATTTACTACAATGTTTTGGAATAAAACGGGCTTTGTAGTTGCCATGGTAAATACAGAACTCAGTTAACTAATTCTAAGTATGATCTGCGGTGGCTAGATCTTAATCTACTGATGGAGTTAAATGAGAACAGAAGCTTTCGAAAACCATTTCATAGCAAGGACTCGACTCGCGTCATGGCGACGACATCTAGGTGATTCAGTGTTAAGGAAGTAAAAAAAAATGATTCAACAAGTGAATATAATTCTCTAACACATGCTGCCAACACAATTTCCGCCATCACGACTCGTGTTCCTTTTTAGACACCCTGGTTGATTGATGTAGTTTTGACTCGCTCCAATTATTGTCGGTGGCGGGGTGTGCAGAGGGCGTGGTCGAGGCAAGACAGACGGCATGGTGCCTGTTGATCAGAGCGATGACTCAACGGGTTTCTGTCAATATTTATATAGTTGTAGATAAGAAAAATACTTTCCTAGCCTTCAATAAATCATTTTGTTAAGAAAATGATTGCCCAATTACACGTTGAGCATTACCCTAAGTACAAAGTAACCGTTATTTCTTAAATGACTCCAATTATTCATAAATTAAAGAAATACAAGAACAAAAGACAAAGAAATCTGTTAAGCTGGTTTTGTCAGGCTTTAAAAATTTTGATTTTCCAATTAGCTCAGTTGTTTTTATCTAAAATTTAAATAAGACATCAATTGGAGTCATTTTTTCACGATCCCTTTTTCTTAAGGGAGACTGGAATAGGCGATTTTTTTTTTCTATAACATTCTGGCCATCTGGCCACGTGTATCGAAACTTTCAGTTGTTTGATAACGTATGTTGACCCGATAATACATTGTGCAAAATTATATATTTTGATCTTGTTTCATGCTTAACTAACAGTAGAAAATGCTGATCATGTGACATGCAAATCAGGCAGTCACTCAATTGGCATATTTTGTAAGGCGTACCTAATAAAGTGCCAGCTCAGTGTACCAGTAAAGAGGAAGAAGTCATCGAAGAAATTGCGTTATATTACAGAGCTCAAAGGAATTTATATTCTAAACCAGTATTTCTTAAAATGGGAGTCACAGAAAATTTGGTGGGTGACTAATTTTTCAATGTTTTGCATTTCCTATTACGGCTATAGAATTAGAAGTCATTATTTGAAAAACAGCTCAAGACAAATTTGCTTGTCAATTTAACCTCCGATCATTTGTTATCTTGCATTGAATCGCTGTTATTTCCATTGACTTCTGATGAGTGAGACATTATAAAGCACTTTATAAAAATAAAGAATACTCCTAAACTGAAACTTCTTTATCCTTAACAGCGCAACAGAAGAGGCAAATACTTCGGACAAAAAAAAATTAGGAATGCTGAAAATAATAACGTGTTAAACATGAGTCTTGAAAATAAACTTTTTTTAAAAAAACGTGATAGTATAATTGCTTCCTGATCAATGTAGATATCCGTGATTAGTTCTCGTGAAATTATCTTTGTATTCCATGGATCGTGAAGAAGACGTGACTGAATGGCAAAAAGAAATCATTAGTTTTGGTGGAAAGTGTGGTCTATATTATTATATATCAGGACCATAGACGTTTGAGCAGATTATCAGTATTATAAATATTGCAATATCTGGACTTCTTCTGTCTCTTTTATTCTATATTCTCAGCAATATAGTTCCATTGCCTAATTATGGAGATTATCTGTCATTAAACGTGCCTAATCTCGTCAAGAAACTGTTGCAACTGTATAATGAAGAAGCCAATCAAACAATCTCAGATCGAGCATTTCGCGGAGAACTGCATGTGTTACGCATTTTCAGTCGTATAGCCCGGATATGCCCCATACAGAAGAAAAATCATTCGACATGGACCAAACAGCTTCGTCAGTGGACCGTCGAAGATTGGAGACGCATAATAATCGAATTAGATTTCACTTGTGTTCCAGTGACGGCCGTTCCAAGGTTATGCGAAAGGCCAGAGCAGCTTTCAAACTAGAATGTGTCAAAAGTTGCAGTGCAGAAAGGAGGTAGAAATATCATTTTTCGAGGTTGTATTTGAAATGTTGGAGCTGGGACTTTAGCGGAGATATCCAATTGCATGAAATTCTACGCTATAGATAATTTTAAATGATGGGGTGTTTCCATGAAAGAAGAAGGCCAGATTATGGGTCCACAATTTTAAGATGATAACTACACTCTCCATGATAGCTAGAATTGTGAATGACTGGTTTGAAGACTACCAAACTGACGTTATAACTAGCCTGTCAATTTTCTCGACAGAAGGATTAGATTTCAAGTCCTATCGAAGAAATTTGGGATAAAGTGGAATAGACTGTAAAGAAGTGAAAACGAAAAAGAATTCGGCTGCCTGAAAAATCTGTCGGTCATAGGTTAGGCCAATTCGATATGAACTTGATAGCTTTTCTTAAAAATCCAAGCAGGTGGTGATATAACTCCGTGAATTTTTCTCGATGCGTTAATAGTGGAATGCTAAAAGAACGTCTGGAAAACGATAGACTGTCTAGAGTCAAAACAGGTGAAAAGGTCATAGAACTACACAAACATATTCACATCGTACGATTTTTACTGATTAAAAACTTTGCGATGATTCAAGAGATAGTATCGGTTGTGTGTTTTTTATTTATTTCCTTTTCAAGATCTTCATAAATTAATTAGATAGTATTTGACGCAATTCCGATAAATCTAATCTCGCTTTGAGAAGAAGGTGTAGCTGGGATTGCGTAATTTCCCGTCGAGTTCAAAACCAACAACGGAGGGCGAATCGCCGATGTCCGATTCGGGAAAACAAACGCCCACGTCAGGATTTTTCTCGAAATGATTTATTAATTTTATTATTTACCTTTGCTAGAATGTACGGGTAATTTTCCGAGAGAAGAATGTGGAGCAGCAGGTTCGTATAATATAACAGAACTTCTTTAAATAGAAAGTGATATCGTTGTATGGTCTTGATAAGATAAGTTTAATAAAAAGTGACACGCATTCGTAAATCCGAATGAAATTGATGAGAAAATTAGCTCGACAACATCTATCAATTACAAAATAATTAATAACTATATAATCTAATGATCGATTTTTAAAATTGATACAACTTATCACTATCAGTGAACCATGTTGGAATCTTAAACAAATTATTAAAATATTGAATTAATTATTTGACCTAAAATTTCATTACTTATTCTCGTTCTGGAATTAAAAAACATATTTACATATAGCCTACAGTTAAGTCTATAAAATCAAAACCCACTATTGAAATTGGACAGCACAGTCAGACTTTCTTTGAATAGAATATACAGTAGATCTCATTACAATAATGAGACAGAATTGTAATTGTTTGATATCGGGATTTCCCGAACTTCCATTTATATTTCTTTCTCGCTCTATTCGCTACATGTTAGTAGATAATATTGGATTTGACATAATAAACAAAAACAAAACAAAAAAAAGGCCGGTATTAAGTTTTGGTGCCTCTAAATAAAACTGCCTAGCTGGCTATAGCCTAACCACGTCCCTGCATAGAACCATACCTGAAAATTGTATTTCATTACTATCACAAAAATAAAATTACCCGAATTATCGTCCCAAATTTTTGTGTAAATGAGCCCCAGCGAGTTGCGAATATATCTTATAAAGAATATAAACACTTTCGTGAACTCTTGATTGCTAAGCCTCCGTGAAATATTGGTTTCCTCTGGATGTCGTATCTGATAATGCACATTTTCCAAATAGATTGATTATCATTTTCTTGTTTATCATTATTTGTAGCAACACCACAAATAATATTATAATCAGGGCAGTCCCTAGCTTTCGCGGGGCCCCTCTTAAAGCGTGGGAAATTGAATTATTGAGCGCCAGAGCCTAGGGAGGATTTGCAAATAACCAGTACCAACATTGACGCGTTGAAGAAATAGATAGGAGTGCTGTAAGATTTGAAGATAATAAAAGCGGAAACTGAAATGCAGAAAGACAAAAGGTGCCGCCTGTTGACAATTATAAAAGTAAAACAGTCGTCTATGACTTAATGTGCTCTTGATAGAAGGGAAAATACTAATAAGATCAACAATAATAATTATTTTAATTCAACGAAAAGGTCAGCAAGAGAAGACAGCTTACGCTCGCTTAAAAAATAATTGTTTATTGCATGCTGTATAAGCTCCTTGGCATTATTTTTCTCTTTTTGGTTTGCAAAAGTAAGTTTTCTAAAATATTGAAAGGAGTAGCTTTTCAAGAAAGCAGTGGCACGATGCAGAAATCTCGGACGCTCTAACAAACAAGCAAAAAAAGAAAAAAACAATCCTCACTTATCTTTCGAATTTTTGATTTTTTTGTTATTTGCAGAACTTAAATCTGAAAATTTATGTTTATATGTAATGATATATTGTCATTAAAAAGGATATAATGAAGTTGGGGTAGCATTCTTTGCAGATGACATAGCGATATGGAGCAGAAAGGATGAAGAGGTACAAGATGAGGTAAGAAGATGAAATGAAGAAGCAGAAAACTTCGGTCTAATACTGAATAATGAAAAATGTGAAGTGATGGTCTTGACCAGACAAAACAATCAACGGGATAGTACATAAAAATAAATGGGAAAAACATCAAGCAGGTTGACCACCTCAAATGTTTGGGTAGTATAATTACCAAAGATGATAGAATAGTCAAAGAGATTACCAGTAGAATAAATGCAGACAGAAGGAAGTGAAAGGACTGATATGGAACAAAAGCAACCCGACAAAATGTAAAATTGCAATCTACAAGGTATATTTTCTGCCAACGATCACCTACGCAGCAGAGACATGGACAACGACTAAGAGAAATGAGAAAAGACAAGAGACGGCAAAGATGAGGTTCTTGAGGAGCTGTTTAGGAAAAACAAGACGGGATAGAGTCAGGAATGAAAGTTACAGATAGAATAAAAGAAGCAAGAGTAAGTTGGTTGGGTCACGTAAAGAGAATGGACAGGAACCGATTACCAAGAAAAACAGTATAGGAAGAGGTAAGTGAAGGTGACCGAGAGGAAGATCAAGAGTCAGAAGTGGAAGAGTGGTGGGGAGATCATGTAAAAAGAGACATAGAAGCAAAGGGGTTGGAATAGAAGAGGATAGAAGAGGAGGAGTGATGGGGAAACTGGAAGAGATGAAGGGGCCTCTCATGTATGTCGACCCGGGAGATGAAAGGAACGACAGCAGGATGATGATGATGATGATGATATTGTCATTAAAAACGTAATATATTACTCTACTTACAGGTTTGACAAACAAGGCTATTTCGGGGGCTAAACCAACAAACAAACAAGGCTAAATAACTCGGGGCTAATGAAACAACCCATTTTAAAATAAATTTTTTCTATAAAAATACTTTTTGTATTTGAAAAATACATTTTATTTTGAAATTTTCGAAATATTTCGGTAACCCGGACAATCGAACTCCCAATCTGGACACCCGGACGTTTTGTCAGAATAACTAAATAACTAAATAAAATTAGGGGGCAGCCGTAGCCCAGTTGTCTCGCCTTGCTCAATGCAGTGGTGGAGTTAAGCAACCTTGGGCGCGGCTAAGTACACGTTGGGTGACCACCTGGAAATTTCCATCTCCCCCCGTGCTTCGGAGGGCACGTAAAGCCGTCGGTCCCGGCTGCTGTGACCGCCTTACAGCAGTCGTTAAGTTCGTCATCATCCCCCAGAAATGGGGGTTGTGCGTAGGGCCGACCCCCCTGCCACATAAAAATAAACAAGGTCTGGAAACAAGCAGTCACCCGATGGTGGTGCTTGGGGCTAAAGGCCGTAAGGCTTATAAAGGCCAGGAATGATGAATGACTAAATTTTAAATGAAATTTTCCTTCACAAGGAGAGTTGTCGTCCTGGTTCGAACTCAGAGAGCAGTGGAGCTGACGATTATGAAGGGTGGAGACTTACCAGTGAAACAAGAAACATCAACTGAAGGCAGCGATTTGTATAGTTTTAGCGTTAACGGTCAAACTCGGACAGGGGTGATATATGTATGCATCTTTAATTGGGAAACAAATTTGGGGAATTCACTAATATACATCTTAGAATAGTTTAATTAAACATTTCTCAGGTGAAATCTAACTATAATAACTATAAAAAGATCTAAAAGATAATGTAATTTTATCAGGAATTTATGAAGGTGGAGAAGAGTTCATAAATTCCTGATTTTACATATTTTATCATCAGAGGGGTGGCCAGATGATTTTCCACCTATGCAATATTTACATAGGATAAAAAACGATTGGTTGAATTAAATTATTACGCCAATTTTTTATATCCTAATAAAAAGCAAGCTTCTGCTAATGCACTTTAATTTGTCCCATCGTTGTTTTTTTTTGTTGTTTGTTGTAGGTGGTATTTTTTAGCAGCAACGAGTTCAATTCTACCTTTTAAAATGCAGCATTATTAGAGATTTGTTAAAAATTATCCTCACTTTCCTTATATAAAATAATGATAGTTAGAAAAAAAATTTAAGTTCAATTTATTTCATGATCTTCATTCTCAATAGAGGACGCCGCATATTTTCGCGGCTTAAACTGACATTTTTATTTGCTACATAAAAACAGATTTAGATTACAATTTTGTTTTATAACTTTATATATCTATAAAAAAATTTCCGACAAAATTTTTCATGTGATTAAGATATCCTATTCTAAACCTATTTAAAAGAAACCAGATTCCGTACTGAATTTCTAAGTTTCGTAAGTGGTTTGTTTTTTTTTTTTTAATTTTTTTGGCTATCTTTATGTATACAGGTGAACTAAAATAACAGGGACGAACTTCAGAAGGTGATTCCTTTCCAGAATAGGAACAAAAAATCTCATATGAATATAAGTCCGGAAATAGACGGTTTTCTGTAATAGAGCAGTTGCTACAGAATATGACTTAACTGTGGCAATAATTGTGTCAATATTGTAAAAGATGTTCGAAGTGGCCTCCTTGGGATGCATTATAAGAATTTATATGCATCATGGATTGCTGCATTCGTGTACTTTTCTCTGCCTCTCGACCATTTTCATGTGTCGACCATCTCTGCTTGTTCCAGATATGGATACCGGACATGTACTTCCGCTGCACAACAATCACTCAAAAGTAACTGCAACAGAAAAAAACACATTGTCTGTATTGCTTTGAGGGCACCATGTCGTGCATACAATTATTGCTAGCATGGAATCTATTCATTTCCGGACATATGTTGATATGAGCTTATTTTGTTACTTATCTTGTGAGGAATCACCCAGGCAGTTTGTCCCTATTGTTTTAGTTCACCTTGTATAGACAAATATAATAAGAATTTATAAAATGAATTTGCAGGATAGAATTACACCGCATGATCAAAACCGTATGGACACTCGCAAATTAGGGCATTCTGCCATGGACGTCACAATGTGCTCTCCTACAAGTATAAATGATGCAGGCGTCATTGCAAAGCGGAGACAGTAACATGGTAAGAAAACGCAAGCTAAATGACTTTGAACGCGGTGAAATGATTTGGTATTAATGTTAGAAAATCTTTTCTAGAAATTTCTGCGTTATTACACCTGCCTCATAAATACAGTAATGTCACGTAAGGGAAAGCCCACTGTATAACCACGACTTGGTAGATCATGCCAACTGACAAACAGGAACTGCCGTGCTAAAGAGTGTGGTGAAACAGAATCGCAGGAATCGGCAGAAAAACATTTGAAACGAATTCTATGATGCTCCCAGGTGCAAGTCCGCACTTTGGGGATGTGAAGGATGATCGGTACCCAAATTGTGACAAAAGTTTGGTGAGGCCAATTCTTGTTTCAATATGGACGCGAGCAAAGGCTGCGCAGATATAAATTATCTTGCTGACGTGAATGTTGAGGAATTAGAACATCGGCTGCGAGCTAATCCATGCCACCGTATATCGTTAACAAATAACTACTGTTCTTTTGGAAGAATGGCAATCACCTCCAATTACAACTTTGCTAGATAGTTTTCCTGACAGATTAACTAAAGGAATGAAACTACGTGCTTAGTAGAAAGGAACTATTTATTACAGAACAAGATATAAGGTATCAATGAATAGGAAAACTCTCAAAGTTTACCTACATCAAGAGATGAATCTCAACCATTCCAATGTGGAATCCAGAAACGTTCAGATGATAGTTTAATACCGGCCATACTTTGCTCATTTGGGTTCGTCCTAGCAGCAAGTTTCACTCAACGGCGTTTGCTTGGGAGAAGAAATAAACTGAGATTTAACATCAAACTTTAATTTCGTCGACGATCTTCATGACTTCCGCTTAGACCTGAGGAGAGGGAGGTGCAGCCGGTGCATTGTTCCGGGGCCCATGGAACTCAAATGGGGCCTATGGAGGGGAAAACTTTTAAGATCTTGTAATAGAGATAAGCCATATTAGTCTTGCTCCAGCACTTAATAATCCTCTCGGCGGTCCTACTTCCGCCGATGTTAGATAATTATTTGATGGCCGTATTGACCTTGATTTTTTTAATGATGTGCATTAAACAATGATATCTAAAACAACGATAGTTCTTTTAGATATCATTGGCGTTAAGCTTACATGGCTTCCTGCACATGCTATGATGAAATGACTTTTCCAAGACATGAAGGATGATTAAGTTCAGCACAATGACATCTTTGATTTCTAGCAGGTATAATTGGCGTTGTGGTCTCCCGTCATTTCTGCTGCTAGAATGGGTCAAAAGATGCATTTTCACCGTCATGTCTTGTAACGCTAATAAAATTCGTTTATTTCTAAATGTTGATATTGCATTTTTTAAAAATCTTTTTATATGCATATTGTAAAATGAATCACTAAGATGACACCGGATGATACTTTTTAGATAATACTTTTCTGTGCGGATTCCGTCTATTGTATATCGAGTGACTACTGTGACACGTAAAACACGTAAGGTTGGATTTTGTCTTTACATTTTGTGTTCCCCAGTGTTCATGAAAATTTTCATTTCAAGCAGAAGCCAGCTAGACGAAATCAGTTTTGCCGCACGGAAAACTGTCACGTGAAATGGACTTAATACGTACTAAGCGATTATCATAGTCAGTATTTGTTTTACAGCCAGCCACTGTTATGTGGACGGAGATACAAGTTGAAGTAAACCGTATATTTTTACAGTTGAGCTATAACAACTTAGTTTGCCCGCACTATTATGCGTTGTGTGCTGTTGTAATAATGTAAAATTATATTACACTAGTTGATATTCATTTGTTTGTAATAATCTAATTCAAAATAAGAAACATTTATTAACAAGAATCTTAAATTTATTTTATTTCATAATGATTTGGAAGTTTGTCAATTATCACATTGTTGTTTTATTAAATGATTTTAATACCTCGTTAACCCTTTTAGCACTGATTTGGTGGCTGAATAAAAAAAATAAAAATCTAAGTTTCAAAGATGACGATTTTATATCACGCAGTGTAAAAAAAATTATATAGTGTAATACATTTGTACAAGATAAAACCTTTAAAAAAATAATGTTTATTTGAATGAGATGATAAAGAATGCGCTGAAATGTTGAGACCTACATAAGGGTCAATGTTTTTCAGTCGATCATTTCCATTCCAAATATTTTTTGCTGAGGTATGAGCATTCTTTTCGAGCAATAAGCATTTCCATTAAAATTTTTACAGCCTACGATTATGCCTTTTTTTACATTTATATAATTCCTAATGAGATCATATGTTACTTGCCATTATAATGGCACTTATCGGTTCGAAATTAAATCTTAATTTTTAATTCAGTGTCCACTTAAAATATATGCGAAATGGTTCTTAATTATTTTTATGAGATTCTGAACTTGGTAAAGCCAGAATAATGCCAAAGGGTTTTAAACACTTGTTAACGTTTTAACATATTAATGATGAGATTAATTTTTGCAACAGTTCTTTTTCTTTGGTACAGTTTTTCCTATATCGATCCCCGAAGTTCGTACTTCCAGATCTTCATTGGCAGCCATTTGTCTAAAATAACAAATAAATTTACTGAGTTTTATAAAACATTCTCTAAAGAGTTCAAAGAATATTCCGTGTTTTTAAACTTGTTTATGAGAAGATGAAAAAAATTTAAAATTAAAAAAAAAATTAAGTTCATTAAAAAAAAAAAACTGGCTCATAGTAAGATACATACTACCCATAGTTACTTGCGACTTTTACGTTAATATCTAAATCTACGGCGGTGGTTCTCTACAAGTATAATGAAAATTATAATTGGAGATTCACAGCCGGGAAAAGTGTGATAACGAAGTGATGTTGAGTTATCGGTCCATGCTTATCCTAATATGTGGTTTTTCTAAATATAATTTTTATTGTAATTTTTTATCATTCTGCATTTTTAAATCTATTGATAAATATGGGACTTCTATGTTCTTCCTCTAAGAATGAACCATGATATAGTGATAACCGGTTGAAACACCAATCATGCATTTGTTTTTTAAGAATTCGCTCTGTGTCTTCAAGGTTTTGTATTCGACTACGACAAGCCCAGTGCCGATGGTGAGCTTGGATGAATCAGATCCTTCTAATTTTAGTATTGGAAACTTCGCCTCATTCACCATCGTCAGGCTTTTCTCCAAAAATATTCTATTTTTATTGGACAACTATTTTTTGTTTAAGTTCCGTCGGCCTTCGGTTTAATAAGATTAGCATCAACAAGCATGTATTTTAAGAATTATACGAATAACACGAATTGTAAATACCGTATTTCTTTATTTAACGGTTTGGGGTGCGGCGATTATTTAAGGGGGGCGTTAATTGCATTCATTGTAGCTTGCGTCACATTCTTGCTTCCTTTTTTTTTTTGGATGGACACGTGTGAGGTTTGGCAGTTAACTAGAGAACGTTTGCTACCGTACTGTAGAGCATTATGTAAGGACTTCTTTTAGCTGAGTCCATTCGGATCTGCTGATCGTGCTGCATAGAAACTTGAATTCAAAAGCTAAGAGGGTCCCTGCCTTCTCCAGAGGTTGTCACTGAAATCTGATTTAAGTTCACTCTGGTGGTATTTTCTACAAATTTTGACTGATAAACAACATGTCTTCCAATACGTTTTTCACTGAAGTTTTACCAGAAAATTTTGTTTTCCGCAATTTTTTTTTTAAATTAATGGCTAAATATTTGAAATTTCTATTTGTTTTTTAATAAAATTACCATATATTCACCTTAATAATAAATATTTCTTAAAAATAATAATAAACAGGTAATTAATTTTCCAATAATAAAGGCTACGGCATTTGTTTGAGGGCGGAATTTATTTCACTTTAACTTTTTGGGGCGCGGCGTCTATTTGACGGCGACGATAAAATGGGGGCGGCTATTATTCAAATAAATACGTCAACCTTTTCTCATATGTCAAAAATCAACAATTTTTTAAATGATAACTAATTTTCTCACATTTAATGTTATTTTAATTAAACATTATTTTGTCAGCAGTATTGTGAGTAACTTGTGTTGCATGAAATAGCTTACTCCTTCGAGAAAAATTTGTAATAAAAAGAACGACTGAGTTTATTGTGTGAATTTAAAGAGTAGTTTACCTGGTCAAATGGATAACGGCGTCGAGAACATTATCTCCACATTTGGCGCTCGTTTCGATGTATATTGCTGAAAAGTCCTGTAAAAGTAAAGACGTGCATGTATATATTAATTCATTAGTAATTCTAATCCTCCCAACTTACTTCGACAAACATAGTTTGCAATTTCATATTCTTTCTAAAGATTACACTGTACAACATGAAAAACGTCCTTTACATGAAAATATGTGTTTCTTGTATATTTTTGGCTGAACTTAACGAATCTGTAATTATTTTTTGTTTACCACACATCATTTTCCAAAAAATCCACATTTTAGCTTTTTACTTATCTACATACACAGTAGAAGCGCTGTGCAACCAGTTCCTCATTCTGAAGATCTTTCTATACCTACAGCTCCAGATAAATATACTGTTGATTCAGAAGAAGACACCTCCGATGACCCAAACAATCAAGATCCTGACTTTCAACCATCTACATCTATGACATGTTCACATCATGAATCACAGAGGCAGAGTTTAACGATGGAATGAAAGTATGCTAGTTGAGATATTGCTGGTCTGTTATCAGGGACACACATACAGATGCCTACAAGAGGAAACGGCCAAACGGCCATTGTGTTTTCTATAATCAAGCTTCTGTTACATTTCTCTGAGAAGTAAGTCTCTTATAAAAACTATGTGTGTAGTGGCCTTACAGTATAAGAGATGGACAATAGAATTACCAACTAGTTTCGCCATTTATTCCCGGCTTTGTCAAGGTTAGACCGATATCTTATAAAAACGGTAAGTGATGGACCATTTTAGTTTTGATATATGAATCAAGCACCTTTTGTTTATACAGAATCCCATTGATTCATCTAAAGGACAGAAAAAAAAGTTCAAATTTGTTGTACAGTTTTATTAAATACTAGAAGCGAACCCACCCGCTTGTATAATCGGGAAATAGCTCATTGTTAGATAATCCATTGTTAGATTTTTTCTTTGTTGTGGCAACGTCCACCGTCGCTGATTTTATATAAATGATAATGGGTTGTTTTCTTCAATTGAAACGTAGACCGCGGAACAGGTGAACAGTTTGGCTATAACAATGCACTTACTACGGACTTCCACTGTAGTCAACCATGTTAGTCAGACAGCAATCTCAATGATCGTCAAGATTTTGTATTGGGCTGGAGCCAAAACCATTCCTCTTGATTGAAGTGAAAGGTCGTTCCTTTTTTCAGCGGTCCGATGATGAAATAGTCATAGGGTAGTGGTCCAGACTGTATGAAGTGCGTCCCCATGGACCTCCAGCGGAAAAAATATAGGATTTTCACTATTGTGAACGCTGCGTGAAATACGAGGGTTATTCGTAAAGTAAGGTCCGTTTTGCAATAAAAACAAAACTACTATATATATTTTCAAATTTTTTCTTTACCAGATTCTATGTACCTTTAACTATTTTTCCACATAGTTTCCAGATTCATTTCAGTACTTGTCATAGCGTTCAATGTACTTCCGCATGATCACTTCATAGAAGCTGCCGCCGGTGAAGAAAGTCACGCAGTTTTCACTTGTTCATCGTCGCTGAAATACAGGCTGCCGATGATATCCTTTAGATCCTGGAACAGGTGGTAGCCAGCGGTAAAGTAAAAATTTTGAATATAGTAGTTTTGTTTTTATTGCAAAACGGACCTTACTTTACGAATAACCCTCGTACGATATTTTGTTAAACAGAACAGTGCTAGGAAACAAATTTCTCTGCATCGAAAAATCTTCACAGGTTGTTTGCCTTCATTTTAGCTTTTTACGTAACAAGAAATACAGTGGCCTCCTTTACCACAGCGCGTGACGAGTTCTTTTTCCTAATATTGTATCTACCGTAATATTGCCTCCATCTATCACAACTGCAACATATATTCGAGCAGCACATCGCGCAGTCTGCATTTCATTTGAGCAACCCTTATAGTATCACTAATTAAAACTACTACTTACACTGTATCGTTTTCCCACTTAATGAGAAGATTTATTCAAATCTAATAACAACCTCTTTTAACTGGGATCTTAAAATAATTTCCCTTAGTCGAGTGATCTAGTAAAGGACTTTTTATAATAATCAAGAAATTCTTCTTAATTAAATTACCCGAGCAAGCCTCTCTCCAGCCATCTTGTCTACATGTGTTTTTCCCTGTGTGTCACGAAGGTCTACTTTATTGCAACATAACATAATGGGAAGATTTTTTTCTAATACATCCTGTAAAAGAAAGAAAAAATATGAAGAGAAACGAGAATTTTCTGGGAGAAACATTCATCTTCATTTAATCAAGACTTTGTAATCAATTTTTTATCTTGTCAAAACGTTATTTTAAAAATCTTTAATAAAACTTATATAACGCAAACTTTAAAGATTCTTATTCTTTAATTTACTAATCTTTCAAGAACAGTGTAGGTTGAAAAAAATGATGCTCATTTAGAAGTAATATTGTTTAGATTAGAAATGAGCACATCCGAGGGACAGTGAAGATTACAGATATCCAAGATTGAGATGATTTGGCCATGTAATGAGAAGAGACGAGGACTACACTGGCAGAACATGAAAGTGGAGGGAAGGAGAAAAAGAGGACGACCCAAAAGAAGGTGGCAAGATATTGTGGACGAAGATCTGAAATCAAAGGGACTCAGAAGGGAGTGGACAGAGGACAGAGAGAAATGGAGAAAGCTCATCAAAAACAGCGACCCCACATAGAAGTGGGAAAAGCTGAAGATGAAGAAGAACTGTTATCAAAAGTATTCGACACCAAATTTTTTGGAAAGTGACTTTTATGGTAATTTCAATCCATCACCTATAATTTCAGTCCAATTTCTATTAACTTATTTCTGGTAGTCTGGACTGGAATGGCCCACCATTCGTCCTACAAAGCTGTTGCCATAAGTGCGAAACTGGCCATTGTATTCGTATTTCGTATCCGTCGCACTTCCATTCCAAAGGTGTTTTATGGTACTAAGATCAGGAAGTTGACCAAGCTGCTCGAGCAATTCCATTCATTTCCAAAAACTATTTTTGCATTCGTCTGGAAAACAACCCCATACTATTATGGGGTCTCTGTTGAACTTAACAGTTGTAAGAACATAGTGAATTAAAAGTTGTAAGAGTCTGAAATCCAAATACGTCTCTCAGAAGTAAGAGTGAAAAGCATGTATAATCATTCAAAAAATATCTTTCCAGTCGTTACAATCCAGGAACGACGAGAGATGTACAGTCATGAACAAAAAAAAAACCGCTCCCTCTGTGCTACTATATTTTTAAATGAGCGTTTACTATTTTTGCCATGATATCGATTAGCATGTCAGTTTTTTGATTACAAGTGCACCACACAACAATGTAATGTAACATTTTGATTTAATATTTCTTCTCAATTGATTTTTGGATAATGATTGTGAACAATATTTATTGCTTTGTTATTGTTAACTTTAAAATGTAGAAATTCCATAAATAAAACTACAGTATCAGAATTGTAAAAAAAAAAAAAAAAAAAAAAAAAAAAAAAAATTATTTTTTTTTTTAAAATAAAAATTTTTTAACATACATTTTTTTAAAATTTAAAAAAAATTGATAAAATCATTACCAACTAAAATAAATAAATAAATAAATAAATAAAAGCAAGAATCCATTAAATGATTCATTAAATAAAATATAAAGAGAATCAAACAACAAAACATAAATTTGTAATTTCGAACATTTTACCTCGATTGTTTAGAAAAATTGTCAGTACGGAAGAAAATAGGACTGTATGATTTTGTTAGTTAAGAATTTAGATAATTTTCTGACTGAACTAAACGATATTAGACACCTAGTGGAAAAGTAGTAAACGCTCATTTAAACTCTAGCACAGTGATTCCCAAAGTGGGGTCACGGCAGCCAACCATAGTTGAGTTTTCCGATGTGTTATTTTTAATAAGGGGCCGTGGAAAATTTTCTGGAGCATCAGGGGGGCCCTGGCTTAAAAAGTTTGGGAACCACTGCATCACCGAGTGACGGAGCGTTTTTTTTTTTGTCCATGACTGTACCTTTGCAAACAATGCGTTGTGGTGCGAGTTTTGTGTGAAGCTGCTCTACAATAATTCAGCCCGTGCAACACTTCGGATAGTTTTGATACTAACTGATCCCCTATACGTATGTATTTGTTACTTCAGCAGCGATGGAAATGGCAGAAGTAGAAAAGGGTTTTGTATAAATTTTCTTACCATGTTCTGTCAGTTTGTACAAAGAAATTTGTTTTTAAGAATGTTGTTCAATTGTTATTTTGGTTTGAATAGCGCTAAGCTGTTTTTTAAATTTTTTTTTAAAGAAAGTTGAATCCTTTTTCGAAGAAATCAACGTCGGATTTTATTAAAGTAAAATAAATTGAATTCTAAATTGAGTATTAACAAAAAAGCAATTAGGAGCCATGATTACGTACGTCAATTGCTTCCATCCAATGACGAACATTGAGAAATGATTTCTCATTGGTGCAGTCATATAACAACATTACTCCATCCGCACGACGGAAGTAAGATTTGGTGATGCTGCGGAATCTGTTTTAGAAAAAAATTAAATATCAGTTCAAAAAATATCCAAGAATATTTTTCACACATCTGATAATAATTTACAAATATTAATATAAAAAGAAAACTAGTTAAACATGGAGATAGATTTGTTAGCATCTTCAATAGGCTTTCATCTTAAAATGTGAATGCAATTTTTATTCCGGATTAAAGCTATCCAAAACTAATAATAGATAAATAAATTTTCGAAAAAATTATTTTTTGTCAATCAATTTTTTCTCAAAACACTCTGCGACTCATCACTGATCAGCATGTTTAATCTATGCAAGAAGAAACTTTCTAGACCAGCCCTGGGCAAGAGATACCTGGCGAACACCTCTAAACTACGAGAGGGTAGTTTAGGTTTGGTTTGGTTTGGTTTGGTTTGGTTTGGTTTGGTTGGTATTAACGTCCCTTTCAACTACTATGGTCATATCAGGACGGCATTGTAGGGGCCGCAAATTCTTTAACGTGCAGTCGGCAAACGATTACACGGGATCAACGGCTTTACTTCCCTTCCGAAGGAAGTGCGTGATCACCGGATTTCCCGCTGAAAAATCCTCGTCATCCTCGGCCGGGATCGAACCGGGTAGTTTTAAGGGTGTTGCCACGAGCGAAAACGCTCGCTCGCCCCTTTTTGAAATGAGTGCTCATAGGTTGGGTTCCACTTTCACAAAGAGGGGTCGAATCTAATATAATGCACTTAATTAATGCAAACGTTTAATTCATTTTAATTCCTTGAATCACTTTTAAGTGCCTAGTTCCATAATAGAAAGGGAAGAATAGTAGATATTGTATAAACGTCGCCAAATTATTTAAGATTTCAAAATCAAATTCAATAAAGCGATCCCATTTATCGCTCGTCGGTTTTTCTTTTTTCAGATTCCCTTCACCTCACTCCCCTTCTCCTTCATCGATCTCACCTCTACTGCTCCGTGAGCCAGCTGTCAGCACGTCTATGTTCGTGAGGATGAGCTGGCTGGCACAGGCATATTCGTGCCCCGGATGGTTACAGACTATAGTTAGACTAATGAGGGCTTATTAAGATAAATAGAAATATACATTTTTAAAATACATAATGGGTGATCCAAAGCATCCGAACTCCGATTTCAGTAATTTATTTGAAGATAGTGAGTGCGTACTTGCAGTAACTCTTTGTGTACCTATTGCAAAAGGTCAGAATAAAAAGCATGATGAATATAGGCCAAAAGCCCATATTGAAATGCAAACATTCCTCATTTCCACATAAGGAATGTGTCAAAAAGAAAAACTAAAGAAAATTTAAAGGTGCAGGAAATTTCTCCATTTAGTTGGAGATTCAAATCCATCTGATATAATATGCCGGTGGAACTTCTTTCCGTATGATAGCCTTATTGATCCTGTTCCATTGCTTCAGCAGCATTCTAAGTTTTTTTGCACTTTTTTCCTTTAAAGAACGTCACAAAGGAAATCTACAATTTCAAAAGCGAGACGAGGGAGATTATGAGATTAAGGATTTGTCAAAGAACTTGTGGACTATCTCTATTGTGCACAACGTTTACTTTCTTCAAACATTGCTATAAACTGAATACATTATGTCTGCTTGCGCAGTTGAAATCAGTTGTATGGAAAAATATTAGTCCCACATTTCGTCATGGCACACTATAATATATATATTCCAAATTCTGATAGTTAAGGCATGCAGATTAGCCGCATGTTCTGATTGTGGTATATCTATTTACGTCTGTTGAAGTAACTGGGCTTCTCCGCTGATATTTTTTCCGTATACGTTATTTTTTCCGCAAATTAATCTTCGAGCGTGATCTTGTATCATTCCAGCAGGTTATGTTGCCACAAAAGCACTTTCTCTAAGGTCACCCGTACATGCCACAAGCAACTACACTCGGAGATATTCTTTTAATTTAAAAAATAAACAAGGATTTTCGAATACCCAACTGAGTTTTTACATTAATGTATATTGCGTGAAATGAAGCTGTGAGTTTTAATAATATTGTGATTGAAAGCCTTTTTAACGAGGCTTAATAATAATAACTCAAAATAACTTAGAGGAAGATGTCTAGTTCTTCCGTTAATCTTATTTTCAGGATTAGTCGTTTTATTTTTCCAGTCCTTGTTTTTGTTATCAGATAGTTGTAAGATCAATTTTCATCTAAAACTTTTCTAAAATGTTAAAAAAGTGACTGGGAAGTTAAAAGGGATGACATATTCTTTTTTCTTATTCGAGCTGAGATTTCTTTATATTTTCTCTCTTACCGCTCCTGTCCTGCCGTATCCCACAGCTGCAAAGTGACGTTGGTGTCGTCAACTCGAAGAGTCTTCACGTGGAAATCAACTCCTATAAAAGAATAAAAGGTAAAATTCTCTGTCCTTTGTTTTGAGAAAGTACCTAAGATGACTGAATGAGGTAAAAACACTATAATGACATTAATAACCATGATAATACGTATATAAAGTTCCAAAATAAAATTTGTTTAAATAATAAAGGGCATTTTATGCTCTCTAGGAGTTCATTTTTTTTTATATCAGCCGTCCAATGTTTTTATGCCTTTTAATTTATGGTCTATATTAAAAATTAGACGATCTTTGGAGATCCTTTTTAAAAAATTAAAGCTGATATTAAAAAAATAACTTCAGAAATGTTTTAATGACCGACCTAAAGTTTATTATATTTAAATTGTATTTAAATTAATTTATCTATTAATTATTAATGTAAGCTTATTTACAATTATTAATCTTATAAAATCTTTAGATTGAGAGCGTTTTTTCCTTTAATCAAGCGTGTTATACAGAAAAGCTTATTAAACTACAGGAAAACTTATTAAACTTCAAAAGGGTTAACAAAAGCTATAAGAACCATAAAAGTTTGTTCTTTTCCATAAAAGTTAATTTATTATTATTATTTGCTTTCTTCGGTTAATGAATATTCAGCATACTTGCTACCTTCTGATACTTTACCTAAAGTAGAGCTGATGGTAGGAATGAACATTCCTTTAACTATTCGGAGAATGAAGGTGGATTTCCCCACACTGGCATCACCAGCGAACACAACCTTGTAGGTGCGCTCCGGCGGCCCGGTAGGCTCGGGCAACGGGAGAGTCACGGGCACGACGACGGCCGAAGGAAGACAATCACGCTTACCACATCCCGGTGACTGATAATTCTGACAGCGACACGACGATGGAGTCGACGTTCTGAAAAATAATACGCTCAAGTGTTTAAAGTATAAAGAAAATATTAACAAAAAAATATAAAACAAAGTGAAATTGTGGATTACAATATTAAATAACAAAAACACCCTAAAAGGAAAAATACATATATTCCCTTCCGTCGCGACATCTGCCTGTCTGGTATGTAAGAAGCTGACGCATCTATTTGAGAAAAGAAATTGTCATATAGCCTCTACAAAGCCATATAATACGAAAATAGAATAAGTAATTCTAAATGTATTAATACACTGAAATCCCAGAAAAAAATGGTTTTTGATACTTGTCAAAGTCATTCAGAATGCATTTTCATGATACTTGTAAGCGCCGGAAAAAATGTTGACAGTCAATGTCAATATCGATTTGGGCCTCTGTTCGTTTGAAAAAAAAACTGATAGAAAGGTACTACGCTACTCTGGGTTTTATGAGAAAGGCATTATACGAGGATTGTACTAAAAGTAATGCCTATTTGCCTTTTGCTCCGAAATGTGAATCCAAATGTCGTGTTACTTCACTACCCGGAAAGAATAAGTCTTCTTGCATGACTAACAAAATTTCTACAACTAGGCTAAGTCGTAAAACAGAAAAATGAGCAGTGTTTTACCAAAGAAGGGTGTACTAAACAAAAGGCTCAAAAATGTGTAAGATGAGGCAACAATTGATGAGAACAACGTGCGAAGGCGGGTAAAAAAATTGTAAACTTTAACCAAAACCCAGTTCAGAAGACAAACCAAGTAGTAGAAGGCGTCTGAGTGCCCGAAATTCATCGCCACTTGCGTATACATTCTTGCATACATATATCTAAGCAACGAATGGTTGTTCTCTATGCATCCATACTCATCTCGGAGGAAGGAAGTAAAGGAGCTGCCCTTCCTAATACTCCCTGTACTACCCGATTGAAGCCGGCTCGTGTAATGCATTCTGGAATGGCTACACCCAAAACATTCTTAACGCACAGCTATATCAATGCAAATAGTCGTTATTTATAATTAGATTTGAATAGTAATTTTTAAAGATATGCATTTACAAGGCAGGAATTAAAATTAAATTTTTATAAGAGAAAGTAATTTTAATGCAATATTATAAATAATTAAATAAATAAAATGTTTAATAAAAATTTGTATGCCAGAAAATGTAACTTTAAATTCCATTTTTTGCCTGGGTAATATTAATAAATCTTATTACATTTTAGAACAAAAAATTAAATTCAAAAGCTTGAGATATACCGTGTGTTTCAAAAGTTCCCGAACTGCCCCTTCTGTATGTAGAAAAAGCCTAACCTATGACAACAGGAGTAATGTTCGGCCAACACTAAAATAAACCATGTGCTGAAATAACTTACATAAAATCAGTTTTACATAGTGGCAAAATTTCTCAAATGTGTTTATTTTATTTTTACATTCCCAAAGGAAACGATACATGTACATTTGTAGGCTACACCATTTCATTTGTTTGTTTTCACGCAATAAACGCTTTTAAAACTGTTACTGTACCGGTATAAGCTTAATGCCGTATACCGTAGGTTTTATAAATAAAACTTCTATTTTTTACTTTAACCTTTTATTTCACTCTCATATTCGCGTATTTGCATTTATGTAAAATAAATAGCGGGATTCGTAACGACTGGGAGCATCCATTAATTGAAAAAAAGAGGTTGAGAGACAGTGGTCCTGTCTACCAGCCCTTCAGCATATCTGCACAACAGTACGTTATGCAGGGAAAGTCATTTCCTGCGTTCGGGAACTTTGGAAACACAGCTTTCCTTTATTTAATTTTTATTTATACTACCCCAAGATAATTAACTACAGTGAGCATACAGCATAGCATTAAAAACAATTATTAATTGGAAAGAAAAACAATGATAATTTATAAATATATTAATACATTTCAATATTTTTACATATTCAATATTAAAAATGCATGAAAACATGTATGGGAATGAATTTAAATCTAATTATTTTCCTTAATACATAAGGTATTCACACTATTTTATAAATACAAAGAAAAACTGAAATTTTTGAGTTTTCTTTTAGTATTTGTTCAGTAATGTAACTTTATGTACACAAGGAAATATTTCATATATCATAATTTTAATAGCAAAAATAACATTTGGTTATGAGATGACCTTTCCACAGCATCTTACTGCTATCATTTACAATGCTTTTTGCTGAATAATTTCAAAAATATTTTTTATAACTTCAACAAATAATAATGAAGAAAAATAAAGTAAAAAAAAAAAAATGACAAAAAGACAGGTATAATCTCAATGAATTTAAAATTTTATAATACCAATTTTATTTTATTTTTTTATTTTATTGATTGTCTTAGAATGCATTTCAACTTCCGGCTTGAATCAACACTGGTGTTTCATCCCCTTTTCTTCCTTCCTCCGAGATACTCATGCATTACGAAAAAGATTTAACGAAAGATACGTAAAATTTTTCGTTTTCGTACGAAAAATTTCTCGTAACGAAAAAAAACTATCTCCCTAATATTAAATTAAACGCAACCTCAATTATAAATATCAACAAAAATGATATTAAATGTATAAAAAATTATTATACAAAGTATACAGTATATAAATGTTCTTAGGGATAATAAGCTATTAAATTCTGATTTGAGTAGAGATATTAAAATATTATTAAAATATTATTAAAATATACGAGGCGCATCCAGAAAGTAAGTTTCCCGATGTTTTCCCCTTTAAAGTAAACGTAATTAGCCGTGTCAATTGCGCATGCGTAACAGATCTATGACGTATCAATCATATGCCAGCCGGACAGGTCCCGCCTCGTGCCAGTAGCATGGTAGCTAGTCTAGTGGTAGCAATGGTCCGAAAGGAAGCTCTTATTTCTTCTCCCGCCGCCTGCGAGGTTCGGTCGGTGATAAAGTTCTTGAATGCACAAAGCATTGCGCCAATTGAAATTCATCGTCAGCTCTGTCAGGTCTATGGGCCGAACATCATGAGTAAGCAGATGGTGCGTCGCTGGTGTAGGCAGTTTTCCGAAGGTCGTCAAAGTGTCCATGATGAAGAGCGCATTGGGCGACCATCCCTCATCAATGATGATCTTGTTGAGCTTGTGCGGCAGCGCGTGATGGAGAACCGTCGCTTCACGATTACGGAGCTGAGCACCCATTTCCCGCAGATATCGCGATCCTTGTTGCATGAGCTTGTCACTAAGCACCTGCTGTTCAAAAAATTGTGTGCCAGGTGGGTGCCGAAAAACCTGACACCCGAACACAAAATTCAACGCTTAGGAGTAGCACTGACATTTCTGTAACGGTATCACGATGTCGGCGACGAGTTCCTCGACAGGATCGTCACGGGCGATGAGATTTGGATTTCGCACATCACCCCGGAAACCAAGCAGCAGTCAATGCATTGGCGGCATAGTGGATCTCCGGTCAAGACGAAATTCAAACAGACGCTGTCGGCACGGAAAGTGATGTGCACGGTGTTCTGGGACAGGAAGGGTATTCTGCTCATTGACTTCCTTCCACGTGGTGAAACAGTAAACGCTGACCGTTACTGTGAAACACTGCGGAAATTGCGAGTGCCATTCAAAACAAGAGGCGTGGAATGCTTACTGCAGGTGTTGTGCTCCTCCATGACAATGCTCGTCCACATACGGCTCGACGCACAGCAGCTGTTTTGACGGAATTTGGCTGGGAGTTGTTTGATCATCCACCCTACAGCCCTGATCTTGCTCCCAGCGATTTTCACGTTTTCTTGCACCTCAAGAAATTCCTGTCCTCCGGTGAGCGTTTTGGCAACGACGAAGAGCTGAAGACGTCTGTCACACGCTGGTTCCATTCACAGGCGGCAGAGTTCTACGACAGGGGGATACAAAAGTTGATCCCACGCTACGACAAGTGTCTCAATTCTGGTGGTGGCTATGTTGAAAAATAGCTGAAACATTGCTGTACTTATTTTTCAATTGAAAAATGGAAGGAAAAATTCTGCGACCCGGATTCGAACCAGGAACCTCGACTATCATGGCCGATGCCTCTACCAATTGGGCTATCGCAGACACCACGGACAGCCAAGGTGTCTCAAGGTGTCTTAAAGACAACCAAGTTGTCACGGTTGAAAGCCCAATGGGAGACGGGAACCTGGCCCGCAGATCAAGAATTTCTCCACTCCAAACCATCAGAAAGTTGATGAACTCACAAGTAAATAATAATAATTATTAACTGGAGAAACGTCTCCAAGCATAGGTAATGATTGCCCAATGTCTGCGATAGCCCAATTGGTAGAGGCATCGGCCATGATAGTCGAGGTTCCTGGTTCGAATCCGGGTCGCAGAATTTTTCCTTCCATTTTTCAATTGAAAAATCATTACCTATGCTTAGAGACGTTTCTCCAGTTAATAATTATTATTATTTAATTGCTGTACTTGTTGCCAATAAATATGTTCCTGTAAGTGTGAGTTCTTTTTTTTTTTTAAAATAGGGAAACTTACTTTCTGGATGCGCCTCGTATATTAAAATACTATCCACTCAAATCAGAATTCAATAGAAGCAATTTTTCCTAAGAACAGTTTGTAATTATATACATTTTGTATGTATAATATGGTACGATTTAATTTTTTTTTATATTTATAGCGGAGGTTGTATTTGATTACTTAATTTGAGATTTTTTTAATTAAGTTTAAAAAAATGATAATTATTCAAACTGATCAACAATCATTAGTAATGAGACGTATATCTAGCATTACTAGATACTATTTTTTTTAATTATTTGATAGGGAGGGTAGGGACAAAATTCATTTATAGTCAGTTAATGCTTAACAAACATAATTTGGAATTATAATTGGTACCTGATTCCAGTGGAGGGAAGTGGCGAGTGTCCTTGACATAATTTACTTCCCCCTTCCCGGCGACAAGAAACTATGTTGTTTTCTAGAGATGATCTACTTTCATCTGTTGTAGTCGACTAAAAAAATAGTTAAACAATTTAATAAATGAAGGAACGATATATTCAAATCTTATTCGATTAGCAGTTTAAAAATTAAAACAAAAATAGAAAAAGCGTCTTCACAGTATTGTAGAGGTGATTCATTAAAGGCTTACAACAATAGAAATAAACCCATTATCTTCACAAGACTTCATCTACATCCTCAATAGACTGGGTTTATTTCTACTATCAACAACATCTTCAATAGACTACATCCTTTGAGTTTTCTTCCATCTCACAAGTTTCTTCATCGTTTTTCAAGATTGGTGACATTATTTATTATTTATTTTTTTGTTTTTATTAATTTTACGATTTTCCCCATTAAAAGGAGACTGAACACATTTAAATTTAGCGTTTAATTATCTAATTTACTCCTGTCCCACCTTCCATTCTAAGAAACAAGTTGTAATTTTAAATACACCTTAAACGGCTGCTTGTTAAACTCTTGCTTATAATTACGAGACTCCAGAAAGTAAAGAACGATTGGGTGTATCTGAACAAAAAACAAAAGATGTCAAAACAAAACTTTATTTGCAAGAATACTAAACCTAACACTACTTTTCTACATAAACGCCATTGTAATTGAGGCACTTGTCATAATGAGACACAAGTTTTTCAATGCCGATGTTATACTCATCTGGGACATTTTAATTTAGGACATACATGTATATTTCGATCCTATTTCTTCCGATGATCAGTAACCTTTTACTTGAGTAATGATAGTAGATTCTTTCGCGAGCCATGATATAATCTACGTGAAGTATTTGGTCATGGCCTGTTTACAAATAGTACCGTAAATAGACAAAAAGATTTCCATCCTTATCAAAGAAAAATTTAGTTTGTCTTTAAAAAATACGAACATAATTTAACGATATGATAATAGTTAATAAGAATGTTTGATATTAGTTTCAATAAAAGCAGACACAGTTTTCAATTTATCCCCAAAAATGTTCATTTTTCTTACTTATTTCATTTATATTTTTTACGTAAGAGAATGCTCAGTGATAACAAGACTGAAGCCAGAAGTAAATGATAATGTGCCTTTGCTGAAACTGAACGAAGAATATCCAAGAATGATAAAAAATTTTCAAAATTAGATACAGGTATTTAAATAGACCTAATACTTAATATTATAATTCGGTATATTAAAATTCATTTAAAAGTAGCTCATTTATATATTTGAAATCGTATTACACACCCCTAATGAATGCTTTTCTTCGCTCTTGAATTTGTCGTCATCACCAAGGAGGCTTTCACTTTCTTCTAATTCATTCACATCACGTAGCGTCGATAGACCGCTATCTGTTAAAAATCCAAATAAAATTTTCCAATAAATTAAAAACGAATACAAATATTTGAGTTCCCCCGTGTACATGCACTTTTTTTTTGTACAGCTTTGACATTATTTTACCAAGATCTTCCATGAATCTACTGATACCGAATGTAAATTCTTCTTCGTCCATGACGTCCGAAGTCTTTTGGTCCACTTCATTCTGATGTTCAGGTAGCAAAGGCGCAACGGTTAGAATTCTGATGAAAATAAAGTTAGTTTTAAATGAACCGAAATCGGACTGAAAAAAAGCAATGGATAAAGAAGAAATGTTTCTAACCGTTTGCTGCTCTTGAGGAAGACCGAATCGGAAATCGGGTGATCGTCACTCGTCTGTTCACCGGAATCCGAATTAATATAATCGCCCATATTGGATCCACGGTTCAAGCGATAGTTATGCATCTTTCGGAAAAAAAATTTTTTTACTAAAAATATTTTGTATTTATGTAATCATAGGTATGAATTAATATTTTTATTGGCGATTAATAGATAAAAATAACTTTTCGTTGTTATTAAAAAAAGTACTTCTTTATTATAATAAATGCACCGTTTATAAAAGTGTTACTTTGTTATATAAGATATATAGAGATTGATATATAAATGTTAGACATTTCAAACGAGAGAATAAACATAGGCCAAGGACAGATCCAGAAACTCTACAAGATGGGGGGAGGGAGGTAAATTGAATCAAAAGTTGTATAGAGGTGGAGGGGATATTCATAAATGCGTGAAATTAAAAGAGAAAGGGGTACCGATCGTCCCTTCTTGGATCCGCCAATGGTGATGAAATTTGAGGTTCTGTATATTGTTGATACTCAACATTAAAATAATACACAGGGGAGACGATGGATACCACATTTCCACAAAAGTAAGTTTGGAATGTACATTTCCGGTTACTAAGTTTGGAATGTACATTTATGATGAATGTACATAGTAGCCGGAATGTATATTTATGACACATTTTTGTGGAAATAGTGGTATCCATCGTCTCCCCTCTGTATACAGGTATCCACAGATCAATAAGGTCAGTCAATATAAATTTTATTATATTTATTTATGTAATATCTTACACTAAAATAATGTTATCTCATTTCTTTATTTCTTTTGACGACATTTTGGTGTCTTTCTGTGTGTACTTCTGTTGGATCTGTATACTTTTGTTTAAAGAGGTTAATGTGCTTGCATAATTGAAAAACCGAAGGAATGTTCTGGGTCTAAAAAGAATTTTCTGTTATCTAAAGACAACTTTTATGTATTTTTTTATTCGACTGTTACAGATATTCCTAGTAAGCAATGGAGAGAAAATTGGTAAATTGTCTAGGTAAAGGGAAAGAGAACCAAATGGGCATTCCAGGGAGCTTGTTGGAGACTATTTCATATGGACTTTTATCTTCTTCTAGATATGATATTTTTATTATCTCGATTAAAATATTAAAGAAATTAAGAAATTTTATAAATTTATTTAAGAAAAAGAATTATTTTATTTAAAAAAATTAAGAAAATTTATTTTCCTATCCCCAACTTGGATTACGTGCATAAGCATAAAGATTAAAAATATTATAAAACATTGCAGTACTCTTGAAACAAATGAAAATTAATGAGATTTTGAATTCATGAAAATTAATAAAGATTCACCTGTTGAAGAAGAACAGAAGAATCTTTGGAATTCCTTAAGCTGTCATTCATATCTTGGAGACGTTTATTAGCATCGCTAAAAATTGAAAAATATATTAAATATTAACATGTGTAGGGCTCAATTCTAAAATGAACCAAGCCTAAAAACTAGATTGTCAAAGTATCACCAAAGACGATAAGAAAATTTATTTTCCTTTCTTATCGTCTTTGGTATCACTCCATTCTGGTTAGAATGTCAAACCTGTGTTTTGAAATAAATATTCGAACTTTAAGTTCCAAATTAATGGTGTATAATTTTTCCTTGATTTTAATAAAGAAGCAAATTTAAATATCTAGTTACTTCTGAAATAGTTGTCGTGGACCTAATTCATATTAGAATTGAACCCTTCTTGTATCATACTCGATATTATTTAACATTATTGGAATTGTAAGGCCATAAGTTAGAGTTTAATGAATTATTCTCACTGTAATAGGTGGAGTTGACGGGTCAGGTGATCGTGTTCGTGAAGATATTCAAACAAGACTTCTTTATCTCTAAATAAGATCGAATAAGTTAATATTAATTATTATTAATACTGGTAAATCGAATAGTAAAATTAAATTGTCTTTAGCAAAACTATTTATAAAGAGAGAAGGTTAGGGTGCATTCAACTTTTTCTTTACTGCTTCTATCAAGAAACCAAGCAGTATCGTTTAATTTGAAATCTCGAAAGAATGACATTATTCCCTTACTTATGCAATTCAGTGCATTTCTCTTCATATTGCGTCTTTATTTGGGCTAGCTCGCTGCGCATAATTGCCATGTTCGTCTGCATGTCGGCCAGCGAGAGTCGCAGCTGCCTGTTCTCCTGAGCTGCGTCGTCTAGTTTATTCTGTATTCGCCGCACTCGATCGGGATCATCGGTTCGATCTTTTTTAAGGAAGGTGTCGAACTGAAATCGTAACATGAAAACAAGTGAAATCTTATAAGTCAATAAAATAAAAAGAGAATTCAGAATGACTTTATATTTCGACAGTTGTTAACAAAGATGTTTAAAAAGGTCAATTAAAGCCTAATATACTGTAGAATAAAAGTATGCGATTTGAAGAGATTTACTAATGATTACATGTGGAACGTATTGGATCCAATTCATAAATAAAAAAAATAAAAATAAAAAAAAAATAAATAACCATCTTTCTCCAATCATATTCATTCCTTGTATATTTACCGATTGAAATATTTTTAGGTGAGTTTGTAGTTCAGCCATTTGGGCTTCCATTTGCGCTTTAAGTGCAGCTCGCTCGGCTTCGGCTTCTTCTTTTGCCTGAAAAAATATTTTTAATTACGAAAAAAAGCATTTTTGGCACATTTCAAGTGATATCTAACTATTTGTATGTGCTAAATCCAGTCAGGTATGACTTTACCTTTTGACGCACTTGTCTCTCCAATTGTTGGACTTGAGTGTCCATTTCCTCTTCCAACCGCTGAAGATGTTGTTCATGGCTTTCGCGTTCTCTGTTAAATGTCGAGTAAAAAGTATTAGATTTTATATCAAATGCGCATAGTCATGTATTTTTTATATCAAATCAATATCGAACTTATATCCATAAATTAACTTCATAAAGAATTTTTCCTTTCCTAATTCAGCCTTGATAAAAATATTTTTTGATATGAATGGAGATCAGTGAGTCATTACCTTTGTCATGCCATTCGTTGTATTTTTTATCCAATCATATTACTTCATTGTACCATATTTCTGTATATAAGGGCGAGAACCTCTAGTGTAGTTTATATCCTTGATAAAGCCGGGAATAAATGGCGAAACTAGTCGGAAACTCTGTTATCCCTTTATTATATTGTAAAGTCTCTACCAGTTTATGTCTACCAATTTCACTTTAGTATATTCATTGAAAAAAAAAGTGACTTCATTAAAATTCTCTCATTTGTGCGGTATAAAAATAGAAATAAAGCATTAACATTACTTTTGTATGCATCTTATGCACATATCATAAATATTTTCTAATTTTGAATTTAAAATATAATTTTTGACACTAAAATTAGATGTTACTCGGAGATTGAAATGGGAAATTATTAAAGCGATCTTATAATAGTGAAGTTCCGGAAGTTTGTCAAGGAGGGAGGGCTTAATTATATGTCTGACTTCTGTTTCCATCACCCCAAGCATCCTTTCCTTTGATCCGTCCATGCAGATTTATTAATACAACAAGAAAATGTAGGAGTGATAAGCTGTTTTACATTGAAACTTCCTTGAATGGGTTGACTTTGAGCCCAGCACGTGTGCATTCAATCATTAAAGAAGATTGACTACTAATGAGTTTCATTGCTTCTAAAAAAAGTTATCGCTGCACAATCAAGGTTGGCTACTCCGTGTGCAATAGAAGTCATGTGACGAAGCCCTTTCTAAGGGTGACATTTGAAATGTTGAAGCCATGTTCTTGTTATGTGAAGAACGTAATGCGATCACTTCATTAATATCCTAATGCGTACATTTTTTACCTTAATTCATTTAGAATTTCTTTTTAAAATTAAATAATTTTCTGAAGAATAAGTAATTAATACATTGAGAGTATGTTGAATTTAATTAAGAAAATCTTTTAGAAATCTTAACTAATATAATTAAATAATTTCTTATACAAAATAAATTACTGCAAAAGAATTAAATAAATTTTAATAAAAAAGAAATTTATATAAAAGAATGACTCTCCTCTACCAGAATTTACTATAACGGTAGTTGATTATATTAAAATGTTTATTTAAGAAAATCCTTTTTTTTTCAATTCCTTAAACTTATCAAAAAGTTTATGAAAGATTTTCTAAATTAAATATTTGAAGAAATTTTTAAAATAAAAGCTTTTTTTTAAGTTTATGAAAAAATGAAACACTTTTATACCGGAATGAAATTGAGTGAAATAGGTGTCTATTATTCGAGAATCGCGAACGGTATTTTCTACCATTCTGAATGACTATAAAAACAACAATCTGGACTCGAATTGAAATTTAATAATGATATAATTGATAAAATATAACCCAAATCATTGTCATTCCTAATTGCCGGTGCCCCAGAATTATAGAAAATGGTTACTATTTTCATCAAAAATTTGCTTATGTGACCAAGGACGTTGATATTTTAAAACGAGAAAACGGGAAAATTTGGGTCTTTTTCGTTCACGTAAAGTAGTGTAATTTGTACTAAATTTATAAGAAAATAACACAAAAGATTTAAAAATGAACAGTTTTTTTTTGAGATTTATAATTATACTGTAAATCACCTTCACAATTCAGCCCCCAAATATATTAGCGTCATGGCAACAAAGCAAAGTTACAGAGAATGATATCGTATCATTTTCTATTCTTGCATATTCTAAAATTAGAAATTAGGAAAAAGTAGTTATAAGATAAAGCTAAGCCTCAATATGCTGATCCCCCCAGCTAGGCTAAATTTCAAATAGATCTAATGGTTATTTAATATCCTCGAAACCGAAAAGATAAAAGAGGAACAGAAAAGGTAGGATAATACACTCATCGTCAAAAAATGTTTCATCCATAGAAAACCTATGGGATGCTATGGGACGTTCTGTTAAGACTTCACCGTTGGCACAAGATCTCCAAGAGCTACAAGCCAAAGTTCAGTCTGCATGAGATGAGCTGAGTCAAAACTACCTCATTCGTTAAGAACTTGTACGACAAAGTTTTATTTTATGTGGCGATTTTTATCTGTGAGGTACATAAAAGACAGCTTGTATGTACCACCTATGCCTTCTATTCTTCAAGATTAGCAAGATCGAATTGTTACAGCAGTGAGTTCAATAACCAGGGGCCAGTTACTTCGTGTGGCAAGAAATGGACTACCGATTCGACGTTTGTCGCATAACAAATGGAATTCATGTTGAATGCATTAAATAAACTTTGAACTATACGAATGCATAAAATAAACCTTTGGTTGGTTGATTAGAATTTTTGGCGTCGACTACTAAGATCATTTTGCGCCTTTTACACAAGTTACATCTGTACGCAGCCCGGGACAAACACAAACATCCATACCCACGGCGGGATTCGAACACACGACCAGGTGGACTCGAGAACTAAAAGCCTACGCCCTAGCCCTCTCGGCCACCTGACCGGCAAATAAACCTTTGAACTTTCCTCTATCCAGTGATGTATCGTATGTGTCTCTATCTATTGTCGTTCATTATAAATAAATATTTTAATCTGCTCCTTCTTTTGAATAACCCCCTGTATAATCAAGGAATAAAGAATAAATACAATTTTATAAACGAAAAAGAAAAATTTTCATTTATAAATCATTATATTAGAGGTACGGCATAGAATAAAAACCCTTATGGACCATTTTTAGTTTATTCCTGTATAAATAAAACTTTGTTGCTTAATTTTTTCGAAAAGGAAAAAAAACACTCCGAATTCATAAAACCTTGTGTGCATTGTGAAGATGTCTTAAAACTAAATCAGTGTCAAATTGGTATGCTAAATTTTGTTTTGGAGATTTTGATTCAAAGATGGACACGCTCAAGAAGGTTGATGACGACAAAATAAACATACTGATCGACGTTTAACAAAACTAGAAACTTAATATATCGAGTCGAACGTTGAAAACCATTTAAAACAACTTGGATACTTTAGTAAGTTCTATATTTTGTACTATATGAACTCAATGAAATTAAACTCACTAAATGCGATTCTCTCTTGAAATCCATTGTATAATATCAAGGAAGGGAACATAGTTCATATCCAGATAGTCGAACAAAATAGCTCGTGTAAAAAAATATGATAAATGGGAATTCGAAAGGGGTTGTGTATTTTGCTTCCAAAACTGTTTTAGGCTTGGATAGGATATGTTTCCATATCTATCATATTCTTTCAAACTACCATTTATTTCGTCCTTGCAAAAAAAAAGCCTTAAATGGTAGCATGTTTACTTATGTTGAAGTTATCAAGTTGTTCTTGGAACTATTTTTTTGCCAAAAAAAAAGAAGAATCTTTTTGAGTGAGGAATCATAAATGGGCTGGATTTTTGTTACAATTAACTAAATTCCTAAAAATTGGTCGAAAAATTATCTGTCTAAAATATTAAAAAAATATCCACACGCCGTTTTGTTTGTATCCTTGCAAAATATAAATTACTAAACAATTTTGCTTCATAGGACCATGTCAGCAACTTTAAGTCATGAAAGAAAATTATTTTAATTTTTTCCCTTCTTCTAGTGTTAACTGCAATCCATAATTTATGACCATTTGGTTGCGATAATTAAGTAAAATGTGGGAGTTTCGGACGGAGTTTTATATATACAGGGTGAATACAAAAGTCTGAACCCCCCTTTTATTTTTTGAACCAAAGCAGATATGTCAATTTTGATGAATCCAATGAATAGGAAGTTGTGGGTGGCCTATCCCATGGTGCACTTTTCATCATCCCAAATATGCAAATTAGGACACATTCAAAATTTATCTCAAAAACCGTAAGGGATAGAGAAAAAAACCCAATTGCAAACTTGTTCAGCATAAAAAAACAAACAAAACAAAAAAAATCATCCAAATCGGACCAACCAATCACCCACAATCACGTGGTGAACTGTTTGTAGCTTACAAACAGTCACCTGCACAAGGGAAAATGAATGTTGATATTTCAACCATGTAAAGCATGCAAATCAAAAAATTAACATAAATTACCATACTCACATTCACTTTCATGCGGAAAAGCAAATAAAAGGCATGTTTTGGCGTCAGATAGGTTCCGTGTCCAATTGTGTTATGGTGATTGTGGCGTCAGTTCACCACGTGATTGTGGGTGACTGGTTAGTCCGATTTGGATGATTTTTTTTGTTTTGTTTGTTTTTTTATGCTGAACAAGTTTGCAATTGGGTTTTTTTCTCTATCCCTTACGGTTTTTGAGATAAATTTTGAATGTGTCCTAATTTGTATATTTGGGATGATGAAGAGTGCACCATGGGATAGGCCACCCACAACTTCCTATTCATTAGATTCAACAAAATTGACATATCTGCTTCGGTTCAAAAAATAAAAGGGGGTTCAGATTTTTGTATTCACCCTGTATATAAGGGGGTTCAAATATTCTTACTTTTATTTATATTCCATAATTGAAACAAACGAACAAGGTCATTTAACTAGCTTTCGCAATGTGCAGGACCAGTTCATTCTTTTATAGATCGACGGAAAAGAGAATTTAACAAAAAAAAAAATCGACAGAAAAGCTTAATGACTCCCACCGTTTGAATGTCTGCTCCAGCTGAGTATTATCCTGTTGGAGTCGAGTGATGTCAGTGACGAGGCTCCGGAACACCTGCTCGAAGCATGAGATGAGCTGAGGCGACGACGAAGTCGATCGGAGCGCCGACTCGAGCTCCTTGCACCGCTCTTTGCTGACGGAACCAGGTGAACATAAAAAAAAAAAAAAAAAGAACAAAAGAACAAGGTTATCACAGGCACGGAAAAACACGCTGACCCAGATCCTCTTTTGAACAGAATGGAATCAGGCGGATAGTTCCAGCAAAAGGAAATTTGTTGATATTATTATCTAGCCATATTCTATCGAAATGATGAGCAGGAAATAAAGTGACTCACATGCGAACTTCATATACATGTATAAGATGAAGGATATGGTTCAGCATTTGTGTGTATGGGGAGGAAGGCAAAACTGAATGCAATTAATTACACACGTTAAGGTTAATTGCAAGGCAAATTTAATATAATCAAAGAAAATATATTACAGGTTGGGTCATAAGTTTCCATACATAGGAAAAATAAATAATTTTTTTAAAATTTACATATACTGTATAGAGTTTATAACATGCTTTTTTATATTTCAGATATCCTAAAAAAAGCGTTCTATTTTTCCTATATTTTAAACTTGTAAATTACTACAAAGCGAAACAAACCTTCTTCCTTCAATTAATACTAAAAAGCATTTAACCTTAAACTAATTAAAATCCTTTAAAACATACTCAACATGTACTTATGTATATTTTTACTAAGCATTTTATTATTATAGAAAGTGCTGATCGACCCTTTTGTATTCAAAGACAATATCTAGTTTGGTTTTCCAGAAATTTGAGATTTACTTTTGAATTTGATGGGTTTTTTTGTAAATTTTTATACAGAGTAAAATAACAAAATAGAGCTAAAAATTAATATATTGGAATTTAACTATATTAAAAAAATCATTTTTCAAATTTTAATCTAGGCCGCGTAACATTTTCAAAATATTTGATATTCCCATTTTTTTTTTAATAATTTCTACAAATGAATTAAAAGGAGAAAGAGATAGAATGGTCAATGAACCTTTTTAGGATGGCTCCATATTTTTCTTATAATGGAAATCAGAACTTACCTAATGACATGAGTGGCACTCTGGTTGAGCTGCTCGAGGAAGTCCGACCATGAGGTGATGGCTTGCTTCCGCTTTCTTTCTGTTTCATTGGTGGGAAGAGGGGAAGTAGGCGTTTTCGGCGTCACTGGACAGACGAACTCACGGAAGCCCGCAACAAAATCGTTGAAGTCGATCTTGCCATCGCCATCACAGTCGAGATCGTTGAAGAGAGCATTCGACTCTTCTTTACCGAGCCCGAGGCTGGTGCACAGTTCACGCAATTCCTCGCGACCGATGGCGCCTTCACCACGAGTGTCGCACGCCCGAAAAAGTTGCTCCAAACGGCTTCGCGCCTCCGGCTCTAGTGCCAGGGTACTCTTTAACATGGCCACATTGGAACAGCTTCACGAGGGTCGGAAATTCTATGAATAAATAAACAAAAAAATTTAGTCGTAACTTCATTAAAAAATGTATATGGAAAATGCAGTATTGTATTTTTTTTGAATCACAATTTATATGTTCACTCGAAAGATAGGAAACTGAAATAAGTAGAAAGGTATTGAAATCTTTTTAAACGTAGAGGTTAAATAAGCTCTTAAGATTTTAATTTTAAAAAAGATAGCGCAAGGCTTCTATTAAATTTTAGAAACATGCTTCCGAATAGATTTCTTTCACTGTTGAAAAAAAAATCCAATAATGACTTTTCCAATCAATATTTTTATATTGAAAGTTATAGATTAGTTCTATGAAAATAACAATTTCAAATTATAAATCTGAATCAGATTCTTTCAAAGATGGTAGTTTTAAACAAATTTTAAGGAAAAAATATAGAAAAATAATTACAGGGCAAAAGATTAAGTTTAAACATTTTTGATCAGTTAACTAATATTTCAAAGTCATTAAAATTTTGTCCTTTAGAAGGTCATCAAAAATATTTTAAAAATAAATGAATGAATTACGGAGGGTTGTTTCATGTTTATGGTGAGAAGAAAACATTTACTGTAGGTCTACGAGAACCATTTCTCCACCATCTCTTGTGCTGTATGTGATGGCCTTTTCCTCTAGCAATCGCTGGACATCTTAGTTTTCACTGTAAGTGGGTTCTTAGCTGTTCCATCCTCTTGACAGGCTTTCTATAATCCAGAAAGTGTTTTCGGACGTCTTACATGAAGAGCTTTTTTTAAGGAGACCGAATCCATAAAAATCTATGGGAGACATATCGATGTAAAATAACTTTAATACCAGTGATTTAATCAGACCTTGTTTTAGCTCTTCAAAAGATTTAACCCTGGCCTCCGTCCACAAGAAAGATTCCTCCTTCCGTAGAAGCTGAATAAAAATAACTGAGAATGGGATAACCTTAATCCCAGTTTCCAGTTCCATTCGAGTACTGTACTGGATGCTTATTTCTGCGGGATGTACATGTCCTTCGCCCTAGGGCCATATAACCGTGGGATATCTTTACGACATATGTGCTCCAAGAATGTTCTTGATAATAAGCAGCATTTATCTTTGCTTTAGATACCACCTTTTTTTGATGGCCAGACGTCCCTTGTAGCTGTACCGAATAACCACCATGAATTCTTTCGAAAACTCTCCTTGCATTGACGCACCCAGTCAGATCTAGTTGTATCACCCTGTTGTCGATAAAAAAAAAAATGCCCGTGTCTTGCCATCTTTCGATAAATAGACCCAAGTCTAATTCTTACATTTGTCGCCTGCCAAATGCGTTCATGCAGTTTTCTGCTGTTGGTTCGCCTCTCTGCAATGCGTGTTGGCAATAAAGTGTGAACTTGGGCATTGTGACAGGGTTCTAATTTCAAAATCTTGACGAATAATACGGATGCAACGGAGGTTCCGATCTTGCTTGCAATGGCTCGTTGTGTTGGCGGATTTTCCATAAGGACTACTAGCCTGTTTCCTTAGTACGGGAATTAGGGGGTGTGCTTTTCGTTGAGCAGCGCTGCACTGTTGATTGTTTGGTTCCAATTGTCTTCTGCGTCTGATAACTTTTGTTTTACCATTCTTGGAAATAATAAATCTTTTCCCTTACACTGTTTTATTATTATGGAATAAAGTAACCAGCGTCGGAAAGGGATACGACTTAGCCTTACCAGAACGTTCAGCAAACCGTTCAGAACGATTATTTCACGAGTCTTGTGCATTTCAAACCCGTGCTACGACATTTTAATAACCATCACCATAAACATGAAACAACCCTTCGTATATTAAAGGTTTTAATGGCTTGAATTAATAATTTTCCCAAATTATAGAGCTACAAATTAAAAATTTACAAAGTTCAGCAATCAAGCGATATAAAATAATGGACATGCATTATTCTGCAATAGCAGAGGGGAAATTAAAACTTTTTTAATAATAAAATTGTCAAGTTGTAAACAATTTAGTAAATCAGCTGTGTATGTGTTTCAATGATACTTCATTAAAATCTGGAGTGAGAAAGAGAGAGAGAGAGAGAGAGGTAGAGCAAGCCCTTCCCTTCCCCCCTAAATTAGAAAGCGAGAAGGTCAATGCTATTCGAGTGTTTACTCTGCCGATAAACATTTCGCCAACGTTTATCTGTCCATGTCGGTCGGTCGGGTTGGTCGGTCTGTCGGTCGATGGGGTTGGTTGGTTGGTATATACTCCGGCGGGTTATTAATAACCTTTTAAAAGGGATCAATAACGTGCTTCAAAACCTTTCGACCATATGGTCTACAACTACTACTACAACCACTAAGTGGGCGGTTCTTGGATTGGACTCAAGGGAGTATTTAACCTAGCTCTCGTGAAAATATCGAAACGATTGACGGCCGAATTCAATTTTTATTAACCTAGTTTTATTCACTAGTCATTTCATAGTTTTAAATACAAATCTTATATTCTATAATTTAATTTTTGAAGAGATATTTACTTACTTAGATTCGCGACTGATGGTTTACTTAAAGAAATTTATTAATATATTATTTTTCTACTTTATAATGCAATAAATGAGTTTATATAATCCAGAGCTCTATTTTTATTGGGAAATTAGACATTGGAATTCATTTCTGTTTAACTAATAATAAAGCATCAAGATAACTGATAAGATAACAAATTCCGCATTTGCTCTCTACATTGTATTAACGAATTTATTACATTGACTTCATTTATTACGAAGAATTACCTTGTAGAAAGCCAATGCATTCAAGAAAACATAAATTATTCATGACAGATCTAATCTAAAGGAATATAAAACTCCAAAATAATAAAAATTATCTTTCTTTATGATTCTAAAGTCAGATAATTTTATTGTTAGACAAAGATAATTTTGTAAGTATTTACATTAAAAAAGTTCAAAGAAAGGCATTGTTGGTTTAGAAATTATTATACAGAAATTTTACGATTGTGAACAGCTGTATTGTATCAATATTAAATAGGAGCAAATTATTTCTCATATTTCGCAAATATAATTTGCCTTAAAATCTGTAAGTGCATTGATGGCGAAACATAGAAACCATGTGCAATTTTTAAAGCCCTAGACGTTTAAAAACAGCGACAACGTATGCAACTTTCAGAGAATTATATTGGTCAAGGCCTGTTTACCTAAACTGCGCATCCAGACTAAAACAGTTATGAAGCTCTCGTTGCAGTTGTTCCATCTGCCACTTTGCAAACATAACCTTGTCAATAAATTATAATGGGGCGCAATTGCAATTCAGAATTTGCATGAAATGTCAGATGTGCGAAGTATTTAACTTGATGGGTGTTGAAAATAGAATCAAGTTTTTACAAACAACATTCAGGGAAGAGATGATTATTTTTGAAAGTCTAAAAACCTTTTATAATTTCCGTGTAAATATATTTTTCAGGGCTTATTTTTGTTACCGGCCGTAAAAGTAAGGCCATGTAGGCGCAGATAAAATGAAACAAAAATTCTATTTGACAAATCTGTAAACTGATCATAGTCTACCATAGTTTACCAGGGAATAGATAATTCACGTACAAATAACATTGAAAACCGCTCTATTTGTCGATACGTTAAATTTTATAGATGATATTCTTCATTCGAGTGTTAATTTTTATTTATTTTCTCTTGGACATCATGAATTGAATGTCTTTCAGTTTAAAAAGGATTCTCTGGTAAAAAGAATGGGGAAACATTACATTCTGTCATAATAACGTTTGATATTTGGTAAAGTTTGCTTGGATATCTTCAAATATGCTAAAATTTACTTGAAAATTTTAAATGAAGGTTATCAAATATTCAAAAGGGCGCAGATATGCTTTATTAATAATTTCTACAAGAATTTACTTTATGAATGGCCTGTTTTTATATATATTCAACGAAGATCGATGAATATAAAATAATACCATGATCTACGAGTTCATTATCTCAAAGATGCTCGTTATAGTTTTTCCCCTCTAATAATATCACACCCTTCGTGTTTTAATACACTAAAAAGGCTTAATTGAAGTTTTTTTAAAGCAGTTTATAAATGAAATCTTATTAATGAATTTCTCCCAAGGCATTGAACTCCGCTATTTGCCCTGTACAAAATATGTGCGTTCTTATCTTGTCACGGCGGCCTTTAAGATTTCATCCCTTTGTTAAAAGCGATAACCAATGCCTATTAAAATAGCTTAAAACAATGTCGTCATCAGTTTTACTTACAATTGAAATTAGAATAAGATTTCTTCTTTATTCTTTGTTAGAAATTTATATCGAAGAGGGAGATTCAGGACTAATGTTTCCTGGGCTATCGTTATTATTATAATATCAACGTTTTTCTATTCAACAATTCTTCTTCTAGTTTTAGCAGTAAATTGTTTAAGAAAAATGCATATAACGGGCGAAAAGAAGAAAAAATAAAACCATAAGCGATTACTCTATAAATACGCTTTTGGGTCTGGCGTAGATTCGATAAGGCGGTAATCAGCTATCTCTGTAATGACTAAAGATCAGCATTTCTATTCCTTCAGACTAATTTCCGTTATGGGCGGAAAAGGACTTTGACGTGAACATCTTCTCTTAGAACTTCCGGTACGTTTTTGAAATTCAAATCAAAGTGGAAGTGATCGAAGAATAACGATATCCCAGCAAATCTTCTGTCACTACATCGATTTGGCACAATAAACGTACAGTATTACAAACGTAATTGATACGCTATAACACTGGAGCAGGTTCTGTATGCCATTACATTGTTATCGATGCAGGCAGTCTGTACAGCAGAACGGCATCCATACAATAATTCTTCAACCAGAAGATTGGACGTGCTAACAAAGCAGGTTTTCATCCATCGCTTTATATAAAAATTTGTGCATTTGCAGGATTGTAGTTTTATAAATGATTGTAAAGGTTTGGCAAAATCATAATGGGTTTGGCAGGATGACGTTCAAGGAGTCATGGATTTGGTGCTGGAATTCTGAGCACTATCCTGTTAAAAGTCAGTATTCTCTGTTTTTCAGTTGTGGCACAAGACAGTATTCAAATATATCTAGATATGTGAACCTTGTCGCAGATTCTTCCGCCGGAAAACTAGGCCATAAATTTTGAGTTTTGATATGGCGGGCAATTCATACATTCGTTTTACATAACCAAACTTCATTATTTCAATGAGACTAGAACGGTTACAGAAACTCGCAATCATATGTAAACGCCCAGTATTTTGAACAGTATGTGTAGTTGGAGTAATTGTAGTTGAGGACATTCAATCCTCATTAAAGAATCAAATCTGTGAATAAAAGAGTGAGACCATTATCCATCCATACCAATCCAATATTCAAGAAGTAATTATGAATAGGAGACCAACTTAGGCCAACCCATCATTTTTGACATTGGTTGTAGAAGTTAATTTAAAAACGGTCTCTATTGCAGAATATATTACTGTTAAAGTTGAGCCTTTATTTAAGTGTACCTTGATCTAATAAATTGTTTTCATAGCTATATAACTATTGGATAGTTTTTTAATTCTTTTCTTAAGACTTGTTTTCCACAAAGGAAAATAAAAATTTAGGAGTTCACCCAAACTTCTTAACATTATTAGTTTTCAAATGAGGACAGAAGGAATTAGCAAAAATAATTTTTCAAGTTGAGCTCGAGATATTTGCGAGACAGACTTCTAACGGATACGCAAGTGAAAGGTTTATCCATTGTGGCTTTTGTTTGTAAATATAAACATTAACTCGCCTACTTCTCAAATAATCTTCTCAACAACTGCCATCACGTTATTGTTTTTCCTTATTGTGTTTATGCAATTCATAGGCTCCATTGTGAAATAGAAGTAAGACGTAACATCAACACGTTGCCTTGTATAATCAGATAGTTTGTGAATTTTAATAAAGGATTAAATTAATCGTATACTTTGGGTTATCGTAAGGCATTATTCATACTCAATCGATTCTAATCCAACGTGTTTAGAGTGTTTACAGGAATCGTATGATCGATTACTATATTGTGATTGTAGATGAAACATTCATCTACATGGAATGAGATCAAAGTGGAGGGAGAAGAATGAGCTTTGACCCAAATAAATTAATAAATAACGTATTTCTCTTTGTTCTAAATAGATTTTGTCTATTACAATAACGTACGCTTTCTCATTCCAGGCAATGAAAAAAAAATCATCAGAAAAAAACGCACACATCATTAATTTTTTTTATTTCCCAGCTGCTGCGCAGGTTGTTTTGTAGTATATGATAGTAAGCCTGAAAATGGAAAGCCATGCTACTTAAGCTATAGGATTCATCAGCCTTCGTGATTAATTTGTTTAATTAAATATTAAATGTTAACGCCCGTTTTAAAAATGGGAAAAATAAAGATTGTAATTAATTCTTTATTTATAATACAGAAATAAATAAATAAAATAGTTCTATTCCTTCTAATAACAAAAGAAAAAGGCCTATACAATCAGAGACAAAAAATTAGCACCACTTACATTTTTACTGAAATCTTTTTAATACAACATCTAATTGGTATTTAATTTGAGACTGAGTATTGCAAAAAGCAATCCATTAAAAGGACCCTTTTTATATTCTGTTGTTAAATGTTTTAATGATTTAGAGAGAAATCTTAGAGATTTATTGGGGACAAAAAAGTTTGATCTCTTATTTTAATAATTTGGTTTAATTTTGTATGTTCTACTTTTTTGTACTGTTTTGTTTATTATTGACTAAAAGAAGCATAACTATAGCTCATTATCTCCAATTCTTAATAAAAACAAAAACAAAAATTCTGCCTTCGTGCTTAGAATATACAGTATGTGTAAACTTATTATAAGGTGCGTTTCACAAAATGATTTATTTTATAATTTACAGTTCAGAAAAAAGCTTACTTAAGTTTTATGATCTTTTCAGGCGCGACAAAAATTAGTACCATTAAGTCTTCTACAGAATACTATTTAGTGGATTTGCCTTCAAAAATATGAGTAGGCACCTCAATAATTAAGTTTTCCCAAGAATAAACTAAGACACATCTCAAGTTATGTAAATATTGGTACTGATGGTTGTTTTTGTACATTTCTCGTGATAATACTAGTAATATCCACACTTCTCGATGGGATTTAAATTGGGAGACATTGTTGACCATTTTATTACATTGATGTTTTATTGTTCAGCCACTAATTTAGCATAAGGGGAATTGACGCATTGCCCTGTTGAAATACCCACTGATCTCCAGCCATGATTGGGGAATTAGGGAAATATGCTGTGTAACATTGATAGCTAGCCTTTTGTGTTAATCCGACCGCTGATAAACTTCACATCACAATTTTTTGGAAACAAATTGCTCTCTCACATCATTAGTGATCCGCCACCAAGCTATCTTCTTCAGAAACCTTGTGTTTCTTTTCGTAAATCATGGGAATAATACGAGAACCCATCTGGTCCATCCAGGCTGAATTTTTTTCATCAGATATTCCATTCTGAAATCCATCCCTTGTGATCTTTGGCAAATTGAAGTCTGTTTTCCTGATGATGCTTAGTTTACTCCTGGTTACCGCTTGAAGTGCTTCCGTATGAGATGTGGGTATTCTTGGATAATACGCTGAACATTTCACACATTTCCAAGCATATCTCGAATTTGTCGTGCTGTTTGACCAATGCGACAGTTGTTCTGCCCTCAATTGCGCGAGGTCTTTCTAGAACCATTGTACATTGCATAATCTTCAGGATTTCTGAAGAAATTCGAAATGGCTTTTGGGCTGCTCTTCAATCGATGAGAGGGTTTTTTTTCCCTTTCAGGGCATCAATTTGACCTCTGTCATTTTTAGAAAACACTGAAGAGCATCACAATGCAAACATATAATTATTTACATAAAATCTTGGACTTTCCATGAATAATGAAAGCTTCTAAATGTAAATTTGTGTGATTACCTCCTTCGCCTCAGATAAAATCGATTCGTCATTATTAAAATTCAAATTTTTACTAGCTGATTCTATTTTTGACGCACTTAAAAGTGTCGTATATCGGCCTCGGTGGCTCAGCGGTAGCGTGATCGCCTCTGACGCCCGAGTACGCGGGTTCGATCCCGGCCGAGGACGACGAGGATTTTTCAGGGGGAAATCCTGAGATCACGCACTTTCTTCGGAAGGGAAGTAAAGCCGTTGGTCCCGTGTAGTCGTTTGCCGGCTGCACGTTAAAGAACCCTTGCGAGGCAAAATTTGCGGCCCCTATAACGCCGTCCTGAAATGACCACAGCAGTTGAAAAGGACGTTAATATCAAACAAACCAAACCAAACCAAAAGTGTCGTATAACATAAACTGTCTGTTTTGTACCGTAAATTATTAAATATTTTATTTTTCTGAAACATATTCTTTTTATTGCTTTGACGATTATTTATATATTAATTTCTTAATTAAAGAGATGCAGATTAATAATAAGATGGGTCATTTACCGTCAAATGTTGACGGCATCCATCTAGTGTGTTTTAAAAAATGAGATTGGTCGTTGTGGCATTCTCTAAATCACACCTTATTACTAATGTGCCTTAAATACAAACTAGAAATCTTGTTTTATTAAACAGATTTCAGTAAAAATGTTAGCACTGCTAATTTTTTGTCATTGACTGTACTTCCGTATTTATGAGCTTATACTTACGTTAATAATAGAGTAAATATGCACACTGTGGAAAAGTGATAAACATGATAATAAATATTTGAAATGAAATTCACTCATGGGAGCTAACAGGGTTTCTCGTTCTTAACGATCGGTTCAAAAATAATCGTCACAAATTGCACCGTAACCATTCAGTTGCAGGTTAATTGATAATTGACAATGATATTTAAATCTTCAATAATGTTTTTCTTAAATTCCAAAGCTATCATTAGCTACATTTTGGGTTGTTTCCCGAATTTTCATGTGCCTGAAACTCCGAGAAAAACTACATATAGAAGCACAGAGATATAGAATAGATGTAAAGTTTAGGCTTTATATAGAGTGTATGTAAAGTTTTTCGATATCCGTTTTCAAATGAAACATTATTAACAGATACTCATTTATGTTCTGAAATAAATTTAAAAAAATAAAAGTTTATAAAAAAATTATAGCTATAACGGAATTCATATTTTGTAGAATTTAAATTCCACTAAAATCTAATAAAAATTGAAACCTTAGTTTCATTTAAAATTTCCTCCTTTATTATGGTCAATTCAAGAAACCATAAAAATGTGCCATTAACTTATATCAGGCACTTTTCAACAAATTTTTTTGATCTGTGATATATTACAAAGTATAGAATACATAATATATAACGCTTAAATCTTATTAAAGATTAAATAAAAAAGGTACAATTTTAAGCAGTTTGCTTAAGTTTAGAAAAGTAACTTAGGCTTCGAATTGCATTCATTAGCTTAATAATTCATGTTAATTTCTTAAAGGAATTCGTTTTCAGCTTACAGAAAAATAATTAGGCATCATTTGCTCTTACTCAATGAATATCCTGATAACGCGTAAGAAAATGAATGCTTTTAAAAATGTATCCTTCTTCTGGCTCTTCACCTTCTCATGTGACACAAAAGGAAGGAAAACTGCAGCTTTTTCTCGTCTCGTGTGCCGTAGTATAGGCATCGTTCCAATTGCGAAATTAACGCAGCAGTTTAAACAGTTCTGAAAAAGTACTTAGGCAAGGAAAGTTACAACAAAAAGAATTCCGAAATTCCAGAAATTACAATTTATCTTTACAAAAGCTGTTCAAAGAATTCGTTAAAAATAATTGAATATACGAATTGATGGGGAAATTTGATAAATTGTGGCATCGCTAGCATCTTTTATTATTTTTCTATTTGTCACCGGGGAGATACAATAATTTATACTTTAATTTCAATTTATACTTAAGCTTTATGAATATTAGATATATTCATCGATTATCCTCCCCCCTTTATCTAAATTTACTCCAAAAGCTGTCCCTAATTTGTACATGATTTGTAACCAATGTGATCGGTACGTAGGTGATCTTACTGAAAGCAGCATTGGATGTGTTACTCTGAAATAATTTCACTTTTTTAATATTCTATCCAGTTTTGAATAACATTTATACACGTAATGCGGAGAAATCTCGTTTATTCACCATACTATAATTAAACTTTTTACAAGCTATTGTTGTTATGTAAACTTGATTAATAACAGGATAAATTTAATCTGATTTGGGATCTGTTACCTCAATATTCAATAAAACATTTTCAAAAGTAAAGGATTATTCAAAAAGATGGAGCAGATTTCAAATATTTTATTTCAAACAAACTGTAAAGACAGAAACATTCCACACACCAAGCACTCCGAACAGAGGAAAGTGCGAGGTTTTAAAAGTCCGTCTAGAAATTCCATTCACTGCCACAATTCAATGGGTCTGTGTCTTATTTATAGGAAAATGGAGACGCCAGAGAGAAGTCATTTTTTATGCTGCAGTTTTTGAAGTGTGAACCATCTTCTAGATTTTTCATGCTATTCGCAAATTGGGTTATTGACAAGGCGGTTTTTTATTGAACCGATGGCGGAAGTCACACATCTACACAGACTTTTTTTTAAAACTTTGAATGTTCAAGTTGTTCAGTGATGTGAGGAATGTGTTTCTATCCTTTACTATTTGAAATAAATATTTGAAACCTGCTGTATAATAACTCTGTAATAAGGATAAAGCAATCTAACAAAAACTCTGTTTCAAATCGTTTACAGACAGTGTTAACCAGACGATCCCTTGAAATACACAACATAACTAAGTTATAAGTAATCTATTTTTTCATGGTAATGGTAGTCTTTTAGCATGTCCAATTATTAACCTTCCTCAATATACATTAAAGATAGCAATTTGAATTTCATTTATACAACAAAGGGTGATGTTAATAACATGCGCCCAATTTCTATTCAGCTTAAAAACAAAGTTTACTCTTCGATGGCATTAACTTTAAAATTTTGACAGATACTTTATGAAGTTTAGTGTCTGTTAATTAATGATGTTTTAAATCAAATATTTCTTTAATATTCAATCGGTTTTGCTCTTGTACACGGCTGACGTAAATAGTCTCCATATTTGCAAATATAATCGCTCCGACAGATAAAGTTTTGCAATGACGGATGACTCATCCATCCGCTGAAATTAATATTTGAACTGCGTAAAAGCATTCGTAAGCAAAACATTTCTGACGTTAATTTATTACAATCTGTTCATGAATAAATGCTCGAGAAATATTTTTATTTTAATAAACATTTCGTAGAACTAAATGAATCTAAAGATCATTGCCCTTAAATTTATTACCTTAAGAAAAAGCTTTGATCTGAAAACAATTAAAAGTTTAGACTTTGTTTAAATTCTGAATAGTTTCTCTTGAATATTGAATAGTTCAGAAACGTTTAAGGAGCATAAGATCAGGGTTTCAAAGGCCGAAGCACTGGACCCAGATAGCATTTGCGTGTAAAAATTTTATCATCCTGCATTCCTTCATAGTTTGAATCTTTTGAAGATCATATCGTAATATATTGCACGTTTAGTTAATTTGAGGCGATGAGGCTTTAATTATAGGAAGTGAGCTATCAAAGGAGAAAAATAAAATTTACAAAAAAAAATGCTTAAAATATGCATCAGACTATACTATATGTATAAAATTGGTTTCAGAAATTAATGGAAGTTAAACTTAATAATTTCTACAGAGTCTTTATTTCTTTAGAAAATAATACTTTCTAACAGAGACTTTATTTCTTAAGTATTCTTACAAAATTATGCGTTTTGAACTAGAGCGATATATAAATATATTGATCTGTAAACACTTAAAACTTTTTTTATCTGTTACAATCTGATTTAGAAGATTTTAAGTTGAGCAATGATCAAGGAAAAATAAAAATCAAGTAGCATATTATGGGAATGCTTTATTCAAGTTACCAAAGACTTCTAAAGAAAAGAATATTAATATTGTATAGAAACTATTTTAAGTGAAAACGCCACAAAGAACGAATATTATTGATTGTTTGTTAAGAATTATTATTTCTGACAGGATTTTCATGTGTACAAAAAAATAAAATACAATTATCATACTATCAAGTAATTTGAAATTATCAAAACATATAAGATAAATAAAAATTTCTGAATATTTTTTTAATATTTAATGTCAGTTCAAATTTACATTAAGCATGTCATCAATAAAAATAGAGACGACTCGACATTTATAATGGAAAGAAGGACATCGACATGAGGGAGCAAGTAGGACCTCGGCCTTCGACGACCGACCAACCGCCGTCAAAAAATTCAGGAAGCAAAATTTCAAATAACCTTCTCGTATTATCTTTAAGGTGATTGCTTATCTATTAGAAATGAAAGCCAGTCTAATACTGTAAACTTGTTTTATTCATTCATTTCTGATATTCATGAAGTTTAGAGCTTATTCGTTAGAATATAGCCTCAAATTTCTCCTTTGATTTTTATTCTGTATATCGGATTTACAATCTATAGTAAATGAAATGTTCAATGTGTTGCGAACGTGCGACTTAAACGCAACATTATCTATCCTAAAAGCAATTATTTTTTTATTAATGCTTTCTTTTTTTAATTATGATATTAATTTATTTACTCTCAAACGTACATGCTAATGTGTTGAAATAATCGCTATTGTTCAAATTAAATCTAAAAGGATTTGTTTACTATATTTTCTTAAACCTTCAAATCAAGTGTGAATGAAAGTAAATAAATACATTTAGTATATTGCATAAAAATATTAAAAGCAACAAGCTTTAACCTTTAAAGATTCTAAACCCCATTAGCCATTTTGTCAAAAATTATTAAAATTGATTAGATAATTTTATGTAGATAAGTTAATAATAATGGAGTATGTTAGAGTAAAAAGTAAATATATAACATATCGATGAGGAGCATAAATTATTGTAAACAGTTGTAAAATTTATTTTTTAAAACAAATTTAGAAATAGTTGCTATACTTTCAAAATGGACGAAGTCAAAGGAGTGAAAGAGTATAATGTTGCTTATACTTTTATTCAATTTAATCGTAGACAAAATTTCAAAAATAAAAAATCCATGCAATGCTATATATGCTTGAAGTTACACCACCAAAGAAGTTTTCTTCTCTTGTTTTTTTCCGAAAATTTAAAATACAAATAAATTGTGAAGCATTTTACCTGTTAAAGAAATTGCTGTCCCTTTGGTCAGTTGCACTCACGTGATTTGACAGATGTCCGGTTTGGCTATTTTTTTTTTATAATTTTTTTAAAAGCAGTTGTGTGTGTTTTCAGTTGTCTTACTATTGCTTAGTATTTTTGCGGGGCAGTGGACGCGTACGCAGGCCTTGCTTACTCCTCAAGGCAAGAAGAGCGCCAAAAGAAACGGAGACTGATTCCTAAAGAAGTTTCTTCGCTGTCGATTTAGCTGCGCCCCTCGCTCGGTTAATAACAAACGTCGTTATAGCCGCACAGGTCGCTGTAACGAGGGTGATGGCAGGGCGAGTCATCTATGCCCTACTTTTTCCATTAAATAAGTGAAACGCCAGCGTGGCAAAACAGCATGAGAAAAGAGAGAGAGCGAGCGAGAGAAATCCACTCTGGACCACCTGTCTAGCCTCTACTGCCAGGATGTAGTTGTGTGTTGTTGATTATTAAACGAGATGCTGTGTGATGCAGTCACATGATCTGGTAGAGAAATAGGTAAAAGGTTATCAATTAGAACGGTTCAGCTTAAATAACAAATTTAAAAAATAAACAAACTAATATTTCCTCCTCTTCAATCAAACTTTCTGGGATTTCATAAGAAACTCAGTTTTGGTAACAAGAACGTACGCGCATAGTTTGTCTCTTCGTAATGAAAAGTAAATTTTACGCTTAGTTTTCGTTCATGGATCAAAAGAAAAATTTCTAGACCTAAGAAGCGAAACTGCACCAAATGAGGGAAGAAAGGAGAAGGTAATTGAGTCACTTCATAAAAAGTTATCGATATCCATCAAATGCCAAGTGTTTCCGTCCGATAAAGTCCTCCACTTCAGTTCCCCTTCGTGGTTATCAGCAGTTTTATATCTCAATGAATATCTGTGTAGATCCACGACATCTCGATTAATTTAAATAATCTAAATAAACATGTGAAAGGAAAAGGGAAAAGTTAAAGCATTCGAGAAATTAATAATTTTGTGGGCTTCATCGAATTACAGAAATTCATTATCACTTTTGAAAAGTATTTTTAATTCTCTGAATATGTAGTGAAAACTTTAAGGGGCGCGTTTAATGCTATGAGCTAAGGCCCTCTTTAACAATTGGAGTTCTAATTAATTCTCATATGAATAGAAGACCAATGAATTATTGAGACACTTGATCATAGCGTTCTTTTGAAAAAATTAAAAAAATTATATCCATCTGATATTGGACTTCAGAAAAAAAGAAGAGACGTTCAAAAAAGTTAATTTGTTCGCATTTATTCTGTCTGAAATGAATTGACATTGAATTTCAATCAGCTGTCGGCGATTCAATGAAATTGCTCTCGACGAATGAATTCATTCGATTGAATTGCTTTTAAATTATAATAGTTAAGAACGCGCTAAAAATAAATTCAAGTTTTAAGTGATACTGCGCGCTAATCTAGTGACGCAGACCATTTCATCTTACTGTAAAAGAAATAACTGAAAATTGTTTCAATGATATTACCGCCCTCATTATTTTGCTTTTCAAACTGCAATTCACCTAAATAAGCGGATGCTATTTACTTACACGAGGCCTAGACCTATTTTGTTTTTACTCTACGCGTATATTAACGAACAATCGATATTAAAATGATATTAAATAGAAAAGTGTGTTTGTGGGAGACCCCCCTCGGATGGAAGATCCTTTAACCTATATTGACAAGACCAGCTGATCATCAATCTCCTCTATTTACGTCAGTAGAACGATCCACATGTGCAAATAAATCGTCGCAATGGAGGTGCAGGAATATATCGGCCGCGTTTTTTTTCTTCTCTTCTTATTGTACTCCAGTTCCTCGTATTCGATAGCTCCGATTGCTATTGACGTCACCAGGTAGTCAAGGTTAGTCGTCGGTTATGGTTCCTCTGGTGGTACACCATAGAACCATTCGCCAATAGAATTTACTTTCAATGGGATCATTCATAAAGAAAGCCGTTCTTAAATGGCAATTAAATATTTTATGTCTTATACGGTGCATTCTTTTTATTTTTTGGCACGTGTTTTTACGATGGGTGCCGGTAAAAAAAAATATACGATCGAATTTCAATGTTACATAATTTAAAATATTCAGAAGATAAATTAAATGTCAAAGACATCCTATTGAATTATTTACAGCATTTTTTGATATATTTCCTCTGTAAACAATATTACAGAGCATTTTTATTTTTTGCATTCTTTAAGCTATTCAGAAAAATCAGTTCAAAAGTTCATTTTACTCACAGGGCAATTTCACTAATGCTGTTACAACCATAAATTATTCGTTGCATTGTTTCGAAACGGATTCGAATCCATAGACAATTCTTATAGACGTAAAAGAACTTTATGCGCGCGTCATGAATTATTTATTAGACGATTACAAAAAATATTTTTATTTCACTAAATATTTTTATTTCTGACAATGAGCTCTTAGAAAGTTTTATCTATAGTTGATTAGTCTTGGGGAATTTTTTGAAGCCCAATCATTATTGGACGATGAGTCATTTAACGGAGCCAGAAGAGCGATAATGCATGATATAACAAAAGAAAACAGTAACGGTCCTCAAGAAATAAAAATATTAACAACAGGATTTTGTTTTTGATACCACTTTATTGAAAATTAAGTTCAGTATTTAAATATATTCATTGTAAATTTTAGCCATTCTATTACTGATGTACCATTGTCGAATATGCATATGCGCAATAGTGATATGGCTGAAATTTCAGTTTTCTTTTAATCAAGTTAGCTTCAAAACAAATTAGCGTATTTTAAATAAAGCATATTCTTAATTGTTCAAACAGCAGCCTATTTTTGTTTTGTGTTTTTAGATAATAAAGCGTGATTCGAAGAAACTGAAACCAGCCAAGCGGTGTTATTTTATCCTCTTCCAGGAGAAACTGACTTTTGGGAATCGGGGGAAATTTTTAGAAAATAAAAATTTCGCTTCAGTGATGATAACTATGAAAAGGAGTCCTGGAAAATGACTCAAAAATGTAAATATTGTATACTGTAATTTCAAACATAGAAAGCTCATTCCTTTTTTCCAATCTAATTCCATTCCATTTTTAAAGATCAATTTGATCGGCTTGAGTTTTATCAATGTTAAAGACATCTTCTAGTTAAGATTTAAAATTTGAATGACATGAATTTGACGTAAGAAAATATTCATCGAAACTTAAGATGTTGCTGTATGGTAACAAGTGCGTAATTAAAATTTAACAGTTGCTAATTATGAAAAAAAAAAATTATTCCTGCAACGAATGGTATTCGATAATGAATTGCAATAGTAAACTTATGAAAGTTTTATAATAAATATCAAAGTTTAAGAGCAATATTACGGAAGTTATTTCGGATTTGAAAAGCTAAATACATGAATAAAAATTTTTTTTATTCTCACACAAATTCCCTTTAATAAACAGGAAGCTTCTGTATGACCAATACTGGCTTTCCTAATGCCGGTTAAAATAGCTTCTAAATGAGCATATTGAAGGGAGGAGGGTTAAATTTATTTGAAAATTTAACTTTTAAATTTTTAGTTTAAATTTGCATATTCTTCACCTATTTATGTGTAAATTTTTTAAGGAAAGAAGATTTGAAAATTAATTTTGTTTTTTGAATTTTTAAATTTTTAAGGGCTCGTATAAATTAGCCTCGTCAAGAGTGAAATTTTAGAAACTGTAATCGAATGAGAATAGCTCATCTGCACAGAGGTAAACCAGAAAATGATGTAAATCCTGGATCAGATGGCATCGGCAAAAATTGATAGCGATTGACAGCGGAGTAAATATCTATTTTAAGTAAAGAAATTTGAGAAATAGAACTACGAGGGTGCATCCAAAAGCAACCATTTTTAAGAGATTGGAGCGACGATGAAACTTTGACATCGGTAAAACAAGCTTTATTGAGTGAGAACATTGTGTGATCTACACAATAAAAAAGTTGGCAAATATTGGTCTCGATTTCGATGTCGGCATCATAGGTGAATATTTTTAAAATTAAGTTTACATTTTGAGTAATGTCAGCGAATTATGTTCGTTTCCTCTTTCTTACCGTTTGGGCTATTAAAGTTGCTGATTTTGAATGTTTTGTCTGTCTAAACAAAGAAAAACTAGGCGTAAACAATTAAATTTCCAATTTGAAATCAAACAATGCTTAGCAATTTCAATTGAACACGCCCAGTTTTTTTTTTTCCGTTGGACAGTTGGAAAAATAATGTATATATTGTATTTTGTTTAGCCGTGGTTCTGACATGTTGCTCATTGTTATTATTAATATTTCCAATAAAAGGAAACTAGGCGTATCCATTTAAATTTCCAATTTTGATTGCTACACATTGTTGCAATAAAAATTAAACAAATGCAGCTAGTAATTGAAATTAAAAATTTAATTGGATATTTCCAGTTTACATTGCTGGACAGAGAATATATAGATTATTAAATAAAAGTAACATATTGTGGTAATGTGTGCATGGTTCAGATAAAAGGTAAATTATTATTATTATTAGATATATTAGAAGTAAATTGTTAATTTATTTCATTAGCATTTTTGGTAAAAATTAAATAATTATTGCATAATATGTTTAGCAGAAGAAAAATTTTGAGTATCCACTGTATTTCCTGACTCCAATTACACTGTACAACAAATTTGAACTTTTTTCCTGTCCTTTAGATGAAACTATGTGATTCTGTATAAACAAAAGGTGCTTGATTCATATATCAAAATCAAAATGGTCCAACACGTACCGTTTTTTGTAGGAGACCCACTTCTCAGAAAAATGTAACAGAGGCTTGATTATAAAAAACACAAACACTAAAATGATTTTTTTGGCCGTTTCCTCTTGTAGGCATCTGTTGGTGTGTCCCTGATAACAGACCAGCAATATTCAGCTAGCATACTTCCATTCCATCGTTAAGCTTTTCCTGTGTGATTTCATGATGTGAACATGTCAGAGGTGTAGATGGTTGAAAGTCAGGATCTTAATGGTTTGGGTCATTGGAGGTGTCTTCTTCTGAATCAACAGTATATTTATTTGGAGCTGTAGGTATAGGAAGATCTTCAGAACGAGGAACTGGTCGCATAGCGCTTCTATATGCGCTAAAAAGCTAAAATGTGGATTTTTTGGAAAAGGTGCGTGGTAAACAAAATATAATTAGAGATTCGTTATTTTCAGCCAAAAATATACAAGAAACACATATTTTCATCTAAAGGACATTTTTCATGTTGTACTGTGTTATTAGACATTGCTTCAAAGGAAAATGAACAATGTCTAATAAGCAAATTCGTAAAATTTAATTAGACATGGCTATTTATTATTATTATTATTATTATTATTATTATTATTATTATTATTTTATTATTATATGTACAAGTTGTTCGTTTCAAACTGAATATCGTTTATCGAGAAGTCCTCATCAAATTGTAAGAGCATTGGTAGGTTTAGCTTTAAGTGCATGCTATTTTACTTAGTTTCAGTTTTTTGGAAGATGCAGTGAATTTTCCTATATCTGCGTATATAAGCTACCATTAAATAAACCAGTTTAGTATATAAAAAGGGGTGTTACCTTAATTAGGTTTTACTTTAGCTGCAATTTTGAAGCAGAAAGGTTAGAAAATCTGAAGCGGGTTTTTCCTTATAATATGAATATAGCTATAAATTCAAGAATTCGCTGAAATCTATATATAAATACGGCAACACATTTTTTGTTATGCACTTTTACCTGTGTTAACGTGGACGAATACGCATGAAACTTATATGGTTGGAAAGTTCCTGTGCTCTAGATGTGCACAATATATTTTGTTTGCGTATTTGTTCACGTTAACACAGGTAAAAAGCGTTTCAAAAAAGGCAGCATTAAGGAACAGGTTGTGCACCACATTTGTCAACTCATGTAGCATTGCCTTTTTTATTGTTTTTTTTTTAAATAATAAATATCAAATTAACTCAAATCATTGTTGATGTTCATTTGAAAGCATTAGAAAACCGTATAAAAATACTCTGCAGCTGTTGAAAGTCAACGAACTGATTTCAGAACCTGAAGGTCCCCAAGTATAATATCGTACCTTTAATGTACCTATAGAAACAACTGCTTAAAAATTGTTATTAACCAATTATTCAAAATGTTTCAATAATTAGTAGGTAAGCATTTTATGTATCTTTCGTCGTTTTCTAAGCTATTTTAAGGGTTTTTCATACACTTTGAAAGTAATATTTTTAGTTAAAAATAAAATAAATACCAATTTTGAAATTTTTGATTTTTATTTATTTTTTAAAAATTTTGTTAACACTCTTTCTTTAGTAACAAAAAAGTTATCGATTTTTGGTCCGAAACAGACCTTAATTTTCCACAGTGGGACGGGGGGAGAGACGCAGAGATAGGGAGGGACAATTTAGCTTAAATATAAATATTATAATTAGATAATAATTCGATAGATATATTAAAAGATACCTTTAGATTGCTTTAAATATTATTCTGAGAAATTTTCAAAGTTATCGTTGCGGTGAAATGAATCGGGAGTGTCAGAATGTCATGCAAAGCATTTTGGATATTTATTGTGTTATCTATTTTTCATTCTTCAAAGTTGATTAATAAGCAAGATTGAGACTAGAACAATTACACATATATTTTTTTTCCTCAGAAATGTGATCGAATTTCGATCATTGGGGGATCCTAGTATAATAAATTCCTTGAAATAAACTAGAAGTCTAAACTGGTTGTACTGTATAAGATGATATTGCATTTAATATACTGTAAGATATGTTTACTGAATGTTTTGTTTGAATTCGGCGATCTTACCGTAATAGAAAATATTTCTTCTTGTTCTTTATTTGAGCACTTTTTATGTAGTACCGACCCTAATCACTACAAACCTGTCTGCATAGGTTGACAAAAAATAGAGCCGATGCTGCTTTTGTGATATTATATAGACACTGTAACAGGATCTTGGTTGTAAAATTTAGTTGTGGAAAAATAAAATTTAGATACAATTTGCAACTCGCACATGTGATTTGAGAAATGCACCATTCCATCAAGTAAGAAATAATTCAAATTATTAATGCACGAACATTTCTCCCGTGAGAAAATCACGGATCTAAAAGAAAATTTATTCCGATGCACTAAATTCGAACGGCACTCACTTCCAGTGGTTATGTACACCCAAATAGTACCATAAAATGCTACCAAATTAATGCCATCTCTCGGGCTTAGAGAAAATTCATGCTAAATTCTAATGGCACCATAACAGAGGAATAAGATAAAGTGCGCAAAGCCACTCACTATTTCCTTTGCCAGTGCTCGCAACAATAGTTCCTCTTATGGAGAATTACATTCCTGAAAATGCTGAACGACAGTCTTTGCATTGTTAACAGCGCCGCTTCGCTCTCATGCGTCCCCAAATTGCAGTTGGTTATTTTGCCTCAATGTCGGCATCCGAAACCGCTCAATGCGCAGGCGAATGCGCTCTCTATCTTATTTCTCCTCTTTGATGGTTATGGACATTCGTAATTATTATTATTAGGATTGTATACGCTTAGCTGGTACAAAGTATAATAATATATAGCCGCAGTACTTTCTGTTCCCATTATGTGTCTTGAAGGCAAATATTACAAACAAAGTGTCTTCAAAGTTAGCCCAAAAATGCATACACACTTTAATAAGAGATTATCCATAATAGGAAAATGGAAAGCTTACATTCCAGGATTATTACATGCATTAAATAAAGACGACCTGATCGAAGAAGGCCACCTAGACGTGGGAAATTACCTCGATAAGATTTTGCCACAATGGATAGGAATAATTCATTCTTTGATTTCTGTTTGAATTTAGTAGTGTTTCTACTTTTTTATAGTTTTCATTTTGTTGATTTGTATACACGAAGGACGTACTATATTGATATACAGTTTATATTTTTTCCTTTTACTTTTGACGACATTCATGCTTAGCTAGTTCACACCAAGTAACAGTAAAAGCCAAGAGGATGCCAGCTGTCCCCACCACATCCACTTTTCTCACCGCTGTCTGTTTAAGAGCGGACAACATGATAGATATCATAAATGGCGGCACTAGGCGAGTTGGTTTCTCTGGAAAGAGCGTGTAACCACTGCAGAAATTCATAGACGATTGGCGAATTTCACGGAAAACCGTTTACAACTGGCTGGAAGGCTGGAAAAGTGGGCGCACATTAACGGAAAGTGAGACCAGTTCCGGAAGGGAAGTGACAATGTCAACCCCTGCCAATATCGCCAGGGTAGAGAATGCTATCCAAGAGAACAGGTGCATCACATATTTGGAAATGGAGGCGGCCAAGAGACTGTCAAGAAACACTGCAGTTCATCATGCAAGGCCACTGTCATATAGGTTCCGAAACTTTTGACGGCATGAGCCAGAGGCCAAACAGCAGTCAAGCATTCATAAGGACAGTCCTCTCCGCCGTTTTGCAAAATCTGAACACAGCTGTACTTCAAAATAATGTTTCCAGAGGGCCTAGAGAAGCTACCACACCACGGGAAAAAGTGCATTCATTTAAAGGGAGATTATATTGAAGTGGTGGATCAAACAGCTGATGTGCAACCCGTCTGTACATGGCAGAAAAAAATAAAGTGTAAATCAGTATAGTATGTCCCTCGTATATTATTTTGTTTCCTATTGTATTTACTGTAGACTACATGCACTTTAATGAGACTAGATTGTGCAAACGTATATTTTAGCTCTATGTGACAAGAAAGTTGCAATAAACGATATAATTAGAAAATCGTTTAATTATCTTACTTACAATACAATTAACAATATAATAAGGACAAATTAATCATGTTTCACTTAATTGAAGCTTTATTTTCAAATTTCATATTATCGAACACCGTATTTAAAGTATTAAATACATAAGCAAAGTGTTGCTAGCTTTTAGATTTAATCATCTTTCAGTGGTCGAGGAGTTTTTCGCTTCGTCGCTTACTTCTCAGATCGACTCCTAATAAACCGACTTGCCTGTCGAAAACATTTCTTCCTTCGAAAAAATTTATTATCGAAATAATCAAATAATTTACAACAAAAAATCTATTAAAACACCCTATGAGCAAATGCATTATTGATTAACTAAAATTAAATTACACATCTTCATACGAAGCTGAATCAATGAAATCAATTACAATTAACCAATTATATTGATTTAAAAATAGCTTTAAAGGACAACAAAATGTTTAATGAAACGGTACAAAACATTCGTACAAAAACATAATGAAAATACGATTACACAAGATAAATGAAGAGAATTTACAGGCGGTGGGATCGTTGGCGTGAAGTTAGAAATCATTAACCACAATGAACTGTGAATAGTCTTCTTTCTTGCAGTAAAAAAAAAAGTTCATTAATAACTTACAATGTCAGAAAATTATATAAACTTCTCTAAAATCTGTCGAAATGTCGAATTGCTTTTAATAAATGTTAAATTAATTTGAAAGATAAAACATCGACACGAAACTGTCATAAGTAATAATTAAAATTACCAGTAAGATTTGTTTTTCAAATTAATCTAGAATTATCAGCCTTAAGGTTTGTTCGTTCGTTATTTATTTATTAACAATGTATTTTAATCGGTTAAAGGAAAAAAATTATCAAAAATACTTGATATTAAACCTAAAAAGGATCTTACCATGTGTTTTTGAAATTTAATTTTTTGTTAGAAATGTTATAATCATTATTGGCAAAAGTGGAAGATTCCTTTTGTAATGTTTTACTTAGGTCATCATGCATATAATTCATTTTCGCATAAAAAATGTTTTACCCAAAAATGAAAAGAAGACGATTTTCTTTCGTAAGATTGTTTTTTTTTTCGTAGATATGTCTCATACCTTGGAATGAGCTTATGACATAAATAAGATTTAAAACATTAAATTAAAAATCGATTTATTTTATTTCGAGTTGTCTTGCAAAATGACACCAAACGTTCATTTGCCATTCATTTCTTATTATTTCGTCTTGATCGCCATTAAACTTTTTTTTTTCAATTAATAAGCTACTAAATGGACAAACATGTATCGTTTTTAATAATCAAATAGCAACTTTAGAAAGAAAGAAAAAACAAAATGTTTACAAAAATATAAAACATCACAGAACGAAATAAGCTTAATAAAAAGAATTGTATGAAAAAAATAAATAAATAAAAACCACATAATGTCTTTATCAAAAAATTATTGTATGGCAGTAACTGATAGAATGACACCAGTATAATGGCATCTTAATAAGAGTTAAGAACAATAAGATAATAATAAAAACAGCTAAATAATTAACACCTAAACAAAATAATTATCAGGCACTCAACGAATAAATTTCACTTGATGGTCTACAGTCCGTTTCTTTCTCAAATTTGTCTCTGAAAGAAAGAGAACTGTCCTAGCAAAGGAGTTAGAAAAAATTACCCAAAAAATACTAATTTGATAGAGCTATTATATTAAATATCTATTTACATCTACGAGCATTTCGAACTCCGGAAAAGAGATTGTGAAGGCGGCATAGGCTGAAAAGGTGGCGTTAAGTTGTGGGTTTGTAATTAATTAAAAAATAAATTAATAAATAAATAAAGATTAAAAATAAATAAAAAAAATAAAAATAGAACGGAAAAACTTCTCCAATGGAAAGAAATGATGCAACCAAAAACAGCCACTTGTAATATCAAATGAATTGAACTTATTTTTGAAATGGTCAGTACGTTTAATAGGTAAATTCCTTAAAGGTTTTTATATTTAAAACAATTTCCAATCAATTTGAGAATAGTGAGAACTTTTGATGCATTTCACAGGTATGCTCTAGAGGTGAATCATGCCACTGACTTCATGAATGGAAGCATAGACTTATGAAAATAAGCTTTATAAATAAATTGTATAAGTAACTGGATTAAAGTTTTATAAATAAATTTTATAATTTCTGGTCTGACTATTCAAATACTCCAGAACTTTTTTTTTTAATCCATTTCCCTCCTGCAATCAGATTTCATAGCTGAATGTTATCGAGGAGATATGCAAATAAGAACTAAGATTAAATTGATACTTGAAGTGTAGAAATTAACCCAGTATTAAGGGTGACTTGCACCAACACAGAAATGAATTAAAACTTTTCAAAAAGATTTTCCACCTATAAGTTTGGCATACGCCGAAACAACTGATAAGTTCCCCAACACTATAAGCATTGTTTTTGAATCTCATTTCTTATATATAGAAAATTTAAATTATAAATTTGGCGATTTACCAATCTATGGGGATCGTGTGTGGCGTAAATTTCATACAATAAGAGCACTACTTAATTTCACCTCTGAGTAGTAATTGACTAGTAATTTAAAGGCCATATTGGTTCTAAAGACTTTTATCGTCTTTTTCATCATATTGCGATTTCTTTTTAAGTATCAACTAAAAAACAAATTATAAGCTTGCTAAAAATAAATGTCGTTCAAAGATTTGGCCAAATAGAATGACCTGTTACCATAAGGTATCTACAATATTTCGATGAATATAATCCTGTATATTTTAATGCACGTGCATTATTTTGAATATGTAAGCGTCACCAATGTTTAATACTACATTAAAAATTTCTTGATTAGAAATTCAAAATAATTGACACCATTTAATGCATAATCAGAAAAAAATAAGAGCATCAAAACATTTTTGCCTGTTTATCTTCCTCTATTCTGTTCTTTTTTAAATCCCATGTAATACATCATGATTGGGAATAGTAAACAAAACAAATTCTCCAAGATATAACTAAACAAGATCTTTGCGTTTCTCATTAATTAATAAATTGGAATTAATAGTCATACAATGAGCAAAAATCGCAGTTTTTTTTTAAACTTGTATAATAAATTATCACATTTTAAAAAACGATATTGAAATTGATTGAAATTACAAATAAAAGAACAAATATAACTTAATTCAGTGAAGTAATTACATATAACGGGAATAGAACCGAAGAAATTGTGTATAAAAGCCCATTAGAAATAAACCTGGCGAATGTTTTGATTTTGATTGAACTTGCAGCGATCCTATGATGCCATAGTTTAGCGACAAATAGACGAAAGTTTAGACAGCTGAATGCGTTTTGGCGTTTGAAGCATTGACACACCATTCTTCATCAAATGGAAATATCCTAGAATGTTCAAGTGCGGAAGACATTAAAATCTCTCTTCTTAGCCCATCGCGCGATCACCCTTCACACACTGTGTCTTTTCTTTTACATCTTTCAGCTTGAGTACACCTTGTAACCGCTCGATTTTCTTTGTGCACCTTTTGAGGCATTTCTTCTTCAACTGTCTCTCTCTCTGAAGGAACTTCGGAAGAAATTCTGTTGGGGAAGGAAAATGAAATAAATGAAAAGAATGACTTCCTAAGAAAATACTTTTTTCCCCTTCCCTCCTTTCAAATTTCTGCAAGCTCTTATTACAATATACAGAGTGTCCAAAAAGTCTGGTAACATGACAGATATCTCAAAGCTGCCAGGTAGGCGAGATCTGACGAGTGTGGTTTATAGGTAATAGGGGGATGGAGAATCCATTGCCGCACTCAAATTTGACCTTGACCTCCAAATTTAAGGTCATCCATTTGTTAACTCGAAAACTATTAAAGATAGAGAAAAATTTCCAATTGCTACCTTGTAGAGCAACACAACATTAGTCTAAAAATAATTTTTAATCACGCCCTTCCCCTTGAAAGATTTTGAGAAAATGGGCGAGAAAGAGTCATTCAAAGTCAGGTTGAGCTGGCCAGGTTGGCTGAGGTTTCTAACACATTTGAATTGCAGTGAAGCACATCGTTGGGAAGGGGAAGGGGAAGCACACTCTTGAGTGAGTCTTTCTCGCTCATTTTCTCAAAATCTTTCAAAGGGAAGGGTGGGATAAAAAATTGTTTTTTAGACTAATGTGGTGTAGCTCTACAGGGTAGCAATTGGAAATTTTTCTCTATCTTTAATACTTTTCGAAGTAGGAAATGGGTGACCTTAAATTTGGGGATCAAGGTCAAATTTGAGTGCGGCAATGAATTCCCCACCCTCCTATTACCTAAAAACCACATACATCAGATCTCGCCTACCTGGCAGCTTTGAGATATCTGCCATGTTACCAGACTTTTTGGACACCCTGTATATTAGTTTCTCATTAGAATGTTAATTATTTAAAAATACGCATGGCTTAGTGCTTCCATAATATTTTCCGTATATTTTTTACAAATTAATTGGGAGGTTGTGGTTGGATTATTGCCAAGAGAGTACACATATAAATAAGGTGATGCCTGAGGAATTGGCTTGAGAGAAATGATACAACTCTTCAATTACGAATTAGTCATTTGAGTAGGTCAAAAAAAACTGTGGTCTATAAAACTTTTTATTTCTACGCAAGTTCTTAATATTTAATTCACTCTTTTTACATGTTGACTATTTAATCTTTTTTTATGATGGTTTCATTTTCATTTCAATTTTATTCCATTTGAGTCAAGATAATTTTTACAAAATTTACAAGAGTCATTTACAAAATTTACAAGAGTCATTTACAAAATTTAAATTTACTTTTTACAACGATTTTTTACACCGATAAGATAATCAATTCTTTCCTATAATATTTCTAGAGGCCAATTTCGAAACCCAAAATCCGAAGCCCTTTCTGGGCTTGTATGGATATAAAAAAGTATACACAATACTTTACATAAGTATATACAATTTTTAAACAAATATATATTATTCCATTTAATATATTACGGAAAACTTTTTTCGTAAAACTTCTTTTATCCAATTTTGAGCTTACATTTTGTGTTTTTCCAATATAAAAAACTAGACTTAATTAAATTAAAAAGATGTTAAATTAAGTATCCATTCTGGTACATTATTAAATAAGTATGGAACATAAAATTGCCTTTCTCGCTTTCCAAAATTATTAAAAATCTGTGGTATGTCAAAAATTATACTCTGGAGTATGTAAAGAATATTCTTGTTTTTTACGTTTTAAGTAATTTTTCGAAAAATAATTTTGTGTGAAAACCATATATTCAAATAAAGTTTCGATTTTTAAAATTTTTAATTCCTTATATTGAAGATCTATTGGATGTTCTTGTAACTTAGTGCCATATGTTATTTGTTTAATGATTTTATTTTGTATCTTAATAATATCTTTAAACTCTATTCCAAATTTATACAATAATAAACTAGAACAAATACGTGATTCAAATAACGAATTATAAATCATTTTTCTAATGTAAATAGGGCAATAAGGACTGATATGGTACCTTAGACATATAACCTTATGTAACAATAACTTCAGAGAAGAAATATGTGAATGCCAATTTAGTTGGGCATCAAAACACATTCCAAGATATTTGAAATTAATGACATCATTTATTTTTGGACACGTACATGCTGAAGCTCTATTACAGTGTATTTCATGAATATAAATTTTTTCTTCAAAGAAATTCACATAATTCTTGTGGGGAATCTTAAATCTCATTAAATGGGGAATTTCTGAATATTTAAACTTAACATACTAGCCCATATCCACTCAACCACATTCATGAAATTTTGTTGTGTTTCTTAAGTGCCAACTATTCACTTCTGTGCATAGTTAATATGGCTATATCATCTACGTATAAAGAAACTAGGGAATCATCAGCACAATTTGGCAAATCATTCATAAAAACATTAAACATGAAAGGACTTAAAACTGAGCCTTGGGGGATACCGCATTCCTTAGTCCTAGATGATATTTTATCCTTAAAATATACTATGTATTCTCTATCACTCAGAAAATTTTTAATAATATCTAAAAAGCTTCCTCTAATACCGTAATTATGTAGCTTGTATGATAATACTGTATGATCTACCATATCATGTGCCTTATTAAGATCTAGAAAGACCAAAGTAGCAAATAATCCTTTGTGAAATGCATAGCTTAGTTTGTCATTCATATCTAAAAGGAGGGTTTGGGTATAGATCCCTCTTCTGAAACCATAGAGTTCCTTATGGAATATATTATATTTACTAAAAAAAATTTCTAATTTTTCCTTTATCCAGTATTCTAATATTTTCATCAAATACGATGATATTGCAATAGGTCTGTAATTATTTAGGTCCTCCGTATTACCTTTTATATGTATAGGTCTTATTTTGATTCTTTTCATTGCATTGGGAATATTTTTATTTTTTAATATTGCACTATATAGATGTTTTAAAGGTTTTAGTAGAGTTTTTAAATTAGTCGTAATATCTCTCGGTCGAATCCTATCGATCCCTGGGCCTTTATTAATAGGTAATTTATTTATTATTCTTACTATATCCGTTTCCTCTATTTCATCTAGTATTATCGTATTGCATACACTTTCGTCTTCTACTTATAACACGTTGGTCAGTCTTCAGTATTGTTTGTCCAATTTTATCCACTTGCGTTTTGAAATTTTTACTGAAAGCTTCAACATTTTTTTCTATAAAATGGTTCGTTTTTATATTTTCTATTTTTCTATTACCTCTTAAATCGTTGATCAAATGCCAGAGTTCTTTAGTGTCACGGAATTCGAATGACACCTTGAATTCCGATGACATCGTCCCTCGCTACCGGTCTCGAATCTTTTACCAATCGAAACCGGAAGAGGGGCAACGAAGCCGCAAACGTCAGCAGATGCGGGACACGCGGACCAATCAGGAGCAGGAGCGGGAGTTTCGTCGTGAGAAAGAAAAATGCTACGTTGAAGGGAGAGGAAATGCGGAGAGCAACGAAAGCGGATCAAGAAGGATCTCGGCTGGCAAGACGAAAATTTGCCGGCAACAAAAAGGCTTGTTAATGAGCGAAGGCACGAAAGGGGATGCCGAGCAACCTATGACGGGAGACGGAGATTCCCAGCCTTCGTGGGTGAGCGACGAGCCGAGCGTCTCAGCCAACGATCAAGCCCTCGCTACGGCGAAATGGTCGACATGGCAATTTCTTCCAGCAAGCGAAAGTGAAGCAGAGGCGGCGAGCTTTGAAAGGCCGTCACGTATGTTAAGCAGGTTTTCGGAGCTACGAACTCGGACGCTGGTAAGCGCACAATTTTTATTAGAAAATAATTCTCGCCGTGCTAAGGAGAGTTTTCCCGAGCTGTCATTTTATGAGCTGAAAACGAGCTCCGTTATCCAGGATCTATGGCCGTACGGCTTGTCTGCATATTTTGAACATTCCCTCGGCTTCACGTACGTTAGGCAGCTACGAGCCTAATGGTTGTGCAATAATGAAGTGCTTTGAGTTCCCTGTGCTTCTGAGCAGTGTGAACGGCCATAAAAACGAGGCAATGTTTTATGAAGTGTTTTGTTGCTAGTTAATTGTATTATTGTGTGTATAGTGCCTGGTGTGCGACAAGTGTCCGTTTTAAGAAATCCAAAGGAAAGAAATTCTCTTGTGTGAATTTCCAAATAAATGCTTTGGTGTTATCAGCGCTCTATTAACGATAACGAGTTGAAATAGTGTGGGTTAAGTTCCGTAGTGTAGTGTTCTAATTTAATAATACTAGGTTAAGAGGGATTCAGTTTGCAGGTATACAATTCCGGAGTTTATCTGTTTGCCAATGCGCTTTCCTGTATGTTGCTTTAGTGCCTGTCATTTAGCGCGTTATATGTAATCCGTGATTGTAGTGCTTTATTAAGACTTTGGCTAAGACTTTAAGTGCCGAGGTAGACTTGGACTGAATATCCTTCCCGAATTAGACTTTTGAATTCTTAACCCTCAGATTTTGGTTTGAGGGGTTGTTTGCCATAAGCTATTTGAACTTTATTTACGTTAGCTAAGTATTGGTGCCGTCTTACTGGTTTACGTTATTATGTAATTGTGTGATTGCTAATATGAATTTGTGTCTATTCTTGATATTTGAATTTCTAAACATGTGATGTTAATACTTACCTGAGTGACTATTGATAGTACCTGTTTCAATAACATTGTATTTGTATTTCGGAACCTGTGATCATTTTTATATTTCGTGAATAGTTATTAATTTAGAGGTGATTGCTAAATTCAGTAGTGTTGTTGGGATCCGGTCGATCCATTGAACTATGTCTTATAAATTTTATTACTCACCAGTTTGACTACTATTGGTAACGTTTTCAAGGTTGTATAAACGAATTACTATTTATTGCTGAATGTGATTTACCTGATAAGAGTTGATTGAGATTTTAGCTTCTTAGGACATAAGCTGTTTTGGTGTAGGATTTTGTAATTAAGCTTAGAGGATAAGTTATTTGGTTATCTTTCCAGTTTACGCTTTTGATTCATCGACCTTAAGCCAAAGTACAATTCATTATTTATTTAAGCATTTCTTATTTTCTAATAAACATTCCATTTAATTATTACGCTGTCTGTCTACGTGTCTGTACTTCCACTGCGTACTCTCATTAGATAATTTATACACGTTACATTTAGCATTTTTGGTGTTTTTATGGAAGCATTTCATGAAATAGGTACGTTTTAAGCTACGAAGTTTATAATGGATTTAGCATACCAGTTTCGGCTATACATTATAGTCATCTTCAGTGCTTTTCCTGTGGTCTATAATTTATTTAATGATGTATATTAATACAATGAAAATAATGAGATTACAGACATTGTTATACTCACAGTTTGAGATATTCTCTATAATGAATAGGTTGTTTTAAATTTTCCAATACCATGAGTGTTTTATTTGTTGGATGTTGTCATATATGGTGTTATTGTTGCCAGATTGAATTTAGAAATTTAAATGTGTTTTGTTGCTCTGATTGGATTTAGTTATTTATTAAATGGGTTTTATCTGTGTATATTAAATAACCAAATCCAATCAGAGCAACAACATATTTAAATTTCTAAATCCAATCTGGCAACAATAACACCACCTACCGTATAACAACATCCAACAATACTACATTCACATTACTGGACAATGTTAAAAACCTGCATTATAAAGAATATCCCAAACTGTAAGTATCACAATATTATCTGTAATCTCATTATTTTCATTGTATTAATATAATATACCTCATTATATAAATTATAAATCATAGGAAAAGCACTGAAAGTGGCTATACAGCCGAAACCACCATATAATAAACGTTGTGAAAAGAAACCATCAATTAAATCTTTATAATACACAACATGACCCTAATAAATAATAAATACAAACTGGAGATGAACTTCCAAACATCAGGTAATGATATATTTTTTCCTTCCATTTTTTTCAAATAATATTAACATGACCCTATTTCTCTATAAGAATATTTAATCTTGAATCTTGATGACATTCTTCATTTCCCCTTTTCATTGCTTTTTAAAATTTAATTTCCACTGAAAATAAGGTGTTGTGACATAATGCAAATTAAATCGAACGCCATAAGTTAATCTTATTACAAATATAAGTAACTGTGCAATTTATAAACTATTTTGGTCCAGCCAAGTGAAATAAGTAACGGTTCAGTTACAAAGTATTAATGCTGTTATAAATAGATTTGAAGAGATCAAGAATAAAATTGTAGGAAACTTTCCTTGCTCGCTCGTAAATCAAATTTATTTCACGATGAATTTAATTTTTAATCATCCTGTATGTACATTCTTTGGCAAATTAAATCGAAATACACCGATAAAGCATTTAAAGAATCGCCAAAATCGAGTCGCAAACATCTCTTGGATTGCTCTATAACAATGAATATAAGTCGTAATTTCCATCGTCACTTTCGAAGTAATCGCCTTGAACTTGTATACAATGATCCCAGCGAATTTTTCTATGTTTTCGAAACTTTTAATTTATTGCTGGCTGTAACGTGTTTAGCACCTGCGGCTATTCTACTTGAATATCGCCAATGGTGTTATAACTCGCCCTTTCAACCGGAGTTTCATTTTAGGGAACATGTTAGGTGAGGGACTTTCTTTAGGAAGTCCCTCACCCCGAGGAAGATGTGTACAGGCGCATTGTAATTGTGTAAAAACGACTTTTCTTTTTTATACATCGAGGACCGGTTGTGCCTCACATTATCCTAAATTCTCCGTGTAAAACTCCCCTTAACAATCTGGCCTTGCGGAAAGAAATTCCTTATGCACAATCTTGTATGTCAAAAAATTAATAAAACAAAATAGTCAGCAATTTTGATTTGATTCTGTTGCAAGCTTGGCCAACACCCCCCGCTTTAAAGTTTCGTGACGTCACTTTCGGAAATCTATCTTGGTACAGACGCTGAGCAATTTTTAACTTAGCGCTATAACTTTTTAACGGAGCCTCAGATCGAAAAACGCGACTAGACTTTTTTTTGCTCAGAATTTCATCCTCTACCTGCCTTTTCATTTGGGCACGACCTTTTAGAATCACCCTGGCCGATACCGACATTCCTTACCGATACCGAACTTTAAAGCGCTATTACTTTTTAACGGAGCCACAGACGAAAAACGTGACTAGACTTTTTTGCTCAGAGTTTCGTCCTCTACATATCCTTAAATTTGTGAAACGTCGTCCATTTACGCCCTGTAGAATGGATATCAGAAGTTTACTATCATATAAAAATGTAGCTGCTATAATTATTAAATTGCTTTTGGTAGCTGTAACCCACTTTTGTCGATATACTCGAAGGGCAGCATCCTGATCATATCTAAGAGTTATCCGTCATGTAAGCTCAAGTTTATTCGCGAAGGGACGGTGCCGGCGGCGATCACCCATTTTCTTCGCAGAGCTCAGAAAGGAAGTGCAGGAGGATGTTGGTTGACTGTGAAACTGAGACAAGTCCGAATTTCTCTAAAAGCGTATCTGTTCACAATCTGTTCACATTCTTTGTGGAGCATTTTTTATCATTGCGCATTATTACGAAACGAGTGACAGAAGCTACCTTAACACATTTACCATTAACTAAAGGGAGTTAGCGAAAGCTCCCAAGAAAGATGTGTGATGTGCCTTCGAACGGCGTCAATTTTAATTACGAGTGTAATATGTATATCAAAGAAAAGACAGTGCAGCGCGATTAGCCTTTGAATATCAACAGCGTAGTGATGCTGGCAGCAGTTATGTTGATGGTAGGTTTTTGAAGATAGCTTCTAAAACCACGCATATAGATTGCCGTAAGTTTTGATTTCAGTTAACTTTGATAAAACCTAAATAATTTATCCAAATAGCTGACTTCATGTGTATACATAATAATAACAGTTGATAAAATTTTAAAATTTTCTTACTTTGATGCGTAGCTCCTAAGAGATAAAATTTAAACGCATCCTTAATCTGAGCAATGTTTTCTTTGGATAAATTCTGCAAAGTAAAATTGCTAATTTTCCCTGAAATATAAAGATTACTACATTCAATAATTTTTAATAATAAATTTAATTATTCAAAGTATTTCAAATTCATAAACAGTATAACTATCTGATAAAGGGCCGTTAAGAAGATTAAGAAGTAATTGTTTGGGCTACGAACATTCAAGTCGCCTATAAGGAACATAAAATCTATCTACCTTCACTTAGGGTCCACGAATGTAACTCTGCCCTGGATTTTGGTTCCGAGTGAACGAAAAGATATTGTAGTATCCCACTTATATTTCTTGACACTTGATTCCTATATACAAGAGTATTGGTCTTGGCGGGTAAACACATTTGAGCCTCTCTCCCAGCAGGGTTTCCTCTGTCGTTTGACGATGGTTTCGTAGCTATAGCAAACACAAACACATTATAACACTACAACCTAAATATAATAATAGACCATCTATTTATTACCGTTGTACTACATCAACTCTAACTTACTAGGTTTAGAATTCTTCTTCTTTTTACACGAAGGGCAACAATGCTGGGGGATCTTGGAACAGAGTTTTCTGCTTCGTGGACATCGTAATGGCTGGCACTCGATTTTTCCGTACTAGTTTCAAAGGAATTGAAGAAACTCGCTAAGATCATTTTTCATTAAGTACAACTTTAAGACCATTTTATCGTTTCTTTTTCGATTTATTAAATGTTAACATAAGCTGAAACAGTTTATTTTTCAATCAAAGAAATAAGCAAAGTTTTGAATTTTGGCCCGCTATATTAAAAATTAAAGCTGATAAAATAAAACATCTGAGTTCCCAGAAAACATGTGGGAATTGTATATGTTTTTAATTTTATTTGTAATTTATTTCAGTCATATAATCTTATTATTTTTTATAAAGTTATCTAGGACGCGGAGGTTTCAAAAATCTCTAAGGCATGTTCTTCACTTCCCTAATTTAAAAGGCAAGATAGAATATATTTAATTGGTGAATGAAACCAATATCCTCAAAGATTGATGAAACCAGTATCTTCAAAAAGTTTCCATTTCATTTGCCAAAAACGGGCTACCACGATTACGAAGTATCGAAAAGGTAGACACCAAAGAAAAACATAAAATGCAGGTACAAAAAAATTTGAAATAATTGTTTGAAATAATAATTTTTCATCATATCTGCTTAGAAAACATTTACTTTATTTCAGGACATTACCATTAAATACACGGCCTCAATCACTGTTGTATGGGTTGTTCGTCAATAAATGTATGTGAAAATATGTATTATAGCAGTGTGACATCGCATGAAGCTTGATTCATAGTTGAACTGGAGATGTATAAATAACTAAGAAATTTAGAATTCCGTCATACATAATCGGATTTAAAAAAAGGTATTTTGCTTATCGAATTGGTTAGATATGTGTCCTAATTTTTCGATATCATACGATTTTAGCATCCTCTTTTCGACAGGCGAAGTGGCAACGTGCCCTTTGAGACTTATTGGTTTCATCCGCCAAATTCATTGTGAAACATTTTATTTACGCGCGGAAATAATTTTCGTGATTTTCGCGACAATTATGAACACGCGAAAATTAGTTCCTCGCAAACTATATCTTCTCAGGTTAAAAACTAAAAAATTCCACGCAAAATATAGAAAACTTGACTAATGGTTGCATTACAATACTACAGGACTGTACAAACTCCTCAGAATATTTTCCGAATTAGACGAAGCAACATCTATAACAAGCATCCCTATACGGTAATGTGTCAGTTACAAACGATTCCTAAAACAATTGATATTTATCTAAATTACTTTCATTTGCATTTTGAATCAACCATTGGGCATCCGATTTATATTTAGGCAGATAATTATATAAAATTCCACATACTTTCTGGGTAATAAGTACAAGCCACACAAGTAAAGAAATTATTGCAAAAATTATACGAGTATGGTTATGTAAATTCACCATCGTTCATAAAATAACTTTTTTCCCAAATATGTATGGAAACTGTTGCTCAACCATTCTTCTCCACACACTGACCAATGAATTAGAAACCTCTGTTTATTGTTTTATTGGAGTCATATTGGCTCGAATTACAGCACGCTGGTTAGCACAGTCAATAAGTTGTTGAAAGACTTGCAATCATTGGTCGATCAGGCGTTCACCAAACATTACGTTTGTTCTCGCAGATTTGTTGGAAGTGGAAGAGACCTTGCTGTCGGATGTCATTCCAACTTGTTGGGACATTCTCTATGGAGCTGATATATGGGATCTAGGGCGGCAGGCGTAAATGACGGAAGTCATCTTTGTGCTCGCTAAATTACTGTTAAAACAACTTTGAGCGATAAACAGTATCATTTTTGTCCACGAAGAAGCCAGGACAAAAATGAAGCATTGCAACAGTGATCACGTAGCCCGTGGAACGCACTTGACTTTCCATTTACGTCAGGGGATCAGTTCCACACCAACAGAAGAAGTTCCATATCATGACAGCATCACCAGAACCTTGAGTTGTCTTGATAAGGCATGCAGTATCCATTATTTCATGGGGCTTTCGCCAAACCCTCTATCTATCAGAACCTTCACGTTTCCACTTACCTCGTTCCAAATACTATTGTCTTGTTCTATACAGAAGTCAGGGGTTTTCTTATAGACATGCGACACAAGAAATTCAAGTTTAATGTTTTTCAAACAGTCTACTTAAGCATGTGCTGCAAAGTATTGTCTAGGAACAGCATACGTTTTCTTAACTTTGTCGCACCCCAACTCACAAACCATTCTATCGTTTTAATGTGATAAATTTCTAAAGTGTTTTAAGGACTTATGAATTCTTACTTTATCATTTAATAATAATCTTAATAATCCTTCATCTTTCTTACTTTTATTGTTACGTGAGATCCAACATAGTAGGAGACGTAGAGGGGCCTAACCAGATTGTCTTTACATCAATGGTTAAAATCATTTATCATTTGTTGCACAGCGGATGTCCTATTTTAAACCACGGCAATTCTCGCTCATGATTGATTATCTTCGAGTCATGGTTACCCTTTTAGACAAAGCAAGGTAGGTTACGCTAAGTTAGGTTAGGTATTTTTTCCAACGTTAGAATACTCTGGATGTCATATCTTTCAAGAATCCAATCATGGGCTTCGTTGTTTCAATCCTGGTTCCTGCTAGACGAGCACCAACAATGAATCCGTTTTCGAAGTCTGTTAGATCCTTTTGCTGATCAAGTTTTATAAATAGACGTACCCAACTCCTCTTAAATAGGTGATAAGTACGCACTTGAATCACCTGACTTAACATTAAACATTTTTTTCATTTGTTTCACACATGATTCTAATTCATAGGCAAAGTGTAGGTAGCAAAAACTCCAAAAATATTTATGAAAGCAGAAAACTACAAGATGGACAGAGGAATCCAAAAGGTTGATTACGATCTTTTGAAACAATTTATTGCGTGAATACTTTCTGACGTGCGCATGATAGAAAGCACGTAACATGATGCTAATACATTCGCATCATTGCGTTTCATTCGAAGCAGTAAATGTCATGAAAAAATGTCTCCCAAAATTGAACCGTACAGGGAAGGATACATTACTGCCCTTTCCGACGCTAATTATAGCTATTCTGCTATAATCAGCGCATGTAAAACAGGAAATTTCTCTGCCTCGAAGAAAGGCATATCGGCAGTACTGAATGAAAAAGGAAAATTCCAGGAAGGGTTAAATTCCAACTGGCCAGAAATAGCAAAATCTTCAAGTTCCCAGAAGTCGAACATCACAGGTCATTCGAAAGGCTAAGCAGCTTATCCCGTCTGAAAATCCAACAATCCAAAGAGGGATCGCAAACATTCTAGGAACTTCACAGGCTACAGTAAATAAAATAATAAACAAAGATGTGCGACTGGAAAAGCGTCATTGGAGTAAATGTTGGAACCTCTATGAGGGTTACCTCGCAGCATAACGATGAAAGTACGTTGACACTTTGCAAGAAGCTAACGTCTACCTCAACGATTGCAACAAATTTCATGCGATTTTCTACCGTCAAAAGTGGCCCAAGAAATGTAAGGAAAGTTTTTCAAAAGGATTTATGGTGATTGCGGGATACTCGTACAACGGCAAGATCACAAGTTCTCAGCCAATTTTTCGCGAAGAAATCTCCGCATTGTATGGAAAAGACAAAAGCAAAGTTTGGAAGCATCAATACAAAGCTTCCAGCCAAACGTCTAACTTGACCGTTCAATTTATGTTTGATTTGGAAGATGAAACTGGAATTCACGTTACACCCTCTCATGATATCCTTGACAAGTCACCAGATGCATCCCCGATGGATTTCTCTGGATTTGGATTATTGAAACGAGCCCTTGGTCGATGCCGTCCAACAATCATTGATGTCTCTGGAAAGCCTGCAAACAGGAATGGAATAACATCAGCCTCGCCGTTCTGCAGACATCTCTTCTACAGTGGAAGATATGGTGCAAGGCAATAGTTCACGAACAGGATCACCAAATAGAACAAGATCGTTGATGGAGAAAGAGGTTTTATTCGTAAACTTTCTCCTCCAAATCGTTACCATAGATCATAATCAACCTTCTGTATCAACCATCGAATCAATTGTATTTAATCGAATCAAAATTTAGTACACCGTTATATCAGTAATCATGCGAAATAAAATTTCTGTTAAAGACAAATTCTGTAATCTGAATATTTTTATTTGTTCTCTAAAAACACGTAAATAAAAATACTTTATTTCTTTTTGTTAATCAGATTTTTATATTTAAAAGGGTTAATAAGCTTTGTTAGTTTTGGCATTTGCTTGGTCAAAAATAATTTCCCACTTTAGGGATATATTATTAAAGTAAAATTATTAATTTAGCCATCTTAAAAATATTTATATAATTGTATTTTTCTTTATATAATTCTATCTACTAAAATTAACAGGGCACCTTTACATTAGAGAACATTTTTACAGTTATAAACAAGCGTATTTTGTTTTAGAAGTTTGTCCGAAATTCAGAAAAAACATTAATACGCGTTTTGTGCTTCATGTCCGTTAATCGGTTACTTACTCAGAAGTTGCACATAAAATAAGTAAGCTACAGTTTTTCATCATCTTCATGATCATTGATTGTGTGCTTGTTCTTTTCTCTTTCCAGTTTAGGGTTGTAGTAAATATTCACTAAGGTCATTTTAAAACGGACAACAGATATAGGCAGTTTGAAATGTCACTTTGTGTATACCATTATGAGGAACTTGGTCGTTATGAAGAGAAATAGCATTGAAAACAAAGTTTTGTATGTAAGGACGCATACGTCTGCGGGTTGCCAAATAAAAAATTTGGACTTGGTCCATTTTGCAAATGACTTGCTCATATACTTTTATGACCCGTTGTTAATTTTGTGATGGAAGAGAGCGAGATTAAACCTATTGAATATGTTCATGTTAGAAAATCCTCCGACTTATTAAAATATGTTTTGTTGCATTAGGAAACTTTCCTTGTCATTAAATATCAAAATATAGTCATTAGAAAAAGACGAAATTAATCTCTGTTGACTGTTTGAGGTTTTGCTATATTTATTTATTTAAGTGTTTTTGTTTTTTAATCAAAGTTTTATTTAACTGTGGTTGCGCTTTTTAATGTCAGTTACAATTGAATAGTGTATAACATAGGCTTTGCGGTTGGTGGATTCTCATAATAGATTTAATATGCTTGTAACATAAAGACAATATTTACCGTGCATTTACATTCTTCGCACGCTTGGCGTTGTGTAGGAACAGGCGGAACATGCCATACGGCTCCGTGATGAAACGATTGCTGTCCAGAATGGCAATCTTTAAAGGAAGAAAAAAAGATAGAAGATTAATAATATTGTTGCTGTTTTCTGCTGAAATTTATTTTCGGAAAGAAACACGATCGACCTCTTTCGTTTACCGTTCATGCGATAATTTCAAGAATCTAATACAAATCTCTCATCATAACAATTTGGTATTTATCAAAATAATAAAGAAATAAATCATGTCTTCAAAAAATACTGCAGGAAACTAAGCATTATTATTAATTTTACTAATTTTTGAAATATTTTCATTTTTGTATATCGAACGTAAATAGTGAACTGAGCATGTTTCAGTCGGTCATATCCAGTTAAATTCGGTTAAATGTGATAATACTTAAACTAGAATATTAAGTGCAAGCAGCGGGTATTCGACTTAGCACATTTAAGAGAGTTATACAATTGTATTCTCATAAACTGAGCTGCTTTAAATAGCCGAGAGTTAACACGATTTCGAGACGAGGTCATCAACTTCCGCAACTCAGAGAACAGTTACTGAACTGGAAACGGCGAGGGTATCAGGATCCGCGAGAGTCTTCTTCGGAATCAATAATCAGATAGTAAGAATAAAGCCAAGAAATAAAGCTTCGTTTCGCACCAGCTTTTCTAAAAACGAGGAAACTGCGATGATACGTATACTATTAGGAACCCCGACTTCATTCATGGGTTCTAAGCGGTCAACACTTCATTTTCAAATCGGTAAAAGAAGGCACGGATACATATGATAAGGACATTGTCCGAATGACAGAAATATTAGAACATTTCTCTAAATTCTGACAGGTAACGGATTCTTAAGAGTGCCTGACCATTTCCACCTTTTCGCAAATGCCCGCATTAACAAAATTTCATACGTCCATCCAAGCTCAGCAGTAGTTTGGTCTACAGAATGTTAACAGTTTATTGATCACATCTTCTAAGTTCTTGCAACAAGTCGATATAGAACGTGATGGATATTGGTGATGATAAGTTTTAATTGCCCTCCTCCCGCTCAGAATGTAAGACACCAGACTAAACTCATAGTAAACTAAACTTCCCTCAAGTGATTAGCAATTGACAAAGATGTGTAAATGTGACTTTAATAGTGGGTGCGACCCTGCTTTGATCATTCCATCGCTCAAAGGATAACAACCATCGCTCAAAGGATATTTGGCACCGAGTTAGTGGTGAGACGGATGAATCCAGTTTTCAGTTGTACCATACGAACAATAAGTCAGTCTAATCACTAGTCGGCGCGTGAAGAGCGGAATTAAAATGGCCACGCTTCAGCAAAAAATCATATTATATATTAGAACATGCCTAGTCACGAGAGGTAATTACAGTGCAACGTCAGTTTATAAGAAGATTCAGTAGTGATCCACTAACTGATAATAATATCTGTAAATGGTTCGACGATTTCAAGACATAAGATAATCTTGCTCTCTCAGGTCCCCGGACTTAAAACCTTGTCGCTTTTTAACGGGTTATGCAAAATACATCGTTTATGTGCCACCTATGTCTCGAGATCTCCGAACATTGCGGAATCGAATCACTACTACTGTAGAAATAAAATAACCTTGGATATATTGTAGCGAGTGTTGGGAGAAATGGACTCTCGTTTAGATGTTGTTTAACACGAGGGAAGCAAATTAAGAGATTTGAAGTAGGTGATCAAAACTTGAACAATTCTATTTTATCTTATCCCTTTAAATGTTCAGTAATCTTGTTAAAAATAGTTATACAATAACTAAAAGAAGTCTTATTTGTAATAACATGTATTGAGCATGCTATATACCTGAACTTACGAATATATATAAAATATTCATTTTCTGTGTTTGCTATCGTCTGCAATGAATATGACGGAAGTCCAAAATACTTGGTTTTATGTTTTCACTAGAAGTATCGATACCAAAATTTAAAAAAAATCAAAAAAAAATCAATCGAAGATTTTGTTTCGACAGAAGCAAAATCTTCAAAAGGCGTCATCATTGGCTAAAACTGTGAACTTTAAGCAAATTGCCTGTATAAAAATATGTATACGTGTACTAAAGCATAAAATTTTAATCTATTGAAATTTCAAAAGGATTTTGATTAATTTTGATTGTGCAAGAAGCGCTCTGAATGGCTCGTGAAACAGATCTATGGAAATTTTTTTAGAATAATAGATTGTTTTATTTTTTTACACTGATTGACCATCAAATTCGATTATGTTTCCAATTTTTATGAAATACGTTCGAATCATATATAATTTATTTTCATAAGATGAAATTTCATAAGTTGGTTAATAGATACTGCATAAATAAATTGGATATAGAAGGAAATCTAAAACCCTGAAATTGCATATGTTGTATTTCCATAAAGCTGGCTTTCAGGAATAGGAAGACATTACGTGATATCTCTTCTTGAATGGCATCTTTAAATTGTTAGGCATGAAAATAAAAAAAAGGATGTAATAGATTAGGAAACAGTGTGCTGTTTTATATGACCCAAAAGATCGTCGGGTGAAGGTCCACATTCTCGAGATACGAATCAAATCTACAAAAAAAGAAAGAGCAAGAAGCTCCTGACCTTGCTTTATCATCTCTGCAAGGGTCCGTCTGCAGAAAGCTCTATTAATCTTTTTTCTTTTTTTTCTTTTTTGCAAATCTTATTTTTCTCTTCACATTTACCGTAAATTCAGTTTTTCGTTCATAAGAGGACGACGACATCGCGCTAGGATGAAATCTTTCTGCTAGAAAACGTTAAAAAAATGAAAGAGTATATTTTACTTTAAAAGATTTATGATAAAAAAATTTTCAACTTGAAATGAATTTCTTCCTCTTATTTTAGACCGAGCAATATATCTTATTATTATTACTACGGAAAAACTATTCTTAATTCGTGTAATTGTCATAAAGAAGAACTCAAATCTGCATCCAAGAAACGGTTTACCGATTCGCCTTACCCCCTTTATCAAAATCGTTGTTTTAACATTCCTTTTACAATTTTTAATACTTTATAAAATTTCATCCTTCTGAGATTTCTAAGATATTTAGTCTTCATATATTTTTATAAGTCCATACTAATTGGAAGATGGATACACTAACTCAATCTTTTTATAATAGGCAAGCGAATACACAATCTGAAACGGTGATTTGGATATAGTAAAAGAGAAATTTAGGGTCATCAGTGATTTACAACAATGCTTGTACATAAATATGACCTGAGAGTTGGGGGGAAGGGAGTTGACAATTTGAAAATAATACTTTTTTTTTCATTAAGAAAGATTTTATTTCAATTCTCTAGGATTATTAAGTAGCTAATTCAAGTTTAAGATTGAGGGGAAAAAACCTAAAAAGGTAAAGATTCTAACCATTACCTATTGCCAACAGATACGAAAGGACATTCTGATTGGATCAAGATAGCTTGTGAAAGTTTCCCTAAGAGATTCAAAAGGACGTCTTATAATTCGTAAAGCGAATCCAAAGGTGAAAATTAATCCACAGTATTTTAGACCCAATATTTCGAAACGACTTTACAGATACTGGTGGGATTGACTGCAACAAACTCTACTTCCAGATAAAGTATTCAGCCATATTGCTCTTCATCTGAAGGTTCAACCTTTCCTTTCTTCAGACATCTGGATGAGGAGATAGAAATTCAATCTATCCCATTTACCGATCTTCTCATTAAATCGCCGGATGCCTAACCTAGGAGCTGACCAATCTAAGGTAACCTGGCCTACCCAGTCTTCTCCAGTGGAAAATGCACGGCAGAGCTATTCCTAAATCTTCCAGACACCATATGAATACAACTGCTATTCAAAGTCGGCTCCGTTTTATAGTGAAGAGATTTCTAGAACGTGCTAAAGGGATACAGGTTCACTATACTTAGACGTTTCATTGTGAAAGTTCTATCGAATTCATAAGTATTGACACCATGTTCGGATCATTATCAGCTCATTAACGAATCCCGATTCTGATTGTGCTGACTAGGGTTTCTCTCTCGGGATCCCGGTAGAATTTTAGCTAATTTAAATTTCCCGGAAATTCTCCCTTCTCGGGAAATCTCTGATTTCTTTTCTTAAAATTTAAATGTGGTTTTTATGTGTTAAATTATCGTCAGATGATGAATTTCCAGGACGGAGAGTAATATTTCTGGAATTCTCTACAATATACGGCGTAGTAATTGGGATTGAAATATTGAATGAAGTACCTGCGTTACTAGAGATTTCCCTGGCGTTTTCCCTAGTAGCGAAAGTGCCTTATAGTTTGACAAATACTGTCTTACTTTATCTAAGTAGGGCATTCTCAGCTGCAGGGAGAACTAAAATGAGAACAAGATTGAGTGATCGATGTACGGATCATCTTTGTTTTTTTGAAATCGTACTGTAAAAATTCACGATAATAATTTATTTTGGTTAATTTGGTTAAATAAATGATCATCGCATTTATATCTACAGCTGAAGTGGAGAAAGATGTACACTCAAGGGTTCACTCGAATAGGAAATCTCTTATTTGCTTATCTAACGTGTGACTCTTCCTTTCTAAAGTTCGTCTTCAACTGTTGCTAGCCAATGGTTATGGGCGCCGTTTTTGCAAATTCCATCACAAGATGCATTTTCCCTACAAGTTGCCTCGACTTGGCATGGACTCTATCAGTCGGCGGAAGTATACATGTTCAGCCATGCTGTCTCGATAGTTGCCCATAATTGCGTGAGTGTTGCAGGTCAACATTACTCGCGATTGGTTTGAAGAGCATTCTGTACAATTCCAACGAATGAATTGTTCAGAGTGCTTCTCAAAACCAATCGCCAGAAATGTTGCCCCGGTGTCATGGCGCATTTTCCTCCTGCAACATCCCATGAAGGCCTTGAAGAGCTACAAATAGTCACCAATCAGCTGGGCATAACGATTCCCCGTTAATGATACGTCCAATTATATCTGAGGATCCACTACCAGCTTGCACAGCACCTTCTTGACAACTTGGGTCCATGGCCTCATTGGGTCTGCGCCACACAGGAACCATACCATCAGCTTGCACCAACATGAATCGTGACTTATCGGAGTAAGTTATGTGTTTCCAGTCATCTAAGGTTCAATGAGTATGTTCACGAGCCCGGACGAGGCGCAACCACTCTGTGAGTAAAGCCACTCTTGTCGGTCTTTTGCTGCCATCTCATCTGTGCCAAATTTCGCTGCACCGACCTCATAGACACGATTCTAGTAAGCCCCTTATTGAATGTGGCTCTTAATTGACTAAGTGACGTGTGTCTGTTACGAAGGACCATTCTGCACAGCTGTACGCTGTTCATGGTTGGAAATAATGTCTGAAATGATGTACTCTCTGTACACTCTTGACAGTGTCCGCACCACTTCAGAAATGGAATGTCTCAAGCGTCTGGCTCCAACTATCATTCCGCGTTCAAACTGATAATTCTCGTCGTGTAATCATAATCACGTTACAAGACGTTTCAGATGACTGCTAATAGTCGAATTAACAGCACTGATATCCCTCTGCCTATGTATACACCTTTTACGCGATGCATTAACAGCCAATAATGTATTCTTACACTGAGCATTATTAAAATTAAAAAACACTATGACGATTTACAGAGTCCAAGAACAATCATTAAATGTAGCGGGAGTCAATTTGGAGTCTGTGCTTTCCATATGGAAAACTGTAGCATGCTCATGCGCTGGTTCTCCAGAACACTTTTTCATCTATGTTCCTGGTGGATAAACAAAAATGTTATCTACAAAATGTTACATTCATATTTTGCATTTTAATAATAAAACCCAATGTAAAAAAGCCTTAATTTAGTTTGTCAAAAAATTACCTCAACAACTTTACCCTTATTCAACCAACCCGACCTAATTAAATTATCTTAAACGGGTGCATAGGGTTTTTATCAGATTTTAATGACTTGCAGCCGATTGCGCGGATTTAGGAGTGGAAAAACCACACACTTTTCATGCATCGGTTTTTATCCTGGAAATAACACTGGAGAACTCATAGGTGAATTAAACCTGCACAGATAGTTAAGTTGGCAAAAAAGTCAGAGTTAGTTATTAAACTAAAAGTCTTAATTTACTTTGTCACTAGCGTTTTTTTAAAAATATTATTGAAACCTTTTCTCTATTATCAATGTTTTTAGTCCGTTTTAAATAAGCAACTCGAATTTTTTTTTAAAAAAAGAAAGCTCAACTTACTTATAGGTTGTCCTTCGCATATCGGACAGCAATGGCTTGAAATCCGTATTATGACAGGGCAGTTAAGAGTCGGGCAAGTTTTAAGCTCACACGTTATAGCTCCGCTCTGAAAATTTAATTCAAGTGATAAAATTTTGCTTTGCAATAAAGTATACATTTCGTATAGAATAATAACTTCAAAACCTGATAATTCGAAACATTCGCTAACTAATGGCAAGAAGGTTTCCTGGTTGCTTTTCTGTTTTTAAAAATTTTATCATGTTACCATGTTATCAAGAGAGTAATAAAATAAATTACATCAATCTTATTTTTATTTCTTAAATTATAAATTAATTTATAATAAAAAAACACGAGAGGTATTTTTTACAGTTGATACTCAGAAGTAATAATAATTGTAAATAACTTTTAGAGAAATTTTTTCACGCCACACTTTTGGCTTTTAATAATTAAATATCGATACTAAATCATTATGTGCCTATTGAACAGATCGCACAGGTATTTTATATTCAAACGTTTAAGACAAGACCAGACGAAAAATTCTAAAATATAATTCGTGGGCTTTCTTTATAATGGTGCCATCTTCTTGAAAAGGTTATATGGGATCGTTACTTAAACATCATTTTTTTATTCTGAGGATTATGAAAAAATGAGATAAAAAATCGAATTTGACTGTGATGTGGAAAATTAAATTAACGATTAAATAAAACGAAGAAATTGAATGTTTGAGTGATAACATGGATTATAATATAGGGAAAGCATTTTAAATGAAATGATAATTGAAAAAATGAGAATCACTCTCAGGGATAGTATGCTGAGCAGTAGAGAAGGAACATTAGGGTAAGAGATCAGAGGAAGAAATTTCCCAATATTTAACATGTTCAGCAATGCATGATAAAGACATTAGCCTTTGGGGGGGGGGGAACAGTAAGAAGATGATGGAAAGGAAGATGACTGGATGATATCAAATTGGAATGGATACATCCAAACCGCAGTCCCCACGACGACTCAAGAAAGAAAGGAATTTAGACAAGAAATAGGATCCGACGAAAGAAAATAATGTGGAGTATGACTTTCTGTGCAACCCTCATATTAACGAAAAAAACAACTTTTGAGACCATTTCAATTTTGAATAAATCGTCATTGAAATTTATCAAAAAGCTATAGACACAATGACAAGCCAAAATATTATAAACATCCACATAATATCCTTTGCCATCAAAAGCAGCTCTGATCCACCGAGATGTCAATTATGACTTTATGTACGTGTAGTATCATTATCTGTTCTCCTAGAAGAGAATTTTTCTAACCATACTGGATTGAGCGCCAGGGCTACATCGTGTTCCTTCAACATTCCAATACATTCTGTGCCCTGAGGGAGAACGCACCGCTATGGGGTGTTCAGCTGATCCACAGCGATGTTTAGGTGATAGATTGTACCCATCAAAATACGGAGATAACTAGATGTACAATAATTTGGCCCATTTATTATTTATCTAGAATAAAACATTATCAGTTTGCATAGAATAAATTTTTTTATATTAGCAGAACAATTTACATAATCAATCAAATTTTTCCTTGATTCAATTATATTAAATTAAATATTTGAAAAAAACTATATATACAGAAAATTCCTGATAAAATTGAAGAAACTTTTTTTTAAGTTAAAAATTGTTCTCGAGAATTTGTTTGATTTCTTTTTGTAATAGTGAATAAGGTTATTAACTATCCTTTCAACAATTTGTTTGCACTTTTTATATCATTTACCTGGCATATGCACTGGACACATTGATTTGGTGTCGTAGGAACTAATCCAGAATCGTTCGTCGTGAAGCTTTGCCAGTCTCGATAGATTCTCCCGTTGTGCAAACAGGAGAAAGCTGGTTGGCCCGAATGGCTGCTGCTCTCCGCTGACGATTCTTCTGGGACTTCTGTTGCAGTAAAGAAGTGTGAAAATGGACGTTAGTAAAACGAATAAGATAATAATGAAAGCATTAGTAAGGCTAAATCGTTAATTTTTAAGAATTTTAAGGGAGCTGCAATTTTCTAATGTCTCATTCACAATCGCATTTCAAGTATAAGTATAATAATGTATTGTGAATTTAAAAAAAACTTAACTGTAAAATCATTATCTTCATATTAATTAACCATATCATCAATGCAGTTTTGAAAGGACATATGTCGGAAATTCAACACTGCATATGAACCAAACTTAAATAAAATTGATCAGCTCATGCTTATTTGATGGAGGTTAAAAACACATTTCGTGGCGATTTTTAAGAATGTCTCATAGATGTTCAACAGGTTTGAAATCTAATGACTGTTTACAGCAAATGCAAATAGTTATTAGATAGCAATGCATATAGTCATTAAATCGAATGATAATAGTTCGCATTCAAAGGTTATTCTGGTTTTATTTTTCCATGCTCTGTCAATTGAAGCATAATTGTTCTGAGAAAAACCTTTTCTAGGAATGAAGTACTACAACATTTTTGTCAAGACGACTTTGGAAGGATTGCTTGTGTATACTTGATGGTTTACAGAGAATTAATGCATATGTAGTAACTATAGAAAAGTACAAATTTAAATGAAATAATTTAAAATCGATTCGGTATTAGGCCCTAAAGAAATCTCCGCTTTTTAACCACTACTTTCCAGTTCACTCGTTGCAATAATAAAATACATTTTTTGGTTTGATTAAAATAAAATTCATCACCTTAATAAGATGCGAAAAACTGGGTTTTTTATTACCTTGACAAGAAGCACAACAGCTTTCTGGGTCGCTGCGTGGGTTCAAACACGTTCCAGGGAGACAGGCTTTGCTCGTGCAATTAACTTTCCCTTCCTGGAAAGAAAAAAAAATGAAGATGCATATTATTAATTAAGAAAAAATTTCTTAATTTTTTTAAAGATATTTGCAAAAAAAAAAAAAAAAGATACCAAAACATATCTAATTTAACTGAATACGAAAATTGGAATTAACTGGATAATAAAGCTCTAGATTAAAACTAAGTTATTTTTTTTAAATTATTTTTTATAAAAGAAGATTTTAGAAAGAGAAATTCACAAATTTGTTTTACCGGATGACATTTGCAAGTAGCGCATATTGCAGCTCCTCTTGTTTCTAATTCGGGATGCCAAATTTTTCCTAAGGAATAGAATTTTCCAGATACCACACATCCACTTTCACACAAAACGGCAACTGGAAGAAATAACACTTAAAATGAGAAATTAGAAAAAAGATTTTTTGTTTAGTCAATATTTTTTGAGTAAACAGCATTTTACTATGTAAATGAACAGTGCAATACCGCAAGCGACTGTTGGTAATTATCAATTTAAAATTAACCGTCATTTTATTTCATAAATTAATTTATTAATTATCCATAGTTGTTAAATATACATTATTCATATAAACAGAAACTAAAGAAAACCGGCCGTCATTTCAATATAAAATCAAATGTGACGGTCACTTTGGAAGTTCCAATTTTGGGTCCTTGGGACTTGATAGGTCCATTTTTTCCCCGAATGGGGCGCATCAATTGGTTTATGCCAGCCTGTTGGTTGAAATATTTTGGCTGCGGGATCAAATTTTGCTACAGGCATAGATGTTGTTTCTTTTATTTATTCTGGCCCAGAGGAATGCAATATACAAGAAGAAATATTGCATTCAGGGCCTTACTAATTCTTTAATAACTGATTTCACTCAATCGGATTGATTAGAAAAATGATGAATATATAGGTTGTTGTTTTTTTATAAATTATGGACATTAAATTAAATATTAAACTCACTTGGTAAAAGGCAAATGACGATGATTACAAAACGTTGAACTGAAGACAGCGATGAAGAAACCAAAAGTGAAAAGATCATTTGGATTAAAATTCACTGGTTCTGGATTAGGAAAAAAATTAATTCTTTCAAAAATTTTTAATTATATAAGAAATATTATAAAATCAATTAAATGAAAAAATATGATAATTGCGATACATTTTACAAAACCTAAGTTTATATTTGTTTGTACAGTACAGTCTCTCTCAAAAAGCAAAAGCACATTACAACTTCGATAATAATAATAATAATAATAATAATAATAATAATAATAAAAAGAAGAAACTGTTTTATGAGTTACTTGTAAAAGAAGGTAAAAATTCTAACCACAAAGGCATCTGAGATATAAAAACACTGGATACGTATTCCGAATTTATTCTTCATTCTCAATGGCAAGATTGAGACTCCACAAAAATATCAAAGATATGAAAGTCTCAATGTTGTCGTTGAAAATGAAGGCATAGCCTTCGAAATTGGTATCCTGCTTGTCATATCTTGGATGTCTGTGGTTAGAGGTTTTTTCCTTTCTTTACAGGTAATTTTGTTAATGTGTAGAAATATATTTTGAGGAACATATATTCTATTTAGTTGATGGATAATTTTGTAGCAAGTATATCAAATTTTATTTCAAACTGTCATTTTGATTCGATGTGACTGTCATTGGGGATAAGCCTGTTTCTTCCCAAACGGCTCCACTTCTGCATTTGCGAAGATGATTTGGCTTTTCTGTTCAGCAAGACAGATTGGTAAAGGTGAAACAATCATGAGATCTTAAAAAAATCCAGAGAGTTCAGATTTGAGAATCAAGATGGGCAAGTTATTGGTCCTGCTCGAACGTCCACCGAATAGAGAGAAACTCGTATCTAGGCAATCCCGGATTTCCGTGAAATAATAACGTGGGTGTGTAGTTTTGCTGAAAGTGAAGGCGTCCTTCGTGCTCATCTTCCTGAAACTGTGGAATGAGATAATTTTGTAGCGTATTCTGATATCCGCACTGGTAGTAGTACTTTCCTGGAAAAAGAAGTGTCTATAGAGTTTATCTTTGCTAAGGGGCCCAAAAATAAAACCATCAGCAGTAACATTTAATGTTTTGCTACATAATGACCTATCAACCAATTATTTACGTCTTAATAAATTTCTATTCACTATCAAAATTGTAAACTCCTTTTTTGGGACACTATATTACACTTTTTTTTCAAGATTTATATTCATCTTTTTTTTCGAAGATAGAGTTTGAAGATTTCTATAATACAGCAAAGCTTCGTCCAAATTCTATAGACACTGCTCGATAATTTGAAATGCAGTAAAAATTTTGTTTCCTCTCATAATAGATAATACCTGAATAATTTAAAAATTATTCTATCTTTCGGAAGCGGTATAGAAAATGTTCTAGAAATAATCGTTCTCAAAACAAAATATGTTGCAATCCAATCTAGACACCAGAAAGACGATAGAAAGATTTCTTGAAGAATTAAGTTCATTCTATAGCAAATAGCAAACTAATAAACTTTAGGAATCCCCGAGTCCCCCCCCCCCTCAAGAAAATCGATTACAGACAAAGCAAATTCGGTCAAATATAAAGCTTGTCTCAAACGAATGATTATCCAGAAATCTTTTCGTCTTCCAAATATTGGTTATGGTATTTATTTAGTAAATCTGCTATCATAACTTTAATAACTTTAAATGGGCACTCCCTCCTCCACATCCTAAATCAACTAAACCTATATACAAATACTTGATTTTGCTGAAAATAAGATATTTACGGCGAAACTTCGGAATATTGGTATTGGCTTTATGGCGCAGATATTTGGTGCACTTTTCCAAATAATTTTCAAATATATATATAACTTATTTAACTTGCCTCCGCCCCAACATAAATTCTACCTATGTCCATGGCTTTATGATATTTAGGTCTTGTGCGATCAATAATGCAAGCAGTGTCGACAGTGTCCGAGAGCACTGAGGCGCCAGTCATGTCGCTCAAATCCGCTAAGGGCAGGAATATTTGTGCTTCTCCCTTTACTAACAGCTTCGGAAACCGAGCTAAGTCGCAGTAGATATATTCAAATAGATCCAAAGAATATTTAACATCCTGAACATCGGAATAAAATTAAAAAAGGAATAATAAAGTTAGAAAATTCAATAATACAAGTAATGTTTGGATAATATTCTATAAAACTTGCGGGCGCGTTGAATCTATTGCTTCTCTTGGCAACCAAACGATGAGTTTCATTTCTTTCTTTAAAATTTGATTTTGCTGTCTGAATAATCTGGATGTAGAACTACGTGAAAAAGCCATAACAACGGTTAACTTAACCACTTAGCTAAACTGCTGAAACTGATATAATGGCGAATGTATCAGCGCAATCTATTGACAAGAAGCGTTACTTAAGCTTGTGAGAATTACCTATAAGTACCCATCTCAGACAAGGTTAAGCTAAAACTCTTGAGTGTCCAAAGAATGCATTTTTGGGATTACAAAAATACTCTGTTGAAATTCGTAATTCTTAGCAGCACATTAGGATGTAAAGATTGCGAAGGGCAGAAGCGACAGGTGTCTAGAAGAACTCATTCGGTCCGCGATCCGCATGACGGAACCAAACGTGCAGGCCGTTAAGAATGTCATTACTCACAGTCCGAAAAGATTGGTTCGCAAGACACAAGGAAACGTACCAAAACAAACTCTTGATCTCGCACATTAATCTATCTAACTGTCACTGTTTGCCTGCTATTCCATTTTAATAACCATCAATCCTTATTTTCATTTCAGTTGAGGGAATAAGTTTAAAGGTAAACTCCACACCCAAAACAATTTTGTTTAAAATGAAAGATGAAGGTCTCAATAACAACGTAGCATGTATAAAAATTTTCAATTCGAACTCAAAATTGATAAAATATATAAAAAAAAAACTTTCATTTTTCCCTCCCCCTGCGATCGCCATGTTTCGGCAACTGTTACGTCACAAGTTGCCGAGACGTGCGAAGGAGTTTAGAATTCGTGACGTCACACATTGGACTGAATTCGTATATCCGGTTACTTGTCAGTTGGGCATCGCAATACTATGAATATGAAACAAGACCGTTAATGACTAGTGACGACTGCGATTTAGATAATAGTGACAGCGATTTACAATAGCCGTTAGCAGAATTAAATGCTACTGCAACTTCTACGACATACAGCCCTATGCATTAAACCGTGAAACAGAATCTTCTGCTTGTCGCGTCGGCGTGTGCACATTAGGGCGGCGTGCGCCCTACACAGCAGATAAGCCTACCTCATTCCTTCGTTTAGCGCATGCTGTTGCGGTCGTTGTTCTTGAAGAACGCCAGGCCCGTTAGAGTTGGAAGAGCATCTAGTTCCACCTTATACGTGATATAGTTTCAGTAAATTTCTTGTTTGAATTGATACTGAATTTAAAATGGCGGATGCGTACACAAAGCAAGACGATTCAAAATGAGCACACGATGCTGTTTGGAGTTGGATACCAGTTCCCTCGCTGTCAAAAATTAATCCACTGTTTTTTAATCGATTCCGATTGTGGAAATCTATGAAACGTGAAATTTCTATCCGACTGCCTATTTACACATCCAAACAGAGAACAAATTGAAGGCATACCGACATACAACAGGTTAGCAAAATCTTACGATATGTAGAATCGCTCTAAGCGAAACTAGAATCTCGGCGACGAAATTCCCCGAGGTTCTCGCGGCAGGAAACGACGCCTTGTTCCGCCGTGTTCTCTGGAGAAGGGATTGAAGATCCCACTCCAATTTTCATTTTTCCGATGCATTTTTCTTAATAAAATATTAGGAAAAATCGAAAAATTCTTAATGATATATACTCTCTTAACCTGGATTAATGTTATGATGCAAAAAAAATAAGGTCGATTTTTTCCGTGGAGTTTACCTTTAAGATAGTGCTGTCTGATAAGAAAATTCCTTTGACTGTTTATCGAGACTGCTTAAAAGTTTCTGAAAGCTGGAAATTCCGTAAATTCTGAATACATAACATAACGCCCGGCGACATACGGTCGCCTCACCAAGGATTATCTCCGTATCGTCTTGGTCAAGCCAGATTGCCAAATCATTGTCTTGGCCAGATTATTTCGGATGAGGCGTCTTTTGCGACTAACCCAGAATGTCGACGAATTAGCCCACCATTTTCTCTGTTTGTATACTTCTTGTTGTCTTTTACATTAATTTTAAACTTTCCTTTGATATGCGGCTTATAGCCTTCTTCTCCAGCCCCCTCCCTACATCGCCGTATAGCAAGTTTGTGATCAATAATTCCATTTCGTTCTTTCTTCGAAGTCAATAAAATATTTAGAAAATGGTTAATGATGTCAATTCGGAAATTTATTAAGTACTGTAAGCGTCCCTTTTTAATAATAAGTTTATTACCCTTCTTTCAGATTTTTTTACCAATCCCGCATTAGGACCCTTTAATGACCTTTTTGCGGTACTACAAATACTATATCCTCCCTCCCACTAACGTTCGACTCGATTGCCTACGTAGACCATAAAATCCTTATGAAAGCAGATACAATGGTACTCGTAGAGCTATTGGAGATGATACTTTGCTTTTGAAGAACTGGTATCGCAAGACGGAAATAGCATTGAATGAGAAGGAAACGTCTGTTTTGGAAATAACATTGAATGAGAATTTACAGTCAAAAGATTATTTACAATAAGAGTTGTTTTTGATTCTTGTTTTAAGCACAGAAAATCAAATCATCCAGTTTGGCCGATTAGCTAATGAAAACTTCAAAGGAGGTTAATTAAAAAGCGATTGTTTTTGGTTCTAAAAACTAATTAATATTTAAACTTGTGATTATGCCCCTGTTTTGTGGGGTCCTCTGCCTCGAAATTTCTAATTTCTCGTTCAAACGTTACTTACAATAGCGTCATTCATATGATGCCTTTTATCTATAGATTATTATAGCTTTTTTTTTTTTTTTTTTTTACTAGTTTCTGTATTAATTTGATATACCATGTTTATCGACTGTAATCATTAGGCCTACACTGAAAGACCTCTATCAAGCTTTAATGGATGATTATCTATGATTATCTCGTATAATCTAGCCCGTTTCATCAAAGCCTGGATGATAAACTCGGAGAATACAAGAGAAGGTCATAAATATTCCATTGATATTTCTTCTCGGTTACGAAATTTCCCAATACTAACTGTCACGAGATTATCATGTGCTCTGTCGGCAAAAGAGGCACTTCTTCTCAGAAAAGCTGAAGGAAATAATTCAAGTATCGGTATATCGAGACGTCTACGAGGTCGCTCGAACTTCTGATCTGTTTCCTGGAATCAAAAGAGGTTGCCCGGACTGAAACCAAAGGGTTATACATCGGCGCGACGGGGGGAAGCCATCTCAGCGACACATTCCATAGATTAAAAACTGATTGTCTTACTTGCAGAGGAAGAATCGAAAAGCCTGTCAGTACTTTTCAACCTGAAGAAAATGTTGCGGAATTCGACGGAGATAAATCTCAATGACAGAAATAGAACCTCGTAAGACGCTGCTTCTTTTACTGTTGCATTTTTTTAGGAACAACACTAACTAATGGCCATATTCACTATCTCAGGTTAAAAGTGCGAGTTGGGCAACCTAAAACTTTAACATAGAGAAACGTTAAAAACATTTCTCGTCCTAACTCTTACCTTAACTCTAATTTCAGATTAACCCGAGTGGTGAATACGGCCACTAGTATGTTGACCGAGATATTACTGCATACCATAACCAATTTTTAATATAGGAAAAAAACTTCGCGAAATAGGATCGAACCAGGGATAGACAAGTTTCACAATAGGGAAGTGAAACATACACCTTATGTACTTCTGGTTGGGACCATATTTTTCTCCCAGAATGGTCAGGTTTTCCAGATTAGACAGAATTTGATGTAAAGAATTAAGCCCTTGCAGTACAACATGATTTGGTCTGAGTTGGATTCGCTTTATTGATTGATTTGTAGTTTCGACTGGAAAAATTACCGAAAACGCGATTCTGAACTGGAATCACAGTGTCAACTGATACGCAGTTTCTCGACGAGAAACTAACTATTTCACCCGCAACCCCTTTATTGCGACCCATTGTGCCAACTCTCTTATTTTCGATCGCTGCATTCGATATGGATCTTTGGACTGAGATTGCAGTGGGAAAAAACTGAGAGAGAATCCCTTTATTGCATTCGATATTTTAAATCCCTTAGATGCATCGGTTAATTTCCAGAGAGCATCGAGACTTATTGGCAGAATCTGCATGACCCCGTTTGTTTTTACTTGTTAAAGAGGCCCGGACCGAACCAAGTGTGGGCAGGCTGCGGAAAGGAAGTGCAAAATTGTGGCAACTGTGATCCCCTAGCAGTTCTACCTAGCTTCGCTCGTGTTGAAATGCTGTGTATAGCTGAGTAAGTTTTACGTAGTGCCGGAGATCTAGCGACAATGCAAAGTGTTTGTGATTTCGAAAGTGAGAGGAAATAGAATGAAAATGAAACAATACTCTGATCTGACGTTTCTTCATCCCAGCTGTGGCAGTAGAATAATGAACCCGCTCCAACCCCACAAGCGGCAGTGCAACCACATTTCAAAAATCACACGATTGTTGACTACTTCCTCAAAAATCACATGATTTCGAAAACGGCGATGAAGCCTTGTCTTTCATTGCGTGGCCGACTCCTTTTCATGAGCTGCTTGATAGGCGATCTCAGTTTCTTTCATGGGGTTGGCTTTTCTCTTCTTGAATGGCGATGGATGTACGTGAACGCTTGTGTCTGCGTACTCCTCAATTCCAACAATCTGAGTGGGGTTATTCGCTACTTAGTAATCTGTTGATGCAATTCGTACTCTGCTTCAAAGCAAAAATTGGGCATTCATCACTTGTTGTAGCCTAGCAGTCGCAGTTTCTTCTGTTGATATGCTTGGATCGTTGACGGTCACTCACCATTTGCTCTGTTGCAGCAGTGTACGCTGGCGAAATCCATACATTGCCCTTCCAAAATTATCCGGACACTCATATACAGATGTTTTGTCGAATATATCTAGAAAAATACTTGATGAATTATCCTGAAACTTCAGGGATGTAAAGGCCATGTTACGCCACATGTATTTCAGCAAAGATTTTGTCCCGAAGGCAAACAAGGGACCAGCAACAAATTTAACAAAAAATAATGTTTGGGATCACCCTGTAAAAAAATAATGCTTAAAATGCGTTATAGCTAAAGTATATGATTATGAGGCTTCTTTTATTATCTGTGTTCGTTTGTATGAGAATAGCACGTATAATCAATCATGCAGATATAAAGGTTTCTTTAAAAAATTCGAAATTTTTCGTAATTTTTTTTTTGTTTATAACATGCAGGATTTTCAACCCAATGCAATTCCATTTTCAGAAAACTTGACAAACTACAATAGAGACAACACCCTGCAATCAGAATATTAAAATATTAAATATTTGATGAAATATGAGCGTTTTTACTAAATAATGTTTAACTGCGCATGCGCAAGAGTTGCTAAAATATCTTTTGGATAATTTATTAGCCAAATATATAAAGCTACTTTTATAAAAAGCCCAAGCAAATATCGTAAAAATTCAGAAAGATTTCGCTGATAGAATGAGTTGAATTTCAGTTGCTCTCAAAAATAAACCAAATGATCAGGGGTTTTCTCCAAATTTTTATTTTTGGACCAGACACCAGTAACGTATTTTTGTTTTCATGTATTTTGGAAATTTTTTGTTTATTCAGAATTTTATTTTGAACAAGTTTATAATTGGAAATTTTCGTCTATCTTTTAAGGTTTAGACGATACTAGATGGAACCCGCCAAAATTTGACGGCCAACAATTGCGTGGTTTCATAACAATCATATCAACTTCTTCTCCTTATGCTGATATGAAGTCATGTCACACCCTGCATGTAGTATAATCAAGAACAGATGAAGAACGTACCTTCATCTGTTCTTGGTATAATATATTGTAGTATTCAATATAATTTTTTAAATTGTTTTTCTAATATTCAGTCTCAGGGCTTCTGGTTGGTTGGCTGGTTGGGTTTTAGGGCGCGCCAACTACTAAGGTCATTTTGCGCCCAGCTTCTGTGTGTAATCGATTTTAATTTCCTTTTTAAATTTTACATCTGATAACCACCTTGACTCTGTGGAACAATATCCCATTTCCAGCCATCATAGCTGCCATATCAGATATTTGTTATCAAACAACGATTCAGCTAGGCATTTTCTGATTTAATTCTCGGCATCATCCCTGGGTAAACTAAGCTAATCAACTCTGTATAAAACTACTCATTTCAGTATGGATTTAAGCTAATTAATTGTGCAATTGATGCTGACGATATATGAAACATGCGAATTACTCTAATAACAGATTATCAGGGATTTTTTTTATCCTTGTCTATAAAGCCGAAAGATATTTGTGTTACCGTGCGGTCTATTACAAGAAAAGTCTGCTTTTTATAAATTAAAATATATTGGTATTTAAAATTAATTTGAGTCAATTTGTTATTTAAAAGCCTAGATTGTTCCTGCTTAAAATAACTATGTATACTTTTAAGCCTTAGACTTTAAGCTGTCAGATTGAGAGTAAAAGATTACTTCACTTGAGAAGAAAGTTTAATGAATGAATGACGAATTAGATATCACGTGACACGAAGTGAATGCAAAGTGTTTAGATACTGTTACTTTGTTTCAATGTTGCTTTCTCTCTTTTTTTTTTGTTATAAAAAATAGATGGCTTTCTTTTTTTTTTACTTTTTTAAAGAATTACTGTATATGATGCGTGTAGCTTCTTGGTTCTTCCTGAATGCCACTGAATATATCATTCTTTGGCGTGATTCGCGACCTCAACTAAAGCCATTAATAACTGTCACCATAGAGGACAACTGAAGCCACCCATTAGTCCCTCTACGTCTTAATAAACGAGAAACTTGGAAGATAAACAAAGTAACAACATCGCTGGTGCAAACGGCATCGATTCACCATAACGACAACACCAAGCCATCTTCTTACTACACCAACTTCGAAATAAATGATAATATTCAAGAGACATTTATATTATGGTTAAATTTAATAACTCTTTGGATATAATTTTAATTTACGGTTGGAAGAAATTCTTTTTTTATTGAATCCGACAAACTTCAAATAAAATATGAAAAATCATGAAAATAAATTTTAGTGCTTAATGTTTGGAACCTGAAACAATTTACTCCAATTATTTTATTTCTATGGAAGATAGTGACTAAAAAAGCTTTAATTTAATTGTATTTTAAGATATATCATAAGAAATATCAGAATAAAATCATTTATGAATTAATTGTTCAATGAAGGTAGAACTCATTGTATGAAGAATGTTCCAGATAGCCCATGAATGATCTATAAGGCTGAGATTTGGTGAATGAAAATGTCAACCCTCTTCAAACTGTTGTTGGTCATATGTGAATCGGTGGACTGAAACCTTTATAATTTTGAAAGTAAGTTCTCATTCTAGCGATAGGCGTAGATTCCACATGCGTAAAAACAACGGCAGAAACCACAAGGCAGAAAATGTTAGTTCCTGCTTTCGTCTTGCTGCCCGACCGAAAACTCCTGTTTATTTCGAGTTGGATTGAGTCATAGCCTACAAAGATTAGAGAATTTTTGTCGGGCAGAAAGAAGAGAGCAGGAAGTGAAATCAGAACATTTTCTGCCGTTGTTTTTACGCATGTGGAGTCCACGCCTTACTCACTTTGTACAGAACCACTACAGTAGGAGAAGATTCAGCAGAACCGTTTGAGTTGATCAGTCGAAACTTTGAAGCTCTTTGGAAGATTTTATCTTTGTCAAAAACATGATGAGGCTCTGTTTATATAGGGTCTTTACGAACTCTGTGTACAATATTTAAGAGAGATAGAGGAACTTATTTTGGATATATCCTTTTGCCAATAAATTGGGGGTCACAAATGAATTCTTGACACATAAATTGTCAAGCATCATACATATAATGGCTGTCTCAGAGTTTCTCATAATATTGTCTCGCTCTCTCGTTAATGTATTTCCAGAAAATGAAGAAATTAGAAAACTTAATATTTGATCACAACATTTTTAATAACCAAATACTACATGTTTATAAAATTACAAAAGGTATGATCACATGTTTGACTGTTGACCATAGTAGCGATACGTCTTGTCTTTGGATTTCTGACAAGGCCAAAAATTCCTGCAGTATCTCTTATATGATCGTTGCAGCCATATTCCGCGCTATAGCTCTTCTTACCAGTTGATTCTCATTTATCGCGTGTTGCTATGTAAACATAATTTATTTAAGACTCTTCTCAAAAGCGTAGGTGTGAGGATGCAAATCATGTAGGACAGTCATTTCTGTAAGGGGTTCAGGGTGCTATTTATTCATTGTCAAAGACCGAGGTGGAGAAATACGCAAACTCACAGGTGTATAGTACAGTATAGTGCAAAAAAGATTTTTACCTGCTCCGTAGGAACTGAGGGCTTACCGGATGTTGATCGGTTGCAAATTCAGGTACTTTTACTGAGAGTCAAGGCAGATTAGACTGTCCCTTCTGAATGAAAATAGGGTAGCAGGTATACGCTTGGGATGTGCTATTCACGTTCTCAACTATGACTTAAGTCTAAACCTTTATGCACTAGACTGTACATCATATTCCTCAGAGGAAGAAATCTAAAGTGTTTAGCGCTCATGGTTAACACTTCGAACATCTTTCGCAATTTCACAAACATGGTTATTAAAGAGGTTGTGATCACCTACTGATCAAGTTCTCAGTTTTCTGGAAATACATTAAGGAGAGCGACAATATTAGAGGAAGTCTCAAACAGCCAAAAAATTGTATTATGGTTGACAATTTTTTTTTATGTATCAAGGTTTCACTTGCGACCCCCAGTTTATTGGCAGAATATATATTCAAAATAAGGTCCTCTACCACCCCTAAAAGTTTGTACATTAGAGTTCGTAAACACACTTCCTGTTTACAGGTCCACCTTTGTACAATAGAGTTCGTAAACACCTTTCCTGTTTAAAGGCCCTATAATCATTTTATCATCTGCATTATTTATCCCCCTTATACTGCAAGTGAGATCTTAGCGTAGACGCCCGTTTATGCGTAATTCATTCAATTTTGTGTTTGCTCTTTTATTTCTCTCTGTAGAAGTCCACCATGCAGATATGTTAAACATACTTCCTCGAGATTCAAATGTAGGATTCTACAGTAACTTTGTATGCTGCCACTGAACGTCACTAAACGTCACTTTGTATGCTGCAGCTATATGTCCCATTTTCAAACTGCCACTGAAATTTCAATCTTAAATGATATAACGACGAATTTCCTAACGAAATCTTATCATCTGAAGGAAAACCACAAAGGACAAGCAGAGAAATCAAGATTCTAAAGAAATAGTATCATAATCGTGATATGATGTTGAATAAATAATGGAAAATACGAAAACACTAATCCACAACAATTTTTTAAAATTTTTTTTTATTTCCTCAGATGCGCATTTCGGATTTCACAACTCCTTCATCAGTGAGTCCTTCATTAGTGTTTTCGTATTTTCCATTATTCATACGTCGGTATCCATAGTTTCGGCAATTATTTCTGTATGATGTTGAATAATAAGAAAACGTAATTTCATTTAACCCAAAAGATTTTAGGTATCCCATTTGACAATATGTTAAATTTAATGATCTTCTTTAGAATGTCGTTATGGAACTATTTCGGTTAACTATCACCCATTCTAGGCATTCTGTTTCTTTTGTGAAATCTTGGCTATACAACTCCCTTCAGATGGATTGACTTAAAAACTTCGTTTGGTTTCAACAACACTGTTGATGAAACGTGGATTTTATACGACAGTCGTCCGTATTCGGCCAGATCTTGGAAATAATATCATTACTGTTACTCGATTAACACAGCCGTCAAGTTATTATGGTCGCTTCTGTATAAATCAAGTCATTTAATTAATAATAATAATCTTCTGCCATGGTACTTGCTCTTCTCCTTTATTTAAAAATTATAAGAATTCGCATAAAAATAAAAAAAAATTATCTATGATATACGGTGATGTATTAAATAAAAAAATATTTATTTGGAACCTTAATGGAATTTTATTTTTAAAATACTTTTTGAACTTTTTACGATAAGCATATTGATTTTCAAAATTATCAATTATATTTAATAAGAAGAGCTTAAAGAATGAATGTGTGTATAACTATTTGATGTGCACGCAAATGCTTTAAAGGAACGTTTCAATGAAATTCAAACTTTTTGATGTAGTCACCATTCATTCTGTTTTTTTTTTTTTTTTTTTTTTTTGGTAAAATGAGTTTTACATCATATTATGTCGGATCGTTACGGCAAGGAATGCGGACCAACTCGCTATAAAGATTTCACCTTCATCAAAGACTTAGTGTTTACAAATATAACAGCAAAAATTTCATGTGAAGAATTCTCTTATTGAAATATACTGCACCATAAAACTGATGATTGTAAATATATTTTAACTTTATCGCTCTTCAGAATAAGAACATTTAAAGTACTAATAAACGGGCCGTGATTATTAGTGCCTTTGATAAGGAGTATATATAAAGATTAGCACCAATGACTGTTAAGTAGTGCGTCAATAAGCTTTTTAATAAAGGAAGGATTGTAAATGTAATTAAAGTTTATTTATTTAAGTTATGTTATAGATAACTAAAATTAAAGTATGCTAAACAGTCTTCGCCTGACCTTATTGAAATACGAGACTCTAAAATAATTATATAAGATTATAAATGCGTACGATGTAAACAAAAAACCATCAACAAGAACAAATCTCATAGTCGAAATTATAAGGGGAACGCGAAAAATTAAGAAAGCAGTGAAGAACTCTAGAATCATCATTGCATGATAAAGCAAATCAGATTACAGTGGTTAGAAGGCATGATTAAATGAGATGTCATAGAAGGAGAAAATTAATTGGTTTGTTGTATCTATGGGCTTTGCAGAAATCCCCTCCTACCCTCCCCTGTATCTCAGAAGTTGGATTGTGCAAGTGTTTCTCCGCCCTTTAGAACATGTCGGAGATCAAGGTTGCGGCCAAAAAATTCATAGTAGAAGAACACGCTGAATGATTGGAAATCTTTTCTTCAAGAAGATATGTTTTACCAGTACATTATGTGAGAACAGTATAATAGCATTTTTCATTGATATTCATGATTTCATGCATGCATTTTTGTATATGCATTCAGTATATACATTTGTTAAAATTTTTTTAACTTTTTAAAAGTACGTAGAAATCGATTACATAACATTATAATTGTGTAAAATATTTAAGTCAAAGTAATAAGAGTAATTCTCAACGTTTTACTCACATACAAAGAAAGTTGTTTATTAAAAAATAAA